>JAJLRJ010000004.1:48648029-48980223 GCA_024195265.1 Dendrophyllia cribrosa
AATAGACTTGTAACGGAGTCAAGGTCACGTACAAATACTGTTGTTAATACACGTTTGGCTGTCACATTTCATCGCCAGATTTACATCATACCATCGCGCCGCGTAACACAATTTAACACGAGAGACGATTTTTAACACAACAATGTGTTGCGGCAACATGTTGCAAGCTTTTAAAACACTTTCAAAACCTTGCAACATGTTGCCGCAACAAAATATTGCGTTAAAGATCGTCCGGGCGCTGTTACACGGTGACGACTCGTTGAGAATTCCAGAATTGCCCCATGCCGGAAACATCAACTTTATGGTCGAAAAAACTCATTGCCATAAAATAAATCAATTTGTCCAAGAAAAATTATTTCTTTCAATTCCCAAAAGACCATTTTTCCATAACTTTCTGAAACAAATGACAGTACGTCAACATTCAACCAATATGAAGACGCCGCAATTTCGTCCAACCAATCAGGAAAGAGAAAGTTGCCACAAGCTGTCGAGCCAGCGTAAGAAATTCGCGCCTATGTTTGCATATTTTTTTATTACTGTTTAGTGCGTACTCCACAAACTCATCTAATGCCGATTCAAAATTTAAGCAAATTATTGCTTAAGAAGTTGTGAAAACTTTACTAGAAGTAGGGACTTTAAGCACCGGGAACCGGAACGGCAACGGCGACCTCGAAACCGAGAAAAGACTGGGCAGAGAACGCGGTCTTGGCGCGAAGTTACAAATAAACCAGCTACAGAACCGCAACGTTTGCCAAATGTGCAGCTCGGTAGAGGCGGCTCTTTTCCGAAATGTGCTCGCTAAATGAGGTTAGGGAAATGCTTCTCATAAGCCGTGTCAAGAAAATGATCAACGACGGGCAGTATATGCTCTTGTACGATTTGAACACGTCCAATAAACTTGACCTGCCGTACGATTCTTACGACTGTTTTGACTTCGATGTTCTTGAGGACGATTCGTACGGGAGTCCAAAACTTTCGTCAATTTTCGATGTTATTCTTCACTTTTGTTGATCCACAATATTAAATGCTCGTTTAGTTTTACGAAGCGCTTCTGGCAAGCGATGTTGATTTGGCTCAGACTAATTTGCGAGCGAGCGACTCATTTCGTGACACTTAACCCCAAAGAATACTCCCGTACGGCCAACTTCGATTTGCTATTCGTACGGGAGTCCGAAAACTTTCGACAATTTTCGATGTTATTCTTCACTTTTGTTGATCCACAATGAAGATCACCTTTTGCCGTACATGAGTGATTCTTTTCGATTCTTTTTATTATTATATGTTTCATTATCAATAATTTGAGTGTCTGGGACATCTAACAAGTTAAGTGTCAAAAAATTAATTCAAATTGTTATAATATATCTGGACATACCAGTTCTTCTCTGTTAACTAAACAACTTGTGAGCAAGGAAAGGTAGTCTCAATGGAAGAAGCGTTGGAAACAAAAAACCCAATAACAAGATTCCCGTATGAATAACAATAACAAGTTTATAGCGTACGGGAGTACATGGCGATGACACATAAACGGGATTCCTTCGCGTAGCTGAATAAACATCGCTCACAAGAAGCGCTTTGTGAATATAAACAAACGTACAATATTATGGATCGGCAAAAGTGAAGAATAACATCGAAAATTTTCGAAAGTTTTGGACTTCCGTACGAATAGCAAATCGAAGTTGGCCGTACGGGAGTATTTTTTTTAAGTGTCACGAAATGAGTCGCTCGCTCGCAAATTAGTCTGAGCCAAATCAACATCGCTTACCAGAAGCGCTTCGTAAAACTAAACGAACATTTAATATTGTGGACCACCAAAAGTGAAGAATAACCTCGAAAATTGTCGAAAGCTTTGGACTCCCGTGCGAATAGCAAATCGAAGTCCGCGTACGGGTGCCGTACGAATAGCCACTGCGTTAATTTTAATAAATTTGAGCAAAGAAACGTAGTTCTAAGTTTACAAGTTGTAGTGAATTACCACCTCTTTCTCAAAGAGCGTACAGAAGCACCAAATTGACCTAAATGAAGCAATAAATATCGTTTCCTATTTCTGTATAGTCTTCTTAAACAACATTAAGTGTATTTAATTATATCAAAAACGACTGGATAAAACCAAAGAAAAATGAGGAATATATACTCACGTTTTCACACGACGGCAAACCTTGCTATCTGACGTCGGGCCCGGGAAGAGAACGTCTAGATATTTCCCGCCAAACATGCGCAATGCGTCATTTGGGTTTTCCCTGACAGTTTTCGCGTCGCCGTTGCCGTTCCGGTTCCCGGTGCTTAAAGTCCCTAGTATTACACGCAGTCCGCTAAAGAAGAAAGGGATACTAATTTACCTAGGAAGAATATTCTTTCGTGATACAAGGTAAGAACTTACCAAGTAACTAAGCGTTATAAAACGGTTTAGAAGTAGTGCACAAAACTCTTGGAGATAGACCGTGATCAAAGACGTGATATAATAAGGAAAATTCATTGAATTCATGGCGACTTGAGACTTTTATAACAACTTTGGCACATAACGGCTAAGGTAATGTTACTTTCAACTTTAGTTAGCGGTGCATTACCACCGTCGCGTAATTTTTAAGCGCACAGACGTAGATCGTTTTTAAAAGTCAATTAATGTTGAATCTAAGTCCGTTATAAGTTGTAACGCTTGTACCTTGTAGTATGCATGTAAATGAAAACCTTAGGAATATTTTCCGTTATTTTTTAACGACATGGAGGTTGTTTTGTACAAAAAAAGCTTAATCTTAACAAATTTAGTTTCTTTTGATAAAATTCTCTAAACTGTCGATCGCGTAGTTTGTTTATGTACGTACATTTCAGTTAAGAAGTTGATTTAATTTTCAACAAATTTATAAATTTTGGAAGTATATCTAAAGAGCGATTTCAGTAAAACTCTAAACACGCGAAATTAAAGTTGCCGCTAAAATAGTAATTTGGTCAGTACTCATCTAAGCTCCTCTTGTCATTCTGTTTTCAGGGGATAGAGGACATTCTCAAAGCGCCAATCTCCCCAAGCAAACACCTCTGCTGGGAAAACCTCCACTACTTCTACAATCTTGGCACTGCCCTTTGGACATAAGATGAACTAAGAATGACAAAGTAGAACAGCAAGAACTGAAAGATTTTATATATATAAAGATCGTCGAAGACATTTTATGCTCGTGGTATCGTACGCTTTTCTTTGGTTTTTATTGGGACAGATCCAAAATTATGGTTGAATGTAATTGTAGAATACGCGTTAAGTTGTCGCGTTAGTCCTTGCAATGCTCCGATTGTTTCGACCTTTTTCCAAACAGGCGCCTGCTACGCAGGCTACTAAATTTTTTGCTTGGTTTTTGATGATTTGTACTTTTTTCTGATTTACATGAGGGATGTGGATTCGTCATTGGTAACTGTTTAGAATTACGGAAAGATTTCCGTATAACCCCAAACATTAGTTATGCATACTGTTCTTAAAAATAAAACAAAAGCCAAAACAATAAAATGACTAAATGACTAAAGAAAAAACAATAGCTTATACATGTATAATTAATGTATGGAGTTATACGGAAATCTTACCAGAATTACTAACGTTATTTACTTTTCTTTATTTAATCTACTGGGTTGCATGTTTCAAAAATGAAGAACGATGATTTGTACACTTCATGTTAAACTCTAGGAGCTTTAAAAGAAGATCACAAGGAAAAACGCCCGGGGGGGGGGGGGGGGGGGTACTTCCTTATATACGCTATATGGGTATGTGCCGCCCGATAGGGTAGGGATTTTGAGGTTATAGGGTATCGTTTTTGGTAGTTTTGGTATTGAGATCCTTAGATATTCCTTAGATAGGGTCACTAAATTGCAGTACCCACCCCAACGCGCGAAACGAAAACGATATGGTCTGTTAAAATTGTACTACACGCCTTGGTTTTGGGCCTTAAAAAGGGTATCAAATCTTGATTTTCTACCGTTAAATAGGCTCAGGGTTTGAGAACCTTTGGCGGTACACACCTCTCCTAAATTGTCGGGAGTACCTCCCCCGGGGAAAAACGCTTCAGTATACATGATTTACTACCGCCTGTAATCATATTTGCTGTTGTTGTTATTCTTAGTAGGAAGCAGTTGGTCAATGCAGTGGTTGGAAGGACATTTCATGACGAAAAATGCCTCCAATTATGACATTGTAATGAAGGAATATTCCAGCTAAGATGAATCAGAGAACCCTTGATGCATGCGGCAGTCTACATGCTGGCTAATCTCATCTGTCTCGTAAAACAATGATATGACACGCGCCTCCAGTAATCAGAGCCAGAAATATTATAACTTTGGGAGACCGGGACACCGGGAGATAAGGACACCGGGAGATAAGGACACCGGAACACCGGAACAGCCCGGAATACTGTATATAACGACTTACTCTAACCTTAACCTCAAGCTAAACAGCTAACCTAGGCCCTAATTAAGGTGTTCTCGACTGTTCCGGTGTTCCATGTACTTATATCCTCGTGCAGCTATACAATGCTCTTGTGTTCCTTGTTTTAGTGCATGCCCGCAAGATCATTTCTAAAGTGAGATGCCCTTCCGTGAGGTCACGTGACGGGTGTAGAGGAATAAGTGGTGTGCTGGTTGGTTCTTTCTGTTCTTAGTTTCACGATGCTTCACGTGGTCCACACTAGCTTACTTGTCGACTTTTTGAACCACCTCTTGAATTTTACTTTTTCTGAAGACTAATATTCAGCTTTATGAATATGTATGAGCTGAGTGCTTGTGCTTGCTAACTTTCTCCAATACCCTTGACCAAGTATTTTCGCTTTCTCTAACTCTTAACCTTTTTTAATATAGTTATTGTATTGTTCAATTCTCTTATTATTCCCTGTGCACAATTATCCCATGTGGGAGCTTTGCGCGAATCAATTTACATTTAGCTTTAGATTTATTAGTAGTAATTATTGTTATGTATTAATAATTTTTATTATCATAGCTTCATAATAATCCTTAATCATGGTCTGCAACTGGCAGGGAAAAGGGAGCATTACAGGTTAAAAATAAACGATAGAAAGAGCAGAAGAGTCGGTCCTGTGGTCCTGACTGAACTTGACTTCGCCGTGACGCGCTTGTGACAGACTCGATCATTTGAAAATGCACAGGCTCTGCTGCTTAGCGTGGAGAGTGAATGCAAGTAGGTGGGTCCTTAGCTCAACGCTAAGAAAACAGAGGTCATGAGCTTCAACATCAAGGATGAAGTCAAGATCACCACCAAAGATGATTATCACTCGCTTCCAAAAAGGAGTTGAAGCACCTTGGCTCCTATGTCGGCTAGTAGGAAGACTTCAATCCGGGCGAAGAAACCACAAGCCTGGAGAGCTATCCTCGACCTCAAAAACATCTGGAAATCCGTCATGCTGGATAATTCTACCCTTCGGCTCAGAGTCATGGACGCTCACAGTAGTCTGCAAGAGAACTCTCACTCGCACACACACTCGCATGCTCAGGATTGTCCTCGATGACTCATGTAAGGATAGGGTCAGGAACAAAGTCATCTATGACGATCTGCCTGGTCTCTCTGTCAATATCAGGAGATCAAGAGAGTCCAACTGGCTGAACACCGAATAAGGTACCCTGAGCTGGTTGCTAGTCACTAGTGGTCCTCTTGGAACCGACCCAGGGGAACAGGCACTTATTTACATACGAAGATCTGCTTCGACTTGTATGGCGGACCGTAAAGTTTGGCGTGCTATTATATAGCCCGGGGAAACTCGAATTGATTGAATTAACATTTCCAGGATGTTTAATAATCTGATTTTATTACGAAGCGTTAGGCATCTTTACTGAACGTCCCGACCAGTCTAAAACTATAAATAGTACGCAGACTTCAATGCGCATCTCGGAGGTCAGTCACGTTCTCTGCCTCGCTTTTTCGCATTCGATACGATACAATCCTCACATATGCCTCAACGACACAGCATTTCGGTTTAGTAACTTCTGAACATGGTTTATACATCGTACATTTAATATTTCGTTACCATATACCTTTGACATATGTAAAAGATGGCAAATACCGTCTTTACTAAGTCTTTGACACCGGTGTCAAAGGTGGCAAAACCCGTCTTTTATTTAAGTCAAAGTTAGTGCACCTTTGACGCTATGCAGGAAAGGTGCTGTCAAATGTTGCTTTGTCTTGTACAAAGGTACCTTTGATTCGCCTGTGACGTGCATCAAATGTCTCGCACTTTTGACGCGCGTCAAAAGAGTGTCAAAAGCAAAGTCAAAATTACTATAAAACCTTTGATCACATTTGATGCCTGTGTCGCGCAACTTTGTCACACCATTGATGGAGATCAAAGGCACTCAAAGCCAACTTTTCGTGCAGTGATTTTAACGACGTCGTAAATTGAACTAGCTAGTGTTCTAAACTAGTGGGCTACAATCGAAACATCTTTTATTCGTATCTTCCTCGCTGTTCTTCGAAGTCTTCGGTAATCTTCAGCACAAAGACCGAAAACATTAAAATGACCTTCGCACAATGATCGGAAATTTTCGTAACACCTACGGTAAATTGTTGGGTATCTTCGATAGACTTCGGAAAATTCAGGAATTGATCATAAACGTGCCACTAGCATTATAACAATATCTGAAAATTGTCAAAAAACTTTGGTACCAAAGTTATAAAGGCATGAAGTACTCGTGACTTGATTTTTCTTAGTATACACACGAGACACAAGGCTCCTGTGTATACTAAGAAAAATCAAGGCACTCGTGAGATATCTCACGGTAAACCTCTCGAAACCGTTGAATACCTAGCACTTATCATCTTGGGCTTATAATCCATATCGATACGACTTTCTGCCCACGGGTGCGTGTTCGTTCATCCAACTTGTATTCTATTAATTTTTTCTACAAACATAACCCGTGCTCGATTGGGTTCTATCCGTGTTCGATCTGTATTACGTACTCGGTTTGTATGAATCGAGTTCGATTGTCCAAAAACAAAATTTGATCCGTTTATTTAAAGCATAATATTATTACCCCCCTCCCCTCCCTTCACAGGTGATATAGTTGTCCACCCCTATAACTTTCGAATACATCCATACTTAAAGACATGACCTAAATCTATGGACTGATAGCAGTCAAGTAGGCTACAGTTTTAGCATAAACCTAACACATATAATAATGTATGAAATACACTCATCAACAGTTTTAAAATGATCTATCGTGGGATAGAATTTGACCATAATTAAACGCCCATTGGCTCATAATGCGAATAACGCGGTCTTGTGTAATCCGTTTACATTCTCCCACTGAACAACCCATTTACCTTCATTGTCATTTTCATGCTAAAACAAATTCCTAAAGATAAACTGCCCGATGAGGGTCAGCAATGAAGAGTATGGAGAAAGATCTAGAGAAAGATCTAGAGAAAGATCTTATTGGTGAACAAATAAGATACAGGCGATATGAATGGCTAGGTCATGTTTTGAGAATGTCACCTGACAAGAACCCCTAAGCTCATACTAACATATAGTTAAAACTTTTAGTTTAATGTAGTTAATGTTAATCACGACTCTTAAGAAGACCATAACTGTATGATAGAATATTCGTGAATAAATGAAGATTGATGATGATGATGATGATTAAGATGATGATGACCCCCGGAGGCAAGCATTGAAGGGGACTGCCAAGAGAGACGTGGCGGAGAACCGTCGATAAAGAAAGGACATGGAGAAAGGAGGTGGATTGATGGCGCTAATCTTCACGAACAGAGAGAAGATAGATGATGATGATCAACAGAGAGAGGGAGAGAGAGAGGAAGAGAGAGGGAGAGAGCGGCTGTGTGCGCGCGACGTCTGTAACTGCGCGAGCACATACACGCAACACGCGCGCGATAACTTTTTATCACATATTATAGCCAATTACATGCTTGATAATTACTTTGATCAGACAATTCTGTATTATATTACTAATGACTCTCCATTCATACTCTTTTGTCTGGTAAACAACTTTTTTTGTAGAGCATTGCAAGTAATAATTGATCAAAGACAGATGGCTCCTTTCGAAGAAAATGGGTCTCAAGTCTATCAACAATCCACCGCTTGACACACAAGGCCACTATTTAACAGGCAAGTCTTGGAAACCTGAGGATTTTTTTACAATCAAAAAAGGGAAAATGATAGTGCGGTTTTCATGAGTATCAAAAGTAATTTTGCTGTTGCTTTGGTTTTCATTGTTGCGCTTTCTGATTTGCCAAAACATATTGCTTCCCTTTTTCAACCAATCAGAGGTAAAACCAATCGTGACTTGTTCGCACATGTATTTGCTTCGAGTTCTGATTGGTTCGTTGGATTGTCTGTGTCTGTTGTGATTGGTTCATTGGATTGTCTGTGACTGTTCTGATTGGTTCGTTGGATTGTCTGTGTCTGTTCTGATTGGCTACAGTGATTACTTTGGTTTTAGTTTTACGACACTCGAGTGAAGACCGCTTTACGATATCAGATTAACTTGGGCCGAAAGATGCGAGTAAGAAAAATAAGGTTGTAACTGATATTTTCCAATTAAGATATTAATCTTACAGTTTTGCATTGTTTACATCTTGCAGTTATCAGGGATGCCAGGAGCCTATTTGACTGGAGATGCTGACAAATCCGCTTCAAGGAAAAGCCAATGGCGAGATAATAATAACAGCTAGGTAAATATGCGTTCTATTTTTTTTTTCTTTGAGTGAGGGAGAGACTGTGTGTGCGCGACACCTGTAGTTGCGCGATCACACTGACACGCAACACGCGCGCGCGACAATTTTTAAGCCCACATTATAGCCACTTTCATGCTTCATAATTACACTGATTAGAAAAGACTGTTCTATTTTACTAATGCACTTTTGTCTCGTAATCAGTTTTATTTTTTAGAGAATTGCAGGTCATTACGGATTGAAGACAGGAGACTCCTTATGAAGAAAATGGGTCTTAAGTCTATCGACAATCCATCGCTTAACACACAATGCAAGTAACTAACAGGTAAGTCTGGATTTTTTTACAATTAACGAAGGAAAAGTGACAGTGTGGTTTTGCATTGCTGCGCTTTGTGATTGGTTAAAATATCCCACGCCACTTTTTCAACCAATCAGAGTTAAAACCAAAACTAATTCTGACTTGCTCGCACGCGTTTTCCCGCGCTTGGCGCCGACTACATGTATTATATTTGCTGCTAGCTCTGATTGGTTCATTGGACTGCGTTTGTTGTGATTGGCCATACGGGTTACTTTGGTTTTGGTTTTACGACACTCGAGTGAAGACCGCTCTACGATTTAAGATTAATAACTAATATTTACCAATTACAATGTCAATCTTACAGTTTTGCAATGTTTTAATCTTGCAGTTCTCAGGGATGCCAGGAGCTTATTAAACTGTAGATAGTGATACTGAATATATAAGATACTAAGATGCGAGATACTAATTGCAACAAGGTATATTACGCCTAATTTTTTTCCAATTCATTCATTCATGCACATCACAGAAAAAGATTTAACCATAGTTGGGGGATTGAACAGAACAGAAGTTAGGTGGTTCCCTAGGGTATTTATAAATAACGCCCAATTTTCCTGTCTTGCAATTGTGGTTGGTGAGAGGATTCCAACATTTTTATCCCCATTTATATCATCACAATTTGCAAAATTTATAGAAAAAATCACCGATGGAAACCAGAGAAAACCTACTATAAATTCTGCTTTTTTGCTTTTCTGATGTTACAAAATCGGTAGTTAATACAGTATTGTTGTATGTTATAGGTTGATTTCTGAGGAAAGTGTGAAGGGAAGCCTTTAAACAACAAACTTTATATAAACTTCATCAAAAGACTTACAATTATCGTGACTATAGACATACAACAGTACTGATCACTTCAAAGGCGAGGAGAGACTGGGGAATTTTCATCTTCAAGGAAAGGAAAAAGAACCCAGGGATAGCTGATGGCGAGAAATGTATCACAGGTAAGTCTTGAGGTCATTATGCAGCTGCCCAAACCTGTCTTTGCTTATTTTCGAAATTTATTAAAAGCTATGAGTAAATGAGAACGAGAGTCGCCGACCTCTTCTCGTTTGGCTTGAAGTCGGTCATGCACTTCTCGAGAGCTCTCATCAAATTTGTAACTGTTCTTGAAAGTCGTCGTTCAGAGTTTTTTGTTTGACCCTCGCTATCATGGATTTTTATAAGAGTTTTGCAGTCTGTAGTTGTCGTAAATGTTCAGTAGGCTCAACTATTTAATTGTGTCTAATTATTAAGTTCAAAGAGTGCATTAATATTAATTATTTCGTTCGTTCGCCTCATCCAGACCCGTTCTTATAATTGAAGAAATCTTAGTCAGGAATTGGACACTGTTGAAAGGATGAGCGGTTTTATCACGTGCACATGCTACTTGTTCGCTTTAAATCTCTTTTGACTGGAATCACTATAGTCACTGAGACTCTCGTCGAATTCTTATTCCTTAGCTCTCGTTGACTCCCGATCTAGTTTGGCCTGGCTTAATACACAATTCGCTTCCACCTCACGTTATAAAGGAGGGGAAGAAGGACACAAGGACGACTAGTGACGCGAAACAAATCACATTACAGGTACATTTCCAGGAACATAATAATTCAAAGTCTTTTTAAACATTTGTTCTTACGCTGGACTCACGCGTCATGCTTCCTTGCGGTCGCGTTTTTACTTGCGCCTAGTGTTTACCTTTTTGCTAAACTAACTTTAGGAGAAAAGAGAAACTGATCATGTTTTTTTTCCTGTTTGCGCTCAAACCCTAGGCGTTCAATTGCCCACAGCCGTAAACTATAAAATGGGATGCAGGAGTAGTCATCTGATCCGGGTAGTACGTCCCTATGTAGATATGCGAGGCTCAATCCGAAAAATTGGAATTGAGCTGCTATTTTCCTTTGAAGTTGCGTTTATACTAAAACAGTTGTGGTCTGCAGCGTTCACACTACTCCTGGAATTTTATACATATATTTTTGTACCTTGGAAAACTGCTACAATTCCGTCATCTTGAATCCATGAGTATGTTTTGCCTTTTAATCTGAAATTAGGTATAGATTTTTAACATTGGGATTCAAAAACAGAAAATATTTAAAACGGTTAGATTTGAAAAATATCGGGCAGCTCGCACCCCCACCAAACAGTTTTAGCAGTACGGCACTGTAGAATGATAGACCCCGCTGGGAATGCTTTGAATATTGATAAGGCACAAAACGAAAGTAGCAGTAAATTATTTTTATCAACACTCAAGTTGTGTCTTGAATTTGATTGCAGTTGCTCGGTTTCTATTGAATTTGATTCTTGGATCGGGGCTTAACCTATTGCCATTCAGGTGAAACAAGACCTAAGGGAACTTCCATATTAAAATGCCGGGAGTGATCGACGTATCTTTTAGGGGTTGAACTGAACTCGTTTTTGCGACTAGTGGGAGTTTAGCCACCGTTCGAGAACCTTTGGCAAACAAAGTCCACAAGAACACAAGTCTGATACCTTTTTAGGATTTCTCATTTCAAACATACAGCAAAAACTCCCGTGAATTTTAATACTCCCACCACGGTAAAAAAAAAAAAACTACGAGATTGCAGTCTAATTGTTAAATATACCATTTATTTTCAGCTATTTCAAGCGACTTCAAAACGCCTTGGAAACTCCATGAAAGGGTCTTCATGCAGCCTCATCAGATAAAATGGATCCATGATCGGGATAATGGTCCACTAGCTGTTCCTGTTGCATACTTCTGATAGTTTCTAAGAAATCTGAGTAAATTATCTTAGTCGTAAATAAGCGATTTAATTTTAAGGCCTGCTTTAAAATGTACGCATTCTCAGGCTGTCCTAAACCGCTTTTTCAGCCAATAGGTGATTCACGATAGCGGACACCACGCCGTTGCGCGTGTTTGCAAACTCAACTCATATATGATTGAATAAGGAATGATAACTGTGTTTATATAAGGAATGATAACTGTGTTTATATAACAAGTAAGAAAGTGTTTTAACAAATAACTGATACACGAATTAAGGAAAGATAATTTTTTTATAAGTATTAAAAGTGTACGAATGTTACCAAATAACTTATACATAAATTAAGGATGGGTTATAATGGATACATAAGAATTAAGTGTGTGCGTATTAGCAGACAACTGATACATACAAAACTTTATCATCTCGTCTTAATTCATAAGTGTTAAGAGTGCGTGCGTGCTAAAAGCGAACAACTGTTCATGAATTACGACGGGGTAATGTTTATATAAGTAGTAATTATGCGCGTTTTATCAAATAACTGTTACATGAATTACGACGGGGTAATGTTTATATAAGTAGTAATTGTGCGCGTGTTAGCAAATAACAGATACATGAATTACAACAGGGTAATGTTTATATAAGTAGTAATTGTGCGCGTTTTATCAAATTACTGTTACATGAATTACGACGGGGTAATGTTTATATAAGTAGTAAGAGTGCGCGTGTTAGCAAATAACAGATACATGAATTACAACAGGGTAATGTTTATATAAGTAGTAATTGTGCGCGTTTTATCAAATTACTGTTACATGAATTACGACGGGGTAATGTTTATATAAGTAGTAAGAGTGCGCGTGTTAGCAAATAACCGATACATGAATTAAGGTCTAGAAGACATATAATGTTTATACTAGTAGTAATCATATATAAGCATATATTAAGTGTGCGCGTGTTAGCAAGTAAGTGATACATGAATTACAACGGGGAAATATCATATAAGTAGTAATTGTGCGCGTTTTATCAAATAACTGTTACATGAATTACGACGGGGTAATGTTTATATTAGTAGTAAAAAGAGTGCGCGTGTTAGCAAATAACTGATACATGAATTAAGGTCTAGAAGGCATATAATGTTTATATAAGCATATATTAAGAGTGCGCGTGTTAGTAAGTAAGTGATACATGAATTAAAAAGGGATAACGTTTATATAAGTAGTAAAAGTGCGCGTGCTAGGAAATAACTGATACATGATATAATGTTTGTGTGGTATTGGATTCTGGCCAATGGCAGCATAATGGTAGCTACCGTTAGATGTGTATCGATATCACATATTTTTGGTTTGATTTTTGACATTGCGTTTTATCATGCCTCCCAAGAAGCGTTCCTCGATGAAACCGTCATACCAAGCAACAGATTCTTGGCAGGGCATGCCTATGGCCTTGATAGAAATTCTAGTTGAGTACCAGATGACCACCGAATGACCAAGCACGATTTGGCGGACATGCACCTCGATCGTGGTGGATCACAAATAGTTTTACGCCAAGTAATCGATATCACATATTTTTGGTTTGATTTTTGACATTGCGTTTTATCATGCCTCCCAAGAAGCGTTCCTCGATGAAACCGTCATACCAAGCAACAGATTCTTGGCAGGGCATGCCTATGGCCTTGATAGAAATTCTAGTTGAGTACCAGATAACCACCGGATGACCAAGCACGATTTGGCGGACATGCACCTCGATCGTGGTGGATCACAAATAGTTTTACGCCAAGTAATCACTCGCCTCACTAAGTCCGCTGCTGATTCTACTGATTCCAGCTTGGCTTCTACTCTACACTCTACCGGAGGTTCCTTCGTCCCTTCATCCATTCAAGCCAAGGACGAGATCGCCAAAATTAAAGTGGAGTTTTGCGTGCCGAAGACCGCTTCTTCCCCGCTTCTTCCCGTTTCACGCTATTGTTTACACTGTCTATATAAGCATTAAGAGTGTGCATCTTAGCAAACAACTGATACATAAATTAAGAAGGGATATGTTTATATATATTAAATATTAAAAGTATTAAGAGTGCGCACGCGTCTTTGCGAACAACTGACACAAGTATAAAGAAGGGATAATAATGTTTATATAAGTATAAAGAGTGTGCGCTCGTCTTAGCAAATAACTGATACACGAACTTAGAAGAGATAATGTTTATACGAGTATAAATAGTGTGCGCGTCTTAGCACACAGCTGGTACATGAATTAAGAAGGGATAATGTTTATACAAGTATTAAGAGTGTGCACGCGTCTAAGCAAACAACTGATACATAAATAAAGAAGAGATAATGTTCATATGAGTGTAACAAGTGTGCGCGCGTCTTAGCAAACAAGAGATACATAAAATAAAAGGCGATGATAATGTTTATATGATTATTAAGAGTGTGCGCGTGCTTTAGCAAAGAACTGATACATGAATTAAGAAGGAATAATTATTATGTTTATATAAGTATTAAGAGTGTGCGCGTGTAAGTAAATAACTGATAATTGAATTACGAAGATATATACACATGTAATAATGATTATATTAAGTATTAAGTGTGTGAGCGTGCTGTGTTTATCAAACAACGGATACGTGAATTACGTGAATTACGAAGGTATAATACTGTTTAAATATGTACTAAGAGTGTGCGCGTGCTTTAGCAAACAACGGAAACCTGTGTTAAGAAGGGATTATTTTCATATAAATATTAAGAGAGCACGCATTAGCAAATAACTGATACATGAATTAAGACGAGATAATAATGCTTAAATAAGCGTGTGTGTTTGCGCGTGTTAGCAAATAACTGATACATGAATTAAGAAGGGATAATATTGTTTGTATAAGTATTAGTCTAAGAGAGCGCGTGTTAGCAAATATTTATATATAAACTGATACATGAATTACGACTGTCTGTTATATAAGTATTAAGAGTAACTCTCGACACTATCCGTACAGCTCAACTTATGTTTCCTCCTGACCAAATATTTTATATGGTGTTGCAAGTTGAGTTCTTCGCAGGCATTAGAGGATTCTTGTTCGTCTTGAGCTCTCAATACAATGTATCAAATGTAGAATTGAACGCTACCAGCAATTATCATAAGAAATGGGCTCCTTTGGCACAGCACCTAAGTTAAAAGCACACAAACTTAAGTGTACTTAGCCCTTTCCTTTGTTTTCGCTGCACACCTTTTTCCCCGCCACAATGAGTGATACATAAATTTATTATATATTAAACTATTGCATTGTATTGTCAACAAAATCTCACTTGTGGTACTTCAAATAAAAGCTATTTAATAGTATTTTTGCAGTGTTGTCGTTTCTTTTATTTTTGTTTTCTCATTTTTGCACTTGTGTGCTCTAGCGATCTTGGCTTGGTAATTTCTGGAAAGTTTTGAAGATAGGACCCCACAGTTTGAGGAGTGGACGTGCATTAGCTGCAAACAATGCTGGTATTTTTGTTAGGGTGTATTAAACAACAACCGTGTGCGATATTCACAAAAGGTGATTAACGGCTTCTTGCCCTCTTAAGCTGAATTTTCACTGTTTCGTAGTTTTGACGTGACGTATAAAATAAGAGATGAAATATGAACGTAACAGCATGCGTAAAAGTGAAAAGTTGAGCATGGTTCTGCCACCTTTTAACGTTTTCGCAAGCTGTTCATACATTGTCTCTAATTTTATTTATGCACGTAATTACGAGACAGTGGAAATCCAGCTTTTGAAATCTAATTCGTCCCTGAGATTTCTGGGATCGTTTGGTTAACCAATACGAGCTATGATTGGTTAATTGGTTGGAAACCATCAACCTATCGTAACTAACGCTGGTTACCCAAACGATCCCAGAAATCCTAGCGACGAACGCTGGTGCTTATTAGTCTCCCTGAATATTCTGGAGTGGAAAATTGTCGTTACCATTATTTACCTGTTATTTTTTTGTTGGTCTTGTTTGTCCTATCCAGGAAGTTATTGCATTATGGAGTTTAGCTGGCCTAGGGTTTTTCTCCTCGGAGTATTTGGAGGGAGTAATACATTAGCTTACATTTCCATTTTTGTACTAGGGACATTTTGGGGTTTCAAAACTCTACGAGATCAGAATGATGTGGATCTTTCCGCCACAGAGGCGTCTCCTGCGCTCTTTGCCTGCATTCACTTCGCTCAGCGTATTCTTACTCTTGAGTTGAGGCTCGGTCATCAAAGTCTTGAAACATTACTTAAACACACGTCTTCGTATGGTTCTCACCGGCCTGTTGATACTGAGAGTTTCGGTTGAAAACGCATAATTTCGTGGTCAAGTCCTGAGTACTCTTTCTATAACCATTCGCACAAAAGTCTATAAAATTCCCCAGACGAACTAAAAGAGGTCGAATCGATCATTTTAACCCCTGCCATCCTCAGATGTTCAGATCCAAAATGATCGCTCCGGTATCCTATTGCAACAACTATTTACTTTAGAAGAAACTATCAGCAACGGGAGAATACGCGATAAAACGATTCTGAATGTATTCGTTCAAGACGAACGATATTTCCATCTTTCATCTTGAAGTTTGTTATCTGGTATCCTTTTGATCAGTTGTTTTTGTTTTTCTTGGTTTAAATTTCTCCAGTTTTTAAGATAAGTGAATTAGCTTGAAACTATCTCAGATAGTTAAAGTTGAAAGAAGTCGGCTACAAAGAGCTGTCGCATAAAATAGGTTAACAACATTAAGGTGATTCCTCAGGTAGAAGTTGACGAACGATTTTTTTTTAACTTTCCCTGATTTTTTCCCTACCAAGCATTGTTACGAAAGATGCATGCAATAAAAAACATAGGTCACCATACTCGCGAAAGAGATGTAATGGACTATAGTTACCCTATTTATCCATGTTGTACTGCCTATCACGCGCGTAATTATTTGATCGGTTCACATTACTTTACGCGCTTGCTTAAAGCATAGTTGAAATGGAATGCTGCTTGAAAAGCTGTAATAGATGAAACCCACCGACTATAAGGAACAATTTGAAATATGATCCACGGCAGAGGTACACAGTCTCAAACGGCATTAACTCAAAACGCTTCTTGCGTGCATGATCTCATAATCACAATTTTATAGCCACGAGCCGAATAGATGTGTACGTGTTTTTCCTGACAAAGAAATTGTTTTAAACTTTTTCAAATAAAAGAGGATGATTTCAACAGTAGTATTGGTCACCATGCTCATTTAGGAGAAACAATCTCCTCTTATTCGTTTGGCCAACTTATCATGAAAAGAAACCGTCTTGGTTCGAACTGTGTGCGCGCTCGTGCACGCGATATTGACGCAAGAAATTATGCGCAGTAGAGATGCGCAATGCAATACTAAGGAGTCACCTAAAGTAGATACAAATAGAGTGCGTGTACATCACAGGGTCACTTGTGACGTAATTCAGTCAGGAGCAGACATTTGTAGAGTTCCTCAGTGTTATCACAGAAGCAGACTGAGCCAGAACCGTTTGTAAACATTATAAACGGTGTCGATTTTCCATTTCCCGGCGGAGTAGATTGCAAAACAGTTAGTATTTTCCATCTTAAGCTCGAGGAGAGGCGCCGACACTCACGAGTGGAAGCGCAATCCGCCGTTCCTCCCTCCAGTTTGTTTCCGCCACGCACTTCAGCTATCGCCGCCTTTTTTCGGTAGACTCGCGAAAAACTACGGACTGTTTTGCATTATATTTTTTGCGAGCTCCGTTTTTTTATATACATTTTTATTTTCCCCAATGTCATGATTCAGTATCCTCAACTCCTGAATGATTAGACACGATGAGAGATTCTAGTAGCAACTCGAGTCTCTGACGGGAAAGAGTAATTGCCGCGGAGCCATCACGATGTTGTTAAAAATAGAACGCTTGAATAAGACGAATTTTACAAATTAAAGTTTGTGGCGAACATTAAAGATAAAGAGCAAATTCTCAAACGTAAACCGGTGAAAGGGGCCATGCTATGTCACGAGGATTTGACTCATTTTTGGTTAAAACTGTGTTAAAACAACTGATAAATACCTTCAATCATGCACAACATTTTCTCTGGACATAACTGATAATACATAAACTTAATTCTTAAAGGGAGAACGAACCCCTGGGAGCCGTTTTTTTATCGATTTTTTAAAGACACGAGGAAGAACTTGAAACATTTAGTATATAATATCGAACTCACAACCTCTGGATTAGATCTTCCATTGCTCTAACCTACTGAGCTGCGAGGTCAGACAGGAGAAGGTCGTGAGAATTAAGGTATATACATAAGTCGCGGCAATAGAGATATACTATCGTATGAAGTGAAATAAAATGGAAATGTAATTTTTATGATTGCCCAGAAGGACGTGAAATAAACACCGTTGAAGTTTTCAATTTGTACATCTTAGATTCCAAGGGGTCTCTACCACATAAATCGCCCTCTTCCCACTAGATTTCCTCGTTCCTTGCGTGGTGAACCATTTCTTTTGGGTCACATAGTGTGCTCAACATGTATTGTCTGAAATGCGAGTGACGAAAAGCTGACAAAACTTTTTGTAGTGCAAACCGTTTGCACTAATTGGAAGACAGCGAAGGATAAAACTATATATCAAAAAGGTTTACACCTAACTTGGCAGAAAGTGGAAACCGGACGGTAGAAGTCAGTAACAACGGCGCGTCTATTTGGTAAAAAACAATGACGCAAGGAAACGAACTTTATCTTTGATTTATCTCCATCCTCATTAATCTAGCAGAAAAAATAGTTCTCTGAACTTTTTGCTTGTTTCATTATAAGGCACACCACAACGCATCTTTTTGTTATACAATGCGCGCTAAAGTATATGTACTTGCCGACAACAGGATAACAGTACTAGTCCATACCAATTTTTTTTTGGTGGGAGGGGGGGAGGGGGGCAGCTTACACTCCTTAAACTCTCTAGATAGAGCTCGGCTTCGATCATCGGTTTATTTCGATAAAGAAGCGCAGATAACTGTACTCATTGAAAGCGTTTACTTGGGTTTATGAAACATGGGGGAAAATAAAAGTCAAAAGATAACTAACAAACCCTTCAAAAAACCCCAAAATCGAGTCACGCACTTAATTATCTGCCCAACTTTCTGCTTAGATAATTCACAACATTTGCCTGCTAGTTCCCATTGAAAGATTTATACAACAATGTGACCGTCAAATAACCTACTTTTAATCAGAAGATTTCACATACAGCGTGCTAACTGTAAATGGCAAGTGTAAATCATGCGCTTCACTACTCATGAAATAGCACTTTCCTTTGTCATAAGGCCCAGCAAAAATTTGGGAAGGCATTGTCATCCTTGTTAATTACTCCTTTATAATTGCTTCAGGAATGTTTCACAACTGAACTGAATAAATTTGAATCACCAGGTATAAAAGCAAACTGGCACGCCCATCAGTATTATTATGATTTGATGTTAGTAGTTGGCCTGAACGTGGTGCTGTGCAGGACAGATTCAAATCTCTGGCTTGTCGCGTCGTCTTCTTGATCTGTATCAGTTTGGAAAAGACCAGGTTTGTTCTTCGTTCAAATGTCATTTCGACTACATTTCATGTTCGATTCGCAATTACATTACAGTTAAGTCAACATGAAAGCTGGAGGTATTGATAGCAGCGACAATGCAGTTTTGAATATTCCCGTTGCTGTCATTTCCATCGCGGATTCATGACAGAAGAAGTGAAACCTACTAAAAGCTTCGGTCTGTGGTTTTGTGACACAATGTTTATTTAGAGTAGAGCAAAGAAAAATCGTTTCATGTAACCTTTTTTCATTAAGTTTGTTCGTGCGTGCCGGAGATTTATTCTGATTACTGGTGACAATTTATATCTAGAATTTTCTCAGAAGTTCAAATAATGAATGTCATGGATAGTAAAATAAGTGACTAGCGCAAAATTTTCACAGTTTTTACTTAGAAATCTGCAGAACTAATTCCTCGTTTTTTCTTTCGAACAGTTTTTTCTGTTGGAACGTTCCGAAGCCGTCCATGTGCTATGTTTGAGAATCAAGTCCTTTGACTAACCAATTTTGGCGTGGAATCTTTACTGTTTTCACTGAGTTCCTCGCAGGTATGGCGGCGTAATTATTTTGACTTGGTAACTTGATTTTCGCCATGTTATCTGTTTTTGTTATTGCACGGCCATGTTGAAATAGAAAAGGTGCACAGGGAAAGCCAAAAACTCGCTTTTGATTCAAATTTTGGCTTAACATGCAACTGATAGCAAGTCAGTCTCAGGACGATTTTGGCTAACTTATTAGAAGATGAATGGATGTTGAAAGGGATGAACGATTAACACAAATTATGCCATATTTCAAACTTCAAGTTAAAAGCGCTAAGTATCTTACATTTGACTATAGATAAAAGGAATTCATAACGCTAATTGATTGAGGTTTACTGCTTTGTTCATTTAGGTGCACCAGAGGTTTATAAAACTATCCTGCAGTGTTGAACCGTTGTATGATTCAAGGCGTCCACTTCAATAAAGAAGCGCATTCCATAAAGAAGCGCAGCTAAGTACACCTTATTTCTAATTTGTCAGTAGCTTTCAGTTGAATGGTCACACTTTAGGATTTTATCCACGAACTCAAAAGTTAGAACCACCCTCCACAGCGTAACAAAACCCACCGCAGGAATGTTAGTCTAATGATCACAGCTTACATTTGTATGGTCACACTTCACTCTCGAGCATTTTATCCACAAACGCAAAAGATATAGTTCCAAAAGGAAAGTGCTTCTCGCTGATAATTTGCAGCTTTCGTTTGTCAATGGTCACACATTTATGATTTATTCACGGACTCAAAAGTTTGAAACACTACCACAGGAAAGTACGCCTTTGTAGCTTTCATTTGAATGATCACACATTTGGAATGTCATCCACGGACTCATTGACATTGAAACAATATCACCGGAAAGTAGGCCTATGTAGCTTTCATTTTTCTGTTTACTCGTTTAGGATTTCATCCACAGGCTCAAAAGTTTAAAACAGTACCACAGGATAATACGCCTTCGTAGCTTTTCTTTGAATGGTCACACATTTAGGATTTCATTCACGGGATTACAATTTTGAAACAGTACCATATAAGGCAAAGCCTTTGTAGCTTTCATTTGAATTGTCACACACTTAAGATTTCAACCACGGACTGAAGTTTGAAAGAGTAGCACAACTAAAAGTAGGCCTTTGTAGCTTTCATTTGAATGGTGACACATTTTGGATTCATCCGTGCACTCGAAAATTTGAAACAGTACCATAGGAAAGTACGCCTTCGTAGCTGTCATCCGCAGTACAACAGAATAGTACGACTTCGTGGCTTTTTTTTGAATGTTCACGCATTTAAGATTTTATCCATAAAATCAAAAGTTTGAAACAATAACATAGGAAAGTTCGTCTTTGTAGCTTTCATTTGAATGGTCCCAAATTTAAGATTTCATCCACGGAATCGAAATTTCGAAACACTACCATAGAAAAGAATGCCTTTGTAACTTTTATTTGAATAGTCGAACATTTAGATTTGCTGCTCGGACTGAAATGTTTGAAAGAGTATCATAGGAAAATACGCCTTTGGAGCTTTCAATGGGATGGTCACACATTTCAGTTTTCATCACGGAATCAAAAGTTTGAAACAATAGTGTTTTCACATGACGTCATAAAAATTAAAAAATCTAAAGTATACATCCTACAAAGCTGTTTCTAACATGGTATGTGGATACCAGTGTT
The DNA here is from genome assembly GCA_024195265.1 of Dendrophyllia cribrosa. NCBI lineage: Eukaryota > Metazoa > Cnidaria > Anthozoa > Scleractinia > Dendrophylliidae > Dendrophyllia > Dendrophyllia cribrosa. The sequence continues at coordinate 48,669,504 of JAJLRJ010000004.1, forward strand.
ATAATCTTTCACAAAAAGTTTCAGGTTTTAACGATGTTTCGTTTTCGATTTATAAAGGTTGTAAATGTGTCACGCAATTCGTCACGCTATTTCAGAAAAGCCGTGAAAATAAACAAAATTGAACTAGTTGAAAGTTATTAATGAATTATTGATGCTTATAAGCCGATTTCATGCCTCTTATAGTGAATATAATATTTTGTGATGAGATTTTTGGTGTTATTAAGACTTTGAAGTCTTTAAATTTTTGGCCGCCATGTTGGTGTCCCTAAGTGGGACACCAACATGGCCGCTCCATACATTTCTTACTAAAAATGTCTATACTCATTCGCCTATAACTCTTGAATGAAATGCTCTTGCGCTTCAAAATTTGGCTCAGATGTGTAGTTTTAAACTCTCTACAATTCCATAAACATTTTGCTGAATTTTGATATGACGTCAGTGAAAACACTCTATAACGTAGTACGCTTTTGTAGCTTTGATTTGAATTGTGACACATTAAGCATCTCATCCACGGAATCAATCGTTTAAACCAGTACCATGGGGAAGAATACCTTTGTAGCTGTTATTTGAATGGTCACACATTTAGAATTTCATCCACGGTCTCAAATGTTTCTAACAGAATCACAGGAAAGTACTCCTTAATTTGTAGCTTTCATTTCAATGGTCACACATTTAGGATATTATTCAAGGAATCAAAAGTTTGAAACAGAATCGATCACAGAATAGTTAGTCTTTGTAGCTTTCAATTTAAAAGTCAAACTTTTAGGATTTCATCCACGGGACTCAAACGTGTGTAACAGAACGATGGGAAAGTACGCCTTTGTAGCTTTCCTTTGAATAGTCACACATTTGATCACATTTAGGATTTCATGTACGGACTCAAAGTTTGAGACAGTGACACCGACTCAATAGTTCACAGGAAAGTAGGCCTTTGTAGCGTTCAATTGAATGGTCACACGCTTAGGAAGTTATCCATAGCCTAAAACGTTTGAAACAGTACCACAGCAAAGAACGCCTTTTTAGCTTTCATTTTAATGGTCACACATTTTGGATTTATTCACGGACTCAAAAGTTTGAAACACTACCACAGGGAAGTACGCCTTTCAGGTAGCTTTCATTGGAATGATCATACATTTGGGATGTCATCCATGGACTCAAACTAACACAGGAAATTAAGCCGTTATAGCTTTCATTTTTCTGGTTACACTTTTAGGATTTCATCCACATCAGACTCAAACGTCTGAAACAGTACCACAGGATAATACGCCTTCGTAGCTTTTCTTTGAATGGTCACATATTTGGGATTTCATGCACGAGATCACGAGTTTGAAACAGTACCATATGAGGCAACGCCTTTGTAGCTTTCATTTGAATGGTCACACATTTAGCTTTTCATCCGAGGACTCTGAAAAATTTGAAACAGCACCATAGCAGAGTTCGTCTTCAGCTTTCATTTGAATGGTCACATACTTAGGATTTCAACTACGGACTGAAAAGTTTGAAACAGTAACACCGACTCAATAGTTTACAGGAATGTACGCCTTTTTAGCGTTCAATTGAATGGTCACACATTTAGGATGTCATCCATGGACTAAAACGTTGAAACACTATCACAGGAATGTAGGCCTTGGTAGCTTTCACTTTTAGGATTTCATGCACGGACTGAAACGTTTGAAACAGCATCATAGGAAAGTGCGTCTTCGTAGCCTTCAATTGGATGGTCACACATTTAAGATTTCATCCACGGACTCTAAAGTTTGGAACAATAACATAGTACGCTTTTGTAGCTTTAAGTTATGGTCTCAGTAAGAAGTAGGCAACCTAACGGCAGGGAATGCAGAAAGGTGTTAATTGTGATATTGTTGAAACCGTCCTCCTCATTGGCTAAAACGTAAAAAACTAACATAACTTAACCAGGTAGTGCATTTAATTATTTCTAGTTTACTAATTAATTTCCTTTTAGTGAAAACTATTCTGAGTTTTAATGCAACCAAAATTCTATGTGGGAAACATGTAAAGTTAAAGCCTTTCTTGGCCATTGTTTTGGAGTTTCACGATTGGATGAAATCTTGTAGCACAAAAGAAACATCACTTTAAAATAAAGTTCCAGTACATTTTATTTAAAAAAACATGTTGTCCATAGGTTGATGCATTCTCAGTAAAAAAAACCTAAACGGTCTTATGTGGGGAAAGCGAAATGCCGCGGAACAATAGAGCATTGCCTACTTCTTACACGCATTGTTACTTAATTTGAATTGTTAAAAATTTAGCATTCATTCACGGAATCAAAAGTTGGAAACAGTACGCCATTGTAACTTGGTCAAACATTTAGGATTTCACCACGGACTCGAAAGTTTGAAACACTACCACAGGAAAAATAGGCCTTTGTAGCCTTTATTTGAATGGTCACATATTTAAGAATTCATCCGCAGACATAAAAGTTTGAAACAGTACCACACGACAGTACGCCTTTGTAGCTTTCATTTCAATGATCTCATATTTAACATTTTATCTTAGGACTATAAATTTTGAAAAAGAAGTACCATAGAAACGTACGCATTTGAAACTGTAGCTTTCATTTGAATAGTGAATAGGATTTGATAAACGCACTAAAAAGTTTGAAACAACACCATAGGAGGCAACGCCTTTGTAGCTTTCATTTGAATGGTCACACATTTAGGATTTCATACACAGACTCAAACGGTTGAAACTGAACCATAGCAAAGTACTCCTTTGTAGCTTTCATCCGCAGTACCACAGGATAGTAGTAACGGCTTCGTACGTTTTCCTTGAATGGTCACAAATTTAGGATTTTATCCATAGAATCAAGCGTTTGAAACAGAACCACAAGAATATACGCCTTTGTAGCTTTCATTTGAATGGTCACCCACTTAGGATTTCAACCACGGCCGGACTGAAAAGTTTGAAACAGCACCGTAGGACTTTGAATGGTCACACATTTAGGATTTCATTCACGGGATTACAATTTTGAAACAGTTCCATATAAGGCAAAGCCTTTGTAGCTTTCATTTGAATTGTCACACTCTTAGGATTCAACCACGGACTGAAGTTTGAAAGAGTAGCACAACTAAAAGTAGGCCTTTGTAGCTTTCATTTGAATGGTGACACATTTTGCATTCATCCGTGCACTCGAAAATTTGAAACAGTACCATAGGAAAGTAAGCCTTTGTAGCTGTCATCCGCAGTACAACAGAATAGTAAGACTTTGTGGCTTTTCTTTGAATGTTCGCGCATTTAAGATTTTATCCATAGAATGAAAAGTTTGAAACAACTAGGAAAGTTCGTCTTTGTAGCTTTCATTTGAATGACGTGAAAAACAAATGTAAATTAGTTGAAACTAACCCCTTTCATTTGAATAGTCCGACACCAGTTTAAGATTTCATCCACGGAATTGAAATTTTGAAACACTACCATAGAAAAGAATGCCTTTGTAACTTTTATTTGAATGGTCAAACATTTAGATTTGCTGCTCGGACTGAAATATTTGAAAGAGTATCATAGGAAAATACACTTCATGTTGGAGCTTTCAATGGGATGGTCACACATTTCAGTTTTCATCACGGAATCAAAAGTTTGAAACAAGAACATAGTACGCTTTTGTAGCTTTCATTTGAATGGTGACACATTTAGCATCTCATCCACGGAATCAAACGTTTAAACCAGTACCATAGGGAAGAATACCTGTCAGTAGCTTTTATTTGAATGGTCACACATTTAGGATTTCATCAACGGTCTCAAATGACGGTTTGGAACAGAATCACAGGAAAGTACGCCCTAATTTGTAGCTTTCATTTCAATGGTCACACATTTAGGATATTATTCAAGGAATCAAAAGTTTGAAACAGAATCGATCATAGAATAGTTAGTGTTTGTAGCTTTCAATTTAAAAGTCAAACTTTTAGGATTTCATCCACGAACTCAAAAGTGTGTAACAGAACGATAGGAAAGTACGCCTTTGTAGCTTTCATTTGAATGGTCACACGTTTGATCACATTGGGGATTTCATGTACGGACTCAAAGTTTGAAACAGTAACACCGAATCAATAGTTCACACGAAAGTAGACCTTTTGTAGCGTTCAATTGAATGGTCACACGTTTAGGATGTTTTCCATAGCCTAAAACGTTTAAGTAATGGTCCTAGTAAGAAGTAGGCAACCTAACGGCAAGGAATGCAGAAAGGTGTTAATTGTGATATTGTTGAAACCGTCCACCTCATTGGCTAAAACATGAAAATCTACCATCACTTCATCAGGTAGCGCATTTATTTCTCTCCAGGTTACTAATTGATTCCCTTTAAGTGAAAACTATTGTGAGTTTTAATGTTACAAAAATTCAATGTGGGAAACATGGAAAATTAGAAGTCTTTCTTGGCCATTGTTTTGGAGTCTCACGATTGGATGAAATCTTGTAGCACAAAAGAAACATCGCTTTAAAATATAGTTTCAGTAAATTTTATTTCAAAACCATGTTGTCCATAGGTTGATGTATTCTCAGTACGAAAATCTAAACATTCTTATGTGGGGAAAGCAAAATGCCGCGGAACAATAGAGGATTGCCTAGTTCTTACACGCATTGTTACTTAAAACAGTACCACAGTAAAGTGCGCCTTTGTAGCTTTCATTTTAATGGTCACACGTTTGAGGATTTCAAACTCGGAATCAAACGTTTGAAACAATAACATACTACCCTTTTGTAGCTTTCATTTGAGTTGTCACACATTTAGCATCTCATACACGGAATCAACAGAATCAAAAGTTTAAAACAGTACCATGGGGAAAAACACCTTTGAATCTTTTCATTGACTAGGGGCACATTTAGGATTTATCAACGGACTCAACACCTGGAAACACTACCACAGAAAAGTAGGCCTCTGCAGCTCAGTTCATTTGAATGGTCACAGTCGTTAAGGATTTCATCACAATTTTTAAACAGCACCTTAAGAGACAACGTCTTTGTACCTTTCATTTGAATGGTCACACATTTAGGATTTCATCCACGGTTGAAAAGTTTGAAACAGTAGCACGCGAAAGTACGCCTTGGTAGCTTTTTGTTGAATGGCCACACATATTAGGAATTGATCCACTGATGGACTCAATAGTCCACAGGAAAGTAGGCCTTTGTTGCGTTCAGTTGAAGGATTACACATTTAGGATGTCATCCACGGAGTACCGCATGAGTCGAAGTAGACCTATGACTAAAATGCAATTAGATCGTAATCTTCATTCCATTAGATTATACCTCTATTCAATTAGGTCGTAATCTTCATTTCATTAGATTGTACCTCTATTCAATTAGGTCGTAATCTTCATTCCATTAGATTGTACCTCTATTCAATTAGGTCGTAATCTTCATTCCATTAGATTGTACCTCTATTCAATTAGATCGTAATCTTCATTCCATTAGATTGTACCTCTATTCAATTAGATCGTAATCTTCATTCCATTAGATTGTACCTCTATTCAATTAGATCGTAATCTTCATTCCATTAGATTGTACCTCTATTCAATTAGATCGTAATCTTCATTCCATTAGATCGTACCAAGTGTAATTTGTTCGAACTCTCATTCCATTAGATCGTGTCTTTATGCCATTGGATCGTACCTTCATGCCATTAGATTGTTGTCCTTTAATTTTCCTTGTCGAAAAGACAAAATTTGAGAAACATTTTAATTGGTGTTCTTAATTCTAATGGCATGAAGATCTATACGATCTAATGGCAAAGAGGAATGATCCAATGGCATAAAGGCACGGTGTCATGGCATGAGGGTTCGAATAAATTACACTGGGTACGATCTAATGGATTGAAGATTACGATCTAATTGCATTTTCGTCCAGAATGCCCCTCCATAGCCCTTTTTGTAGCTTTTATTCGAATGCTCACACATTCCACGCCGGTTTTACCCACGGACTGTAAATATTGAAAACGTACCAAAAAAAAGTAACGCCTTTGTAGCTTTCATTTCAATGATACACATTTAGGATTTTATCCACGGACTGTAAATTTTGAAAAGGTTGTACCACAGGAACGTGCGCATTTCTAGCTTATATTTGAATGCATGGTCACACATTCAGAATTACACCTTTACCTTTCATTGGCTTTCATTTGATTTGTCGCATATTTAGCAAGTTATATACGAACTGAAAACTTAGAACCACTACCATGGAAAAGTGTTACTTTACATGTCTTTTGGTCACACGCTTTAGTATTTCATCCATGGACTCAAGATTTAGAATCAGCACCAAAAATAATCGGCCTTTATAACTTTTATTTGTAATATCTTAAAAAATATTTTGTTAAACTCAGCTATTTACAAGTGTTGTTTTGTTCAAGATAACTTTTCAGAGTCTGCAAGACGGTTGTATGAATCCAGTTAAGAAATCATCCTTCTATTGAACACGAAGTTCCGGTATAAAAGGTTTAGCTCCTCCCCCATTTCACACCTTTTGGGTGTGATTTGGTTCTTACTCTCAAGTCCGTGGCCGTAAAGTCTTATTATCATTGAAATGAAAGATTTTTAACAGTAGACCTGTTCTTGTGGGAGAGTATGTACGTATATGTATGTTAACAGCTTCTACGCTATAATTGTAGTTGGGTAACATTGGGTGCCCATAGTTTGAAGTAGAGGCATGCTTATAACATCATTAATAATAACATCTTTATACAACACACAAAGTTAATTCATGTTTGTCTTCTTCTTTCGGACAGCACATTCTGTCTCAAAGCAGCACTGATCTTGGCTTAGGAAACTGAGTTCTGAAATCTTAAAAAGATAACCTGAAGTCTTTTTGCTCATGCAGAAGATTGATGATGAGAAAGGTAGTACGCTTTATCAGATCAAGAGCCAAATAGAACATCCTATCGTGGAAGAAAAAGACACCGCAACTTTCAAGATCAATGAAAAAGAGCACAACTAGCGATACTTCTCTCCGATTAACCACTGATTTAGAAAAGAAATCAAGAGCAGAATAAAGAAACTATTTCACAATAATCTCTTAAGGGCCTTTAAGTAAAATTACAAGATATTTACACCTTATTCATAATAGAAAGTAATAAACTACCGTTAAGCCTTTGCTGGTTTACACGGCCAACCATTGTGTCTGGCAACTTCAATGCTACTTTCCTCCGCCCTTCCCACACCTACGAAGGGAGAGGGGGACGGGAGGGGAAAGGGACTTTCCTCCGCCCTTCCCACACCTACGAAGGGAGAGGGGGACGGGAGGGGAAAGGGACTTTCCTCCGCCCTTCCCACACCTACGAAGGGAGAGGGGGACGGGAGGGGAAAGGGACTTTCCTCCGCCCTTCCCACACCTACGAAGGGAGAGGGGGACGGGAGGGGAAAGGGACTTTCCTCCGCCCTTCCCACACCTACGAAGGGAGAGGGGGACGGGAGGGGAAAGGGACTTTCCTCCGCCCTTCCCACACCTACGAAGGGAGAGGGGGACGGGAGGGGAAAGGGACTTTCCTCCGCCCTTCCCACACCTACGAAGGGAGAGGGGGACGGGAGGGGAAAGGGACTTTCCTCCGCCCTTCCCACACCTACGAAGGGAGAGGGGGACGGGAGGGGAAAGGGACTTTCCTCCGCCCTTCCCACACCTACGAAGGGAGAGGGGGACGGGAGGGGAAAGGGACTTTCCTCCGCCCTTCCCACACCTACGAAGGGAGAGGGGGACGGGAGGGGAAAGGGACTTTCCTCCGCCCTTCCCACACCTACGAAGGGAGAGGGGGACGGGAGGGGAAAGGGACTTTCCTCCGCCCTTCCCACACCTACGAAGGGAGAGGGGGACGGGAGGGGAAAGGGACTTTCCTCCGCCCTTCCCACACCTACGAAGGGAGAGGGGGACGGGAGGGGAAAGGGACTTTCCTCCGCCCTTCCCACACCTACGAAGGGAGAGGGGGACGGGAGGGGAAAGGGACTTTCCTCCGCCCTTCCCACACCTACGAAGGGAGAGGGGAACGGGAGGGGAAAGGGACTTTCCTCCGCCCTTCCCACACCTACGAAGGGAGAGGGGGACGGGAGGGGAAAGGGACTTTCCTCCGCCCTTCCCACACCTACGAAGGGAGAGGGGGACGGGAGGGGAAAGGGACTTTCCTCCGCCCTTCCCACACCTACGAAGGGAGAGGGGGACGGGAGGGGAAAGGGACTTTCCTCCGCCCTTCCCACACCTACGAAGGGAGAGGGGGACGGGAGGGGAAAGGGACTTTCCTCCGCCCTTCCCACACCTACGAAGGGAGAGGGGGACGGGAGGGGAAAGGGACTTTCCTCCGCCCTTCCCACACCTACGAAGGGAGAGGGGGACGGGAGGGGAAAGGGACTTTCCTCCGCCCTTCCCACACCTACGAAGGGAGAGGGGGACGGGAGGGGAAAGGGACTTTCCTCCGCCCTTCCCACACCTACGAAGGGAGAGGGGGACGGGAGGGGAAAGGGACTTTCCTCCGCCCTTCCCACACCTACGAAGGGAGAGGGGGACGGGAGGGGAAAGGGACTTTCCTCCGCCCTTCCCACACCTACGAAGGGAGAGGGGGACGGGAGGGGAAAGGGACTTTCCTCCGCCCTTCCCACACCTACGAAGGGAGAGGGGGACGGGAGGGGAAAGGGACTTTCCTCCGCCCTTCCCACACCTACGAAGGGAGAGGGGGACGGGAGGGGAAAGGGACTTTCCTCCGCCCTTCCCACACCTACGAAGGGAGAGGGGGACGGGAGGGGAAAGGGACTTTCCTCCGCCCTTCCCACACCTACGAAGGGAGAGGGGGACGGGAGGGGAAAGGGACTTTCCTCCGCCCTTCCCACACCTACGAAGGGAGAGGGGGACGGGAGGGGAAAGGGACTTTCCTCCGCCCTTCCCACACCTACGAAGGGAGAGGGGGACGGGAGGGGAAAGGGACTTTCCTCCGCCCTTCCCACACCTACGAAGGGAGAGGGGGACGGGAGGGGAAAGGGACTTTCCTCCGCCCTTCCCACACCTACGAAGGGAGAGGGGGACGGGAGGGGAAAGGGACTTTCCTCCGCCCTTCCCACACCTACGAAGGGAGAGGGGGACGGGAGGGGAAAGGGACTTTCCTCCGCCCTTCCCACACCTACGAAGGGAGAGGGGGACGGGAGGGGAAAGGGACTTTCCTCCGCCCTTCCCACACCTACGAAGGGAGAGGGGGACGGGAGGGGAAAGGGACTTTCCTCCGCCCTTCCCACACCTACGAAGGGAGAGGGGGACGGGAGGGGAAAGGGACTTTCCTCCGCCCTTCCCACACCTACGAAGGGAGAGGGGGACGGGAGGGGAAAGGGACTTTCCTCCGCCCTTCCCACACCTACGAAGGGAGAGGGGGACGGGAGGGGAAAGGGACTTTCCTCCGCCCTTCCCACACCTACGAAGGGAGAGGGGGACGGGAGGGGAAAGGGACTTTCCTCCGCCCTTCCCACACCTACGAAGGGAGAGGGGGACGGGAGGGGAAAGGGACTTTCCTCCGCCCTTCCCACACCTACGAAGGGAGAGGGGGACGGGAGGGGAAAGGGACTTTCCTCCGCCCTTCCCACACCTACGAAGGGAGAGGGGGACGGGAGGGGAAAGGGACTTTCCTCCGCCCTTCCCACACCTACGAAGGGAGAGGGGGACGGGAGGGGAAAGGGACTTTCCTCCCTTCTAGGGCTTAATTTATTCATATTTCAGTGTTGGCAAATTCTTGTCTGATCTTGCTTATTTCTTGAGGATAGATAGGTTGGTCAGATCCATAAGCATCTTTTTATTTGTAATTTATTCATTTTTAGAGGAATTACATTGAACCCTGCTATTTCTTACAACTGAACGCAGGAAAATGGGCAGGAAAATTTCTAGTTGTGTTATTGTACAGAAACCAGGGTTAACGTTAATGCATGTGGGTTGCCTGTTGTCTAGATGGAGCATGGTCAAAGAATTATTTACATCCAGAGGCATGTAATTCTGCATTTTTGTTTCGTTTGGTTAACAATTCACCAACTTTGGAAATGAGGCCTAACCATTTTGACCGGACTGATCGCAGGTTAGCATTGGACGCTATGTTTTTCTTTTCATGGGCACCCAGGGGGTCTTGATGTGGAAGAACACACGACAAAGACCTTACAACAAACAGTTTGATACGTTTTTTAATGGAGATTGTGTACTACTGTAGTCTCATTGGTGGTTATGAAAGAAGTTAAAGTTATGATAGCTAACAATTCCTTCATATACTGTAAAATTAAGTTTCCCTTTCATGATGGGAGGGACCATTACCAAGAGAAACTATTAAAACCGTGACATAAAACGTTTTCATCACTTCCCAGGTACATTGATACGTGCATGTGAATTAAAAAAAGCAGACTATATACAGCTCATGGGTTGTTCTTTGTTAACCTGATTAACGCAAATTATTTTCAGTGAAGACTGGCTACTTGTAACCCAGCATTTCCTGCAATAGGTCATTTTAAGATGGTGTCATTTTACTACAACTAATAGAATCTTTCAGTGTCTTGTTTTCCAAACAATGGCTATTGTTATTTAAACCTCAATGAGATTACAAAATTCTAATAGGAAAGGAAAAACGAAATGAACTCTGGAAGTTGTAGTAAAATAATGTCATCATGAAAATGGGCTGTTCTGAGGCACGCCCCTCGAACAGAGTTTCCTTTAAACTGATTATGAGATTATTTTAAGATATAAGTTATTATATCATAGCTGTGTTTTTGGATAACATATCAGCATATTGTAATACTATAATTATTATACAATGTAGTACTGTAAGTAATAGATAAAATACTCACGGCAAAACTGTATGAACATTTACAATGGCTGGCCACAGGCAAGCCATTGTAAATATTCATACAGTTTTGCCGTGAGTATTTTATATGACTTATAAAAGAACAATAGCGATTCAGCTTATTAGCATTCCAATTAGTGTTCTGTATTAGTGATGCAGTATAGCTGCTCTTTATCAGGATTTACAAACCTTCATTAAATTTTCATTTCTTTTGTACTTTCCTTATGCATGCTAATTTGTTTGGTTTATTCTAGGTAATTCTAAAGCATGACGCATTCTTTGGACCTTTTTTAACAGTTTTTAACTACAGGTAAGATAATTGCCTGACAAATTAATAACAGTCATTCATGACATCAGGCATACAAATAATTGTTCCTAAATTTCACGAGGCATGTTCGAACATTGACAATAGATAATTGACATTATTTTGTAATATAGCACTGACGTCACTTATTCGACAGTTCACGCTTAACATCCACGATGTACTTCATATAGTACGATGCATGTAAACCAATCAGAGAAACCTAACGAGCAATTATGTATTATTTAATTTTTATTAATTAACTTCACAACTCATGGTGAAATTAATTTTTCTAATAACTCTGCTGTGTACATTGTATTTTTTTTCTTTTGTTTGTTTTGAATAAAGGTTTATTTCAAAACTGATCTTATATGAAGTGTATAGTGGAATCAGTTTACAGCATAGCATCTCCCTGGTACCCAGGGAAGACACAAAAATAAAATATTAAAAAATACAGTTTTCGTAATGTTCAAACCGTAGAATTGTGAAATTAACGCACACTTCCCCTCTTTTGGAATTAACAGCCCTAAGGGGCTGTTACTTTCGGGTAGCTGTTACTTTGGGCGATATCGTTTACTTCCAGCAGGTAGGAAATTGACATTTACAGTATGACGTGTCTTACAGTGAGCACCCAACAAACTCTTTCACAAGTTGCAGGGCCCCACTGAAGAGCACCTTTTGGTGAAGTGGGCTCCCTGCTAAAATATTGTTATTATTATTATTAGTTAGCCAATCAGAGAGCACAAATTCAATTGACAGGCATGCCTCCTCGCATTTATCACGGGATTGCAAAAATAGTTTCAAAATACGAAGATTTTATTCACTTTATTGTTTCACATGTATCTGCAGTTTGGAAAATGATTATAAGAATTAGCTGGTGATATCATGGAAACTTGTAAACAAGTTTGTTGTGTGTTCATGATTAGGCACATCACACTGCAAGTCTCAAAATTAACAATAGTTTAGAAGGGGCGTTACAATGCAACAACAATGCTAATAGGTCCTTCTAGATGTACTGTCAAGACTGCGACCTGGTCATTGGTAATCAGTCTCACAATGAATCCCTCCTCTGTTGGTGGAAACATACTCTGAAATAGTAAGAAACAGGTTTTTCTTCAGTCTAGCTCTAAACACAAGTGGCTATTTTGAAGTGCCTCAGGCAATGTAGCAGTTCTCTTAAGGTCTCACACCATTGGTTCAATACCCTTTGAGAGAACAATAGAACAAATAACACAACAATCGACCCTAGCCCTAAAAACAATAGCAGCTGTGTTTTACAAGGCCAATGAAAATTGAGGTTTCTGAGAGCTGCTACACTACTGGGGCCCCTTAAAGGGCAATGTCACATATTTTAGTATCACTAAAATAGCCACATTTATTTGAAGTTTGTCCCCTTTGAATTTGACAAGCCAAAAAAACATTTGTATTGCCGGAAACCTAAAATTAATGGACAAGTTCTGTTAACAATATTACTCCACTATTGCAAAATAACGAAGTGTCTTTTTGTGCAGATGGCCAGAATTAATGGCAATGGATTGGCAACTTGAGAAAATGTGAAGCAGTAGTCTTTAAAAACATGTCACATCTGGTTGTGAGAATGCAAGTTGCTTTAGGATCTGTAAATTAAGGGTTGGGGAATTGTCATGTCGCTTGAAGATTTGCTTCAGTCAGTAAAACTATTTTTTAACTTATTACAGAATGCTGTCCAGTTTTATTACTTGATCGATGCCAACTAAGCTGACGCTCGGAATAAAATGTTTTTGATTTATGGCATTGTTCCAAATTGGAATGAATTATCTGCACATACTATTATAATTAAATAATTATAGCAGGCAATCTTCAAGCTTCTTCCAAAAGCGCTTTTAAGTGCTGCCGTCCGTCATTGGACGATGGCAAAGCAAGAAAGAAGCAGCCATCTCAGACTGAATTCTTGACAGGTATATCAAATTTAAACTGCATGTACACTTTTATAACCGGAAACGAGGTAGAGAAGATAATAATAGGCTTTATTCTGTGTGGGTAGTGAGGTATACTGTTTTGTTCAATTTCATTCCAGTCCTTTGAATGTTTACAAGATAGTGTAGTTGATGATTTATATTTCATTGTTCATTATACACTTGTAAAATGATTGAATGACAACAATTTTATCTCTGTGTATTGTTTATCCGCTTTTGCTTGAATCCTTTTGTAACATGCCAAATTATCGAATAGTTCACTTACATACAACAGACGCTCTACGCATGAGTTTATGTAGGGAAAAATGGGTGTTATTTGAATCACTGAACCATTGAATAGCATTAATTTTTTCCTATATTGTGAAACACCGCAATAAAAGACACTCGGTCATTATCTTAATAATTATTGCAAAACTACATGTAAGTAGCTTCTTTTCACACAAAGTGTTATTTAATATACAAAGTTTGTTCTTTTATACACACAACAGTCTTCTATGAAACATTTCTTTTTCAAAACTATAATTTCAGATAAATTTGGGAGTGGTTCACCTTAACGAGGCTCAACTCAACTTTTGCAGAGAAGACACACTTTGCACACACACTGCCGTTAATATAATGATTGCAAAGTAAAGGACAATTATTATTTTTACGGCTGGCTGTTTTAAAATAATGTGTAAGGGCATTTTGGAAATATGTTGGTTATGCAAATTATTTGCTTTATACACCCATACATATACATGTATACATACATCCACAGCAAAAAAAAAAAAAAAAAAATGAGTTGAGCCTCCTTAATAACAGTCTGTAAAGCAAAATTCAGACCACTCAGGGAACCAATCAGAATGCTCCTTTTCATCGTGGAGCAGTTACATTCAGTTTGTCAATTCTTTTTAGAATGTCACACTCCATCATGCTGTTTTTACATGTACTTGAAAATCATTATTTTATTATATACCGGTAATACTCACTGATGCTCTAGTCTTAGGTCAGTTTCTTGTTGTTTTCTTCTTTGATGTTGTTGTTGTTCCTTCTATTTCTTCTTCTTCTTCTTCGTCTTCTTCTTCTGCTTTCTTTTTCCTAAATTAAAAGTGCAAAACGGACTTAAATTTCTGAACGCCATAAATTAATTAAATATTACTCATTTTCTTTAACTTCTGATGACCATTTTGCACTGTGCATAAACATGTTCAGTAGAACTAAATCAATTGACATAATTTTGAGTTCTTGAAGAAACTGCTGTGGAAGACAACCAAGTCAAAAGCTAATTCAAGTCAAAGGTACACTTATACATCACATTCTTGACTGAAAATGAAATCAATCCTAAAGTAACCATGTGATCCTGAAGAGCAATATATATAAGTTAATGAGTAAAAATAGGTATTTTATACCTAGCAAGATAAATGGATAAGCTAACTGTTAAATGTTTTGTTGAAATGTTAAAACAGATAAACTAAATGTTTAAATATTTTGTTGAAAGCATCAAATGGATGTAACTTTTTTAAATGAATAAGCTAATTAATTGCTACTCGCTTTATGAGAATGGATGAGATAAGCGTTTAAGTTTTTATGATCTGTGTAAACGGATGTTAAACAGATACTAAACAAATCTTTCCATTAAACGGTAAAGCACTAGAGTACATTTTCCCATGGAAGGTCATGTGTTTAATAAATTTATACATTGTATAATGTGTGAAAACTTAAAACTAACAAATTCAAGAACTTCCTAATGCCACCATTAGTCAAAGAAAATATTTGCATTTTTCTCACTTAAAGCCAAACCCGCGATATAAAAGGCGACTGGACTGTCCAACTCATGCAAATGAGCAAAATCTATTGTTCTTGCTCATTTGCATTAGATTCGGCGTGGGGCTTTGCCCTTTTATACCGCAGGTTCGCCTTTAAGATAAAATACAGTCTAGACTGTGAATAGACTCCCACTTGAGAGCAAATTGTTCAGATTGAGCAAGAGAAAGAAACCAGCAAGCATCATGAGCCAAGTGTGGCCCATGCAGGAAGAGGGGTTGATGCTCCCTCGATCCTTTGATCATCTCCCCTTACTGACACCTCTCTATATTGCGGACAGTTCACCGGCACCCAAAGGTGCCACAATTCATTCATTGACAATCTTTGTCTCTTTAATATGACACCTCTATTATGCAGACACATGCATGGGTCTGTCACTTTGGTGTTCATATTAAGGAGGTTTGACTGTAATAAATTTACATTCTGGTAAAGTTGCTAAATCAAAATGACCTTCTCCTTAAATATGATTTACTGACATTGGGACAGTACGACTGTGAGTCAAGGTTAGATTTGCTCCATAAAATAATAATGTATCTGTCAATTTCTAGTATAACCATTTCCCCAGGTGTGAACCATCAATGTTTTTTTATTAAGCATCGGCGGAAGCAGTACAGAAAAATAATTCCTATTTCTACAGAATCTCGACAAATTCAGCCTCATGTTGTATACTATAAATAAAAAAAATGTTCATCTTAAAGGGGAAAATGTATGTATGTTACACAATGTACTGTATGCGTATTCGTAAGAAAGATTTGTTCTATATTTTAATGAAACATAAAAAGCACCAATTTGTAAAAAGCAAACAAGACTTATAAGATGCCTGATGTGGCCAAGAATTATTCCTTACACTTAGTCTGCATGCATGACTGTATAATCTATATTTGTACTTTTGGTTGTTTTATAAAGAATGCTACTACAAGGAAACCAGCAATTCCTGTGTGAAAAATAGATAACCTTAATGGGACTAATATAACCATAACTGTAGGGGTAACATGGGTTTGTGCATGGTAGCATGATGCTTCCATAACAACTTATCTTTTCATCTTGAAATAACATAGATCGTGCACATGCACACTTTGATTTTTTGTTTGTAGGTTGGTTGGTTGCTTCGTCCATATATCTCAATATTTTTAAGGGGGATATAACGCCATGTTGTTCAAGTCATGTACTGTATGTAGGGATCAAAGGGTAATTATTGATATAAAAATATGTACAAGTTCTAAATGATCTTGACTTACATGACGGAATGCCATTGGAGTATAAGTAGAAGAATACTGTTGTTTGGATGATACGCTCAAATTCTCGAAAAGCTGTTGGAATAAAAAAAAAGTACAATGTATGAGGTGCAAAGACATGTCCCTACTTCACCAGAAAAAGAATAATATAAACATTAAAGGAAATGTGAAAGATTTACATGCTGTATGTTTAAATTAGCAAATGTATCACATACATGTACAGTAAGATCTGATATTATGTTTTGACTTTAAAAAAGATGTGTTTATGATAGACTACATGTACATGTAGCTTAAGTCCTGTTATTAAAATATACTACAAGATTCAGAAAGATGGGTTGGGCAGGGCTGTGCTTTGGCAGTGCCGAGGGGGCCATATGCAACTCTTTTATCTTCAACGACAAGAACAACTGAGTTGTTACCCTTTGGGTTTCCTATGATAACTCTTAAGAACAAAGCTAGCCTTGGTTGGGTAATTGTTAAATCAACATACTTTGACAATGTTAGTTGTTTTCATCAACAGGTTCTCCATTTTCCAGTGTGTCCTGATCAAGCCACTGTGCTTCCATTTCTAGTAAATGAAATTAAAATGTTACTAACTTTATTGCCATATCACTTACAGCTAATTTTCTAAAAAAGTAGAATGACCAACTCTTATAAAAATACAACTAGTTTACTATTCCCTGTTCATCCCTTAAGGAATAAGTTGGCCTCACTTAATAATCAACTAAGTATAAACAATCATTGCATGAGGCTTTTGTGATATCCAGAATAATGAAGGTCAAGGTAAGATGTAGTGTTATTAGCCAAAGCCGAATGATAACACTTACCAAGATCTTGATTAAGAAAATTGAAGATTCGTAACCAGGATTCATAATAATTAAAAAGTGAAAAACGTTCTCTGGTTAAAAATTTTAAAAAACTGTGAGCTATCGACAACCGTTCTGTTGTCATCAATGGATAGTACAGGACGGTTGTCGAAAGCTCATAGTTGTTTAAAATTTTTAACCAGAGAATGTTTTTTCACTTTTTAAAGACCATGATTATTTCAGATATCACAAAGACGGAATCTTATAATTGTTTTATTATTCATTGTTTTAAAGAAAATAACAACAAAGGTACTGTCACATGGAACACAGTTTTATTACTATTTTCCAAAAAGAATAGAATTCACCACCCATTAACTTCAGGTTGCTCTTGGAAATCATGCATTGCATGCATACTCTACAGATAATTAACTATACTACTAGCAGATTAGTGAATAATCTGTAGGGTGAGCTGATTTTCAGAATTAACTGTAGGCTCTTAGCCAATGAGAAGACAGAATGATAGTGACTACAATGTATAATACAGCTGAAAGTGCATGATGTTCAAATTAGCTTGACATACATGTACATGCAAGTGTTTTAATAAAATTGAGAGTAAGTGGCAATATTTGTAAAATAGACAGACCACGGAAATGGCATTTCCAGCATTCTGGGCCGGATTCACGAAACCCTCCTATTAAAGTTAAGACATATCCTAAGTATTGTTTCTTAACAAAAGTCTATTGTCAATTTCAACAATAGGCTATTGTTAAGAAACAATACTTTATAGGACATTGTCTTAACTTAGGAGTGCTTCCTGAATCCAGCCTCTGGCATCAACTTCAGTAAAATTAATCAAAAAGTAGGCGGTGATAATTTGGGAAGTAGCTGGCGGAATTTGCAGTTGGCGGCTTCTAATGAAACCTCTGTACATGTAACTAAACACTATGAGAAACTTACTTATGACAATTAACCAACCATTTTTTTTCCTGATTGTGGCTTTCTTCCGATTTAGTCAGCCGTCTGTTTTCACTTTCATGTACATGTATGATTGCAGTTGCAGGCTTGAATTTCTTGTTCAGGAAGACCACAAGCTAAGTTAGAGATTGCAAAGCAGTTAGTGTATTTTGCTCAAATACAGTGTATGTGTATAAACAACAGTGAAGGACTGACCATTTTTCTTTTTGATAATATTTGGCTGGAAAAGGGTTAAATGCAATGAAATTAACTAGTACTATTCAGAGTTCCCACTAGTTTTGAAAGTTAAGGGTCCTTGGGACCCCCAGTTACAAAAAGTTGGGGGTCCTTTTTGCTTTTCAAGGGTCCGCTGCTTATTACTAATTTTATTGTTTCAAACACAGAGCGGAAAACAAGGCCAGATGGTAACAGGATTAATAAAGTTTTTTTTAATTTATTTTTTTACTTTTCCCATGACAAAAGCCGTCCTTATTTGAGCCTTCAAGGCTGTGGTTGCCTTCTCTTGGACATATGGCGCACAACAGTTTCGTGAGATCTTCTTTGTTTGATGATATCCATGGCCATGACGTGGTCAGTACCAGACTGATGTCGTGTTAGACCTGAGCGCTGAAAATTATTCGCTCCATGAACAAAACTTTGCGATGGTTTAGCTTTACGGCCATAGGTATCGAGACAAACTTTGCACTTCATTTTGCTTTCAGTCGAATCATACTTTAACCATTGAAACTCCTCCAGCCATTTAGGGAAAACCTTACGTCTCTTCAGCTGGGCATCATCCCGGAGATCTGTATCACTTTCAGGTTTCCTTTTTTCAGGTTTTCTCAATGTTGAAGGCTCGACAATTTCGAATAAAGTCTTTTGTTTTGACATGACGAGTGACAAAATGGCGGCTCGCCGAAGCACATGCTAAGATGATCGCAAAGACGTTTGGGTAGGGCCCACTAAACCCAGTCTCCTAACTAGTTTGAATTTTTTTTCCTGCGTCCCAAGGACGCACTTTGGCAAAAAACAGTGCGTCCTTTTCATTTTTTGTGCGTATATGACGCACACCTGTGCGTTAATGGGAACTCTGACTATTAACATTTAAATATTAATTAAAGACAATAATTTTAATCTGATACCTTGAACTATCTTAGCCAAAACATTAATTTTGTACACTGTAATTGAAATTTCAGTCCTCTGGCCTGCTCCATTTTTTCATTTCTTTTCTTGAGATCTTACAGTAGTATTTTGCATATTTAATTGTGGCAGCCGTTGTATAGAGGTGGCCGTTAGTAGAGGTTCGACTGTATGAAACAATATTAAAATGTGCACATGCATGATATTAATTATGGGTTTGGGGCTGTATGGAAATCTTGCCAAAATCACTTCCATCCCCACGGGACCCAGGGTGGAGTTACATGCCCACAATCCACATGGATAAACTGAGCAGTTGAACTGAGCAGTCCACAGTCATACCAATCTCAACAGCCACAGCCACAGTCATACCAATCTCAACAGCCACAGCCACAGTCATACCAATCTCAACAACAACAGCCACAGTTATACCAATCTCAACAGCCACAGTCATACCAATCTCAACAGCCACAGCCATACCAATCTCAACAGTCACAGCCATACCAATCTCAACAGCCACAGTCACAGTCATACCAATCTCAACAGCCACAGCCACAGTTATACCAATCTCAACAGCCATAGCCACAGCAATCTCAACAGCCACAGCCAAAGCCACAACCACAGTCATACCAATCTCAACTCATATCAGCAGTTAAACTGAGCAGAGCAGTTCACAGTCATACAAATGCCACCTACAAAATTTTGTAAGCTTATTTTTAACTGAAACTGTGTGAGACAAAAGCTTTTTGAAATTGGTCAGTTAGACAACTATTCTTGGCTTGCACATGACGGCAATTACAAATTCAAAAATCTAAACTTTACATCCTACAAAGCTGTCTCTAATAATTATGGTATGTAGATACCAGTGTTACAATCCTTCACAAACATTTTCAGGTTTTACAACGTCACGATGTTTTGCTTTCGATTTGTGAAGGTTTTAAATGTGTCACGCAATTAATTTTGCAAGTAGTCTTGTCCCGGGGGTAGGGGTGGGGATAATCTACAAGCAATTGCAAAAAGAGTTGAGACATTGTGTACTGTAGTGCATATTTTGAGGCTAACATGGTTTTTAGCAAGTCCCCACCCCCTCCCCCCTAATCAATGTTGTACCAGATCAAAAATGCCATTCAAACTAACAGTCATCAACATTGAAAGGGGGAGGGGGTCAGTAGCACATGGCATTGACTTCATTTGTGTTACGCGGTCGCTTTTATACGGAATGAACATTTTTTTTTGGAAAGTGTCTCAACCTTTTTGCAACTGCTTGTAGGTGCGCAAAGATTAATGGGGCGAATATTTCGTCGAAGCACATGGCGTACGACATGACTCAACAAGCGGACTTCTTCGCTGGGAAATCCTTACAAGTTGTTAGTAATTGGCTGGAAGAAAACAATTTGGCAAAGTTAAAGCCTGTATTTGAAGGAGTGTTGCCTGTCAGTGGATGATGTGAAGTGTTGGGAAGAACACATCCTCAGTATGCGAAACAACCGCAAGAGAGTAGCGATGAAAGCCAAAGAAACGCGAGCAATGGGAAATATGCTTCCTGATCTTTGTAGCCATACGAGTCTAGTCTAGTCCATGTCTATTTTGTAAACTGTTCGGTGGATTTATGTAATAAATATTTCTGTCTTTTTGAGAAACGGTGCAGCTTGCTGTTGTTGTTACTGTAGGAATTGAACCATGCATAAACAAAATTGAAGCAGTTGAAAGTTATTTTTGCATTATAGATGCTTACAGGTATAAGCCATTATAATGTAACTTATAGTGAATCTAATCTTTTGTGATGAGATTTTTTGCGTAATCATGACTTTGAAGTTTGGCCGCCATGTTGGGGTGTACCAAAGTAGTACACCAAGATGGCCGCTCCATACATTTTTACTTTTTACTCGTTCGCGTAAAACTCTTGAACAAAATGCTCTGGCGCTTCAAAATTTGGCCCAGATGTGTAGTTTTAAACTCTCTACAATTTCATAAACATTTTGGAAGTGAGATCTGTTTTTCTTAATGCTTCTGAATTTAGATATGATGCAAGTACTTAAGCTTACGTATAGTAAGCTTATTAAAATGACGAATAAATTGTACAATAAAAGATACTTTACCGTGTTGGTTCTCGTAGTGCTTGAAAAAGCTAAAACATCGTTGGCTCAGTTGCTGCTGTCGCTAGGAAAACTTAATCTCCCAAAGTTCTTGTCATGACAGACGGCCGTGCTATTCAAATGGAAACTTGTGGTGACGAACAGAAGGAAGCAACTTAGCAAGAGTGACAAAGATCCCGGCAAAGATAAGCTTACACAAAATGTATTCTTGAAGGAAGATTTCATCGGCTTTGAGCTCTCCAATTTCAACTTTTTAGGCAGTTAAGTATTCTTCAGGGTTTTATCGTTTGATATTGAACTCTATAAAAGGTGTGCTTTCATTCTGATAATGAAAAAATGCTTCGTTAAAACTCCTAATTCCCTAATTCCACATACGACCAAGGCCGCCATGTTGATTTGGTGATTCAGGCCAAAAATGGCGCGCTGCAGTCATGTGACCAAAAACCACCAATCACTGACAAGGATCAGTGGAAACCAGTCTTCTTCCTCGTTCGATCCACTCCCCGCAAACAAAGGAGACTTTTGTCTGATTGGTCGGTTCTGGAATCATAATGCGCATGCTCAAATCTGATGTTATTCCTAATAAAAATGGCTTCCGCGTTTCAACTGAAGCATGGACATTCACCACTTGAACCGGCGAAGATTTCGACGCTAAAAACTTAGAACTCATCCATCTTAGTACCAAAGTGCATTTGGGCCGATAAACTTTTGTTATAAAGTCCTAGAAGCCGTCGATATGTCAGACTCTTCGAGACTCGAGCTGTCAGAGTAAGCTCAATTATCGAGATCAACAGCAGAACAGTACAAGGTAACCAGCAGAAATCGCGGATGATTTATACGATTCTACATTCTGTGGAAACAACAAGACTTCTTTTGTTTGCCACAACTGCGATTTGATTTTTGGCCTTTGCACACCAAAAGCGCAACATTGGTTCAGCATAAATATATTTCAATTTGTGCATGATTGCTGTTCGCTCGAGCTCATTAATTATTTATATGATCAAAGGTAAATGGGCACTGTCTTATGGTTGGTTATAGCATAAGGCCACCTGATCTTGCCATCCTTTTGAAGTCTTTTTAGGACTCGTTCTTTTTCTCCCGAATTTATATAACATTGAGTATGGTTTTTACAAACTGACGAATATTTAACATCATTTTAATATTAAACAATTTGCATCTCCTATTGGTAGAAATATTAGACAAAAGAAAAAACACATGTTGGTTGCTGTTTGCTGTGCATTGTTACAAAATAAAGAAGTAAATGAGAAGAAAGTTGTTATTCTGGGTATTTCTGCAGTGAACCATCTAGTGCTAACTACCAGATCATACATTTCATTCAGAAGCAGCTGGTAGTTAAACTAGGAGTGACAAGCATACAAAATTTATTTGTGTTTGACCTAAACAGTGAAAACATCCTGGTTGGAAAAGTGTTTTTGTGTTCTATTTTTTGTCTGAAATGGAAGAATAAGTTTTACTCATTGAGCTAAAATGCTTTTCTGGTTGTTGTTAAAAAAGGGAACCATTTTTCCAATGAATAGATCCTTATCTACACATGAAGCAATTGAAATGTTAATGTTGACAAATGGCTACCTTCTTCAAGGAAAAAAAAAGATTTACTCACTAAAAAGGGCTGTTATAAGCATACAGTTTCTGCTTCTCAACAGAATATTAAGTAGATTCATTGTTCAAAGGATCTTTATAGTATCACTTATCCTTCAATGTATTTTGAAGGTAGTAAATTCAGGATGTATTTACATGTACAAACATTTTGACCCACTTTATTTGTTTGGTATACAGATTCATACCTGTATATGAATTTTAAGTATGAGCCTGAGCATAGAAAGTGCTAGAAGTGGCTAGCTTTTTTTTGCGTGAATTTGCAAGCAGGAAAATGTGTTAACTCAAAGTATATCAGCGGTGTATGCTGAAGATAAATATAGCCTACTGAATTTAATTAATTTAATGCCACTGTGCAAATGACTGTAAAACACATTGTTTTAAATGTTATGAGCTCAAACATAGCAGGGCTAGGCTACAATCACTGTGAAAATGGGGCATATGCATGCACATGTATAAGAAAAAGCTGTTAAATATTGAATTTTAAAAAAAATTATTTTCATTTTATTGTGCTTGTACTTTCAATCACATCAATATTCCTTGGTAAAAATAAAATAGAACAATAATTCACATCTGGTGTAGTTAGTTTTCAGGCCTCAGTTGTTCATAAGGTTCATATCACCATAGGGATGATATCTGTTTACAAACATTCGTTTTGTTATTTAAATGTGCCAGCCACTGGAACAAAGAACCCTTTGTTTCGGCAGCCAATAAGGCTCTGGTTGGCACATTAATAACAATTGGTGACATCATTGATATCTTCCCTATACACTGAATAAATTGCTATTCAGTGAAAAATAAATTTGCCTTTGTTTCATGTACTTATCCAATGGTTGTAGATTTCTCCACAGACTTGATACATATTTAAAATGCTTTGTGGTTAAATGTTTTAAAAAACTCTACAATACTACACATTTATAAAATGTGTAAGCTAAAACAATAGCATCAAATATAACACTACACTAAAAAGTCTAAGCAAATTATTATTCTTAACCTCCTCTCTCTATAAAGGCTAAGGGAGGGTTCATAATTTATGTAGAGGGGGGGGGGGGGGGGGGGGGCATGATTTTTTCCTGTTAGGTTTTAGGGGAGGGGGGGGGGAATCAAATTTCTCCCAATGTAAAAGAAGGTGTAAGGGGGGTCATCAAAAAAGATTCAATAAAAACCACCACCATCAGACTAATGCTTGCTTTCTCAGAACATTAATTTTATTTGTAATTCCGTGTTCCTCTCTCCTCCGCAGAGGTCTCTTTGTGTCACTAGGAGGTTGGGGAGAGGGGAAAAGGAAGCGTGTGGGGATGATTGGATGGGGAAAGAGAGGAGGGAGACCACCATGTTCGCTCTTCCCATCGCCATCGTTCCCCGTGCACTTATTAATTTTTATTTAAAATTTTATTAATGGGATACCAGTGGGAGTCTTTCTAAAGTGCATATAAATAATTAATCCAAAATAATTTGAAAAATTATACAAGAGTATTATCAGGGCTCAAGGTCATTAAAATGATACTACTTGTGTGCTCACAACTTCTATACAAAAATTCTAAGGTCTTATTCTTTGGGAATTAGCAAACGCGTGAAGAACGAGCAAGGTTCGGCCGCTCTGCTGCCATGGATCTCGCCCTCCAATGTTTGGGATGATGTACATCTAATTTCAAGAGGCTACTGATTTATCTACTATTTCTACAATGATACATTGTCAAGAATAATTCTGAATGATCTATGGAGAAAACACTCCCTAAGTTATTATTTTTAATTGACAGTCCATGACTCCTGTCGTATGTGTTGTGCTTATAGGTTTCTAATTTATATTACCATTATCACTCAGCATCCATGATATTAAAGCCAATATAAAAAATTGCAGCTGACTGTCTTTTACTGAACTACTGTCTCATCTTTGTTTTATCTAATCCTGTTTAGCATTACAGCACAAACCAACCCCACCCCCTTTTTGTTTATTCTTGCTTTGTATTTGCAAATTACATGTATCTCCTGATTTTTTTTACTTGGCATCCAGTAACAAAATCAAAAGGGTTACCGCTGTCTATCTTTATTGAACTGTTGTCTCATTTCTGTCGTTGTGTTGCCCTTTATGCTGCATTATCGAGACCCCCTTTTATGCAGCTTTGTATGTTCCATGTTTACTGTATTAAAATCTAATAAAATGCATAATTGAAATTAAATCCTAAGAATATTCTAAAAAAGTGGATATTAAAATTTAACATCAGTTACAGCAATTACAGTTATACAAATGTAATTACATTTTGTATACCAAGTGGACCACAAACAAACATAAATTATGAACCCTCCCTAAGACAACTCAAAAGTGACATGCTTCATATGTAAAGCCTTTATTTATGAACTAGATGGTCAGTTGTACAGCATGCCAGTGCTTTACATTATCTTCCACTTAGTCATTAAGTACATATTATTATCATTATTATTAAGTTGTCAACATGTCAATGAGGTTGTTAATAATGCTCATCAGAATTAAATTACTTTATTTATTAAAATAAAAGATATGTCTGATTACCAGGTTTGAACTTTACTTGTAGTCAAGGCTATCAAAATAAGCCTAGCTAGAGTGATAAATACACATTCGTTTTGTGACAAAATGATGTAATGCATTCAAGTGTCACGCGATCAGAGTAGAATAAAATTCGAAAACGTGAAGACCATGTTTGACCTTTCTTTTGAACAACCAGTACAGCATTTAAATTTCGTTTTTTTTCGCCAAATTATTAATGTAGTCCTTGAACATATTTCAACCAAACCGATTCCCATATCACGAATTAGTTATTCCGGTATAAACAAAAATGCAGAGGCATTCAAATTTTTACGTGTGATTTAATTCCTCTTGCGAACTGCCGTCCCAACAACAAATACCAAAAATTGATAAATGTACGGTCCTCAACATCGACATTTGGCAGAAAGTAAGATTGAACTAAGTAAGACGTAATGAGAGCTCAATGTTCGCGGTAGATTATAATTTGTAGAATCTAGAAGGGCTTCAAAATGTGTGGTTGTAATAGCAATATTTTCAAAAGTAAATTCGACCATCAGAGCGTTGTTCGGCTCGAGTGTATACGGGGTACAGCATATAAATGAACCAAATTTTGCCAGCAGATGGTATATTAATAGAGTAATCCCCTATTAATGGGAATTCCCATATCACGAAGGGAAACAAAAGTCTGGGAGGTATGATTACAAATTTTAATTTGAGGTAAAACAACAACTAAATTTAGCGATCAACACATTCACTTTGCTTGATAATGAAAACCATTGAAGAAAAACGATAATTGTACCGATCAAACAGAAAACTAAGTTCAGAACAATACTGTATTTGATTTTTATGAAGAAATGTTGAAAATTGAAAATGTGAGATGGCCTTGTTGAACGACAGCGTGAAATTGAGAATGCAGCAACACGGAATTTGGGTGGGTGAAAGTTGAAGCCAACAAAATCGTAAATACAAACTCAAGGAATCAAAGACGTGTTGTACTTACCACAACAGACATACTCTTCATTTTGGCGTTGATTAAGACTGAAGTAGTTCCTCGAGAGACAGAGAAAAGAATTTACACTGCACGGCCTCGCCAAATATTTGTTGCAGATGAACCGCCATCTTTACTGTCAACACGTCGACGAGAAGGACCTTCATCGACCGCAAAATTACCATCAGCGATGTCAAATATGCTTTTCTGTCTCCACCTTGAGTTGCTTTCCACGGTAATATGTTTCACTTCACTTCCTGATAAAATGTTTATGAATACTTTTCTTTCAAAGTTTTGGCTGTCAAATTGACCGGCCCGCGTGCTCAGCGAAAAACAAAAAGATTCAAATGGCTCGGCGCTATTTGACGCATGCGCAGACAAAAGTCTCCTTTGCTCTCCCCGCATTCTCAAATCTTTGAAAGACTGGTTCTTAGAGAATTTATGTAAAAAAGAAGTGTCGTTGAACCTAAATTGAAATGTCGAAAAGGGAATTATTTTGTTTAGTTCCACGCTAGTGTGCGCTCCAGGCTACGTTTACTCGGAGCTCGGTCACGGACTCGACTCGACTAATTATTCAAGGAATTAGGAGTTCGGCGTGTGATGTACAGTCAACTGCTAATCGTTTCGAAGGACATTAGTCAAATGTGAAAACAGGTCAGCCAAAGAGTGGATAAATAAATCATGCATGCACCACAACACACTAAGTATTAATATACACGTCCTCCATACTCGTTTCAGTAATAATTTGCCTAACCGCAAAAGTGGAAACGGAAGTTTATGAGCGCTAAAAGAGCTGAAAGTCTGAAACGCTCTTTTTTGAACGGCTGTTTTCAAGTTACTTAGAGTGCTTTGTTATTACTTCCTGATAAAACATGACATGACCTTTTCCCTCCCGACTCCCGCCCTTTTACACGTTTCTCCCCCCCCCCCCCCCCCCCCCCCCCCCCCGCGTTTAGCATTTATCCCCTGCTTCCCACCTGCAAAAGCACTGATAGGTCAACAGCATACTGAAACACTGAGATACCACAAAATTGTTGATTTCAATCTCATTTTACCGCGTGACTAAATTTACCAAGTACTCAGCATCAAAATGTCACTTTCAGTAGACTTTAAACAATTTCTGCCCACCAGGTGTGGAAAATGTCATAAAAGCGTTTAAAACCTTACGTGATGGGCGCTAACAATCGCCACGGAGAAGACGACAATTGCGCTAAAATAAGACTCATGATGATCACTACCACCTCTATTTTCCACCCGTAGCGCTCCTTCACCAACCCCCTCCCCCTAAAAAAAAACTCCCCCTCCCCCACCAGTCTTAATGTAAAACACAAAGCCTCATATCACTGTAGTAAACACAGAAAAAGCGGAAAGGCATTGTAATTTTAGTCTAAATCATGTCCATTGGAAAATATTTTGACTGATTTGCTCTCAGCGTCACCGCGAGAATTCCACCGTACTCCAGCAAACTCCAGTAGAAAACCCTTCATGCGACTACAATACATATATTTTCGGGTTAAATGTCGTACAATTACAAAGTACCTCCCTTAAATATGCAGCGTCATTTCGTTTAACATTAACAAAAAATGGATTTCAGGCTTTCAAACATCGCAAAGTTTGCAATTTGTTTGTTGTAGCCGCATTACACAGTATCGCGGATCTGGAAAAACAAAAGAAGATAAATACATGACCGAGAGTTAGGTACGTCACGTGACAGAAGTGCAGTTACTCGTGATAATTGTCATGTTTTAGTTACTTTTTATGCCGAGTCATTTTAGTTGCACGCTGTGGATTATTTTCACCCCGGGAGAAGGCTCAATATAAAATTGACGAGAAAGCTAGTACGAAATCTTGGCTTGAATTTATTTGAACCCCTAAGGGTAACCACAATAAAATAACAAACATTCTCGAACTTTATTTGTAAGAAAGTTGCATCAAAGATCTTAGACGGTGACAGAAATGCCTTATTTATACCCTTAGAGATACCTCGACGGTTACGAATGAAGACATTTTGTAACCGAACTATCGATCTAATAGGTTCCAACGCGCATTTTTAGACGTTTTAAAAATTGATATTGTAAGATTTATAGACTTGACTTGTAAATGAAATGACCAAGCCTGTGTCCAAATTTGACACCAACAGCCGGCTAGTCGTCACTTTCTTCTATCCCAGCAAACGAACAGCTCACCCAAAGCAATACTCCTTAGCTAACACTAATAGAATTTATAATACTGGATGAAGGAACAAGAAAAGCATATCGGTATTTAACCCCAAAAAGGTAAGAAAAGCAAACCTGTTGAGCAAACTCCACCCCTCACTCTAACAGGAAGTTAATCTGTAAACCGGCTAAAATTTCACGCTGTAAGCATTTAAACAGTGAAAAGAGCAAGCTTGTGACGTGTTTCACTTTGCCACATCACCCAAATTAAAATAAAGATTGAAATATCACTCGAAAATGTAAACTCTTTTATGTAGCATATAAGTTTGGGTAGCGTTGCGGAGTTCAGTGAAAAGCACTTAAGATAGGGACGGAAACCGTCTCGTGATCTCTCCTACCAAATTTAAAGCACTTCAAAGATTAGAAGGGACTTGACATCATAAGCAGGAAACAGTCAATTTTTGTTGATAATAGTGTCGCTTTAGAGTAAGTTCTTGATGTAAAGAAAACTTGCGATCTTGAAAGGCGGTAATGTGAATTTTAAGCATTGAAGCTATAATCTATCCTTCGAAATTGACAGTGATTAATTCAGAGATTAGAACGGAGGACACGAAATCATCACGGAAATTAAATCGAGGAAAAACAACAGCTTTCTATAGATCATACTTAATCTTTGATGTTAATAAAACTTGTGTTCTTTAAACGATGATGAAAACAAGTGATTTCAATGATTTGTTATAAACCGAACTATTGTAAGGATTAGGCCACGGACATAGCGTATGCCAAGTCAGTACATAGTCTATATTTCATTGGTAAGTCATCAAGTGCTAAATAAACACTTATTACGAAACGGGCTTAAACGTAAACCTGGCAGGAATTTTTTTGGTGTGTACCTTGGCTTACTTATCAAAGAACAATAGAAAAAGCGAAAGGATTATCAAGTGTAGCCAAGCAGGGAATTATAGCTCTGAAAATTAATGAATACCAAGCAGTTTTTCACATCATAAGACTTTGAATCTCCAAGAGTGAATACCGTCCGAAAATGTCAAACCTCTTTGAGGAAATACACGCCTACATAGTTGGTGCTGTTAACACTTGTACCGTTTTACAGTGACTACATGAGAAATAAAAATAATAAAAGTTTTCTACGAATTTCAAGCGGACACGTTTCCGTTTCCGCCACACTTGGTACGTCATTGGTATACACATCACTGTAAGAATAGCCGGACACTTAATACGACCCCAGATGCACTACAACATCGTGATCAATCAACTATTTCTACAGGCCACGCATATTGCATACAACAAGATACTAAAATACTGAAATACCACACGATTCAGTTGTTTTAATTTTAATTCCATTTTACATTTTAGAACTAAACTCCTTAAAATGTACCAAATTCGCACTTTTAGTCTTAATTTATCCCCGACAAGGAGACTTTTCGAGCAAACCCCATCCCCCCTCTAACAGGAATCTGTAAACTGGCTAAAATTTCACGCTGTAAGCATTTAAACAGTGAAAAGAGCAACGTTGTGACGTGTTTCACTTTGCCACATCACCCAAATTAAAGTAAAGATTGAAATATCACTCGAAAATGGAAACTCTTTTATGTAGCATATAAGTTTGGGTGGCGTAGCTGGGTTCAGTGAAAAGCACTTAAGATAGGGACGGAAACCGTCTCGTGATCTCTCCTACCAAATTTAAAGCACTTCAAAGATTAGAAGGGACTTGACATCATAAGCAGGAAACAGTCAATTTTTGTTGATAATAGTGTCGCTTTAGAGTAAGTTCTTGATGTAAAGAAAAGTTGTGATCATGAAAGGCGGTAATGTGAATTTTAAGCATTGAAGCTATAATCTATCCTTCGAAATTGACAGTAATTAATTCAGAGATTAGAACGGAGGACACGAAATCATCACGGAAATTAAACCGAGGAAAAACAACAGCTTTCTATAGATCAAACTTAATCTTTGATGTTAATAAAACTTGTGTTCTTTAAACGATGATGAAAACAAGTGATTTCAATGATTTGTTAAAAACCGAACGATTGTAAGGATTAGGCCACGGACATAGCGTATGCCAGGTCAGTACATAGTCCATATATCATTGGTAAGTCATCAAGTGCTAAATAAACTGCACTTATTACGAAACGGGCTTAAACGTAAACCTGGATTTTTTTTGGTGTGTACCTTGGCTTACTTATCAAAGAACAATAGAAAAAGCGAAAGGATTATCAAGTGTAGCCAAGCAGGGAATTATAGCTCTGAAAATTAATGAATACCAAGCAGTTTTTTACATCATTAGACTTTGAATCTGCAAGAGTGAATACCCTCCGAAAATGTCAAACCTCTCAAGTGAGGAAATACACGCCTACATAACTGGTGCTGTTAACACTTGTACCGTTTTACAGTGACTACATGAGAAATAAAAATAATAAAAGTTTTCTACGAATTTCAAGCGGACACGTTTCCGTTTCCGCCACACTTGGTACGTCATTGGTATACACATCGCTCTAAGAATACGACACTTAACTGAATACTGACCCCAGATGCACTAAAACATCGTGATCAATCAACTATTTTTACAGGCCACGCATATTGCATACAACAAGATACTAAAATACTGAAATACCACACAATTCAGTTGTTTTAATTTTAATTCCATTTTACATTTTAGAACTTAAGAGCGCCTGTCTGTAAAAACCAAACATATCGCGGCAAGTGATAAAATTGGATTCTTTTGATATTTTAACGTTAGATAGATTAAGGTATAACAAAAATCACTGGATACCTTTTTCGGCCAAATATCTTTTTATTTTAAAGAAAAATACAGAAAACGAAATTCCGTTAAAATCGCCATTTAAGGCGGAAAATTATTGCACAACTTTGACAGTCTCGCTTACAAAAACAAGTAGCGCTACGGCATTTAAAACACGAAAATCGTATTTTGCAATCTTTAGATATCTAGAAGAGTGATTTATGGAATTATTATGTTGTTCTTTGCGTGCAAAATAATTTTATTTCGAAGACATACATTTTACTTCTTTAAAAGTACCTCGTAAACAAAACAATTTTTCACCATGTGCTAAACCTTCAAACGGATTAAGTTTTTGTTGGTTAATTTTTATAAAGATGATCTCAAGATTGCCGTAAAAATTTCTTTGGGCAAATGATTCAGAGCGACGCGCGAGCATTTTAAAGTTCGTTAAAATTAAGAGTTATTTGACTTTACGAGGTCAACAATCAATTTGCGGGTCACACAAATATTCCAACTTCTGCTTCTGTGTTAACCCATTATGAAATTAAAATAGCCACATTGAAAAACATTGAAATTTCCTTACCTCATTTGCGGTAGAAGACAGATTCAGAGACCATTTTTGTGTATAAATCCCTTCTTTTTTGTTCATCGTATTTTTAATTTATAACGTCCGAAGCACGCCGGCCGCGGACTGCCATGCAAGGTCGCACGCAAAACTCTGTTAAACTTTCGACACATTTCAGCATTATGGCATCTTATTTAAAGGCTATAGCATTGTCGAATGTTCTTCGGTTTGAAGTTAACGGATAGATAAATCTAATCACTGCTTGAGAAGTACTGAATGAACAAACATGTCGGGCCGTTTAAGCCGTGATCGTGACGGCAGTTATTTGTGTCGTCACGCAATGCAGCTGTTCTTCGACATTTCATGTCTGAAACTCTTGCAGCGGAGAAAAAAAAATACAAAGTCTTTTCAGTTACGTTAGCACATTTAAGCGCCTTCACTCCGGAAAGATTATTCATTCGCCGTTGCACAGTATAAAGTATAAACGAAATGTGTGAAATGCAAATGGTATCACTAGCTTTTTACCTGATTAAGATCACTGTGGTATTTAGCTATTTCTGTCCTTTTTTCGTATTGTTTTTTCTTTTTTTTTCTTTTTATCAGAAGGATACTGTCTTCATGAAACATTATGCGAAAAAGGGAAAATCAGTCTAATATTCGCCACATGCACGGCCCCCAAAATATATCAATTTGTACAGTGTAACTAGTGATGTAAACGTTTGTCAAACGTTACACACCGCAACTGATGTTTTCTTTGTCTCTCAATTGACCGAGAGAGAGCCTCAAAAGAGCACTTATTTGGATGTTTTCTACTTGTCAATAATCTTACTGTGAGTTTGGGTTACCTGTGGTTCGTGGGACCATTTACCTCGCTCGTGAATTTTCCGTCGATGATATGTACCATAGATGTTGGGGAGGGGGGGGGGGGGGGGAAGAGGGAGTGGGGGGGGGGGGGGGGGGGTTTCTCCCAGCCTTACTTCCAATTCATGTCACGCCTTAATTCAGAACCATTTGTTGCATTTCCTTCAATTTAAAATTTGACTCAATGGGACTAATGTTTGGCTAATCCATTGTCGGTGTTACAAACGAAGTAAATTTAAGTATTTTTTTTGGCAGTAGCAAAATAATTAGAAACCCGCTCAGATTTTAAAGCTGATAACGAGAGAATATCTAAAAATTGAAGAACTTACTAAGTTTAATACAGTAATCGCCAATTGTCGAGAATAACAATAAATGCTGTTTAAATAATGCAGTTGACAAAACAGTAAACACTACCTGGTTTTGCTAATTACCTAGTGCCTTTGTTTACTTGAAGGCGGCGCTAAAGTGCATGTTTTTGTACATCAAAGATTCGAGTTCAGTTCCAGGTATTACACAAAAATGGAAGGCACTTGTTCGTTTAAGTCCTTTGTTGGTGGAGTTTGTGGTTATGACATTCGCGATCGAGTGCGTGGAACGGAAATTGTCCCTTTACTTTCGCGCACAAAGGACATCTCTAATCACAAGACCTCACAAGTCTGTTTTGAAATTTACCGGACCTGACTGGGATGACATCGAACTTATTTTATGTCGAGCAGCGTTGTTTACTAGAAATGTAAAGGATCAAGTAGTTGTAAACTAAAGTTGTCAAATTTAGTTCAGTGGCGGATCTAGGGAAGCGGCCCCTTTCCATCCCTTTTTTGGCGAAGAAAAAGACTCGAGGGACCGAACTTTTTTTCAGAACCATTTTCACTCCCCCTCCCACCCCCTCTCCTTATGAGCAAGCTGGATCCGCAACTGGAAATTTATAGTGAAAAAGAGATCACATGCATGATGCTATCCACAGGAAGCCCTGGTATACCCATCTTTTAGGGGCAGCTCCATCAAGTAGAGCACCTCGACTCGTATGGTAAGAAGGTAAATTTAGGAAACGAGAAAAAAGCATCCAATATGGAAAGCAAGACTGGGGAGAGGAGTTAAAAATCGTTGCTCGCAAAAGGCTATTGCTACCAATTATTATATTTTAGAACATATTGACCAACGAGGAAAATTAAATGATGCTGAAATATATTTCTAAACAGTTGTTTTTTACTCTTGCAAAAGTGTTTCAATTTAATTGCTTTATCCGCACCCCTACCCCCTTAAATGCAAACAAAACTGCATTGCGTGACATAACTGTAAAAAGACTGAAAGCAAACGTCCGACATGTTTTGGTTTGTACTTCAAAGTAACATTGCAAATCTTTTAGCGCACTACAAAACCGAGGAACGCTCCAAAAGGTACTTAGCCCTTTGAATAGATGCCGTGGTACTGAAAAGTGTCGAAAGTTTAACAAAGATTGGCTGACCCGACCGTTTAATATTACGTTGTTGTTGTCCGACGTTTATCGGACGTTGTAAACAAGACTAAAGGACATGCGATGAACGGTGAAAAAAATGCAAGAAAATGATCTCTGGATAAGTCTTCTACAACAAATAAGGTAAGAAAATTTCAAAACATTTTTTCTATGTGGCTACTTTAACCTTATTTATGCTAAGACATGTGGTGGAAAGTGAAATGTTTGTGTGACCCGCAAATTGATTGTTGACCTCGTAAGGTCAAATAACTCTAATTTTAACGAACTTTGAAATGCTCTCGCGTCGCTCTGAATCATTTGCCCAAAGAAATTTTGACGGCAATGTTGAGATCATCTTTATAAAAATTAACCAACAGAAACTTAATCCGTTTGAAGGTTTAGCACATGGTGAAAAGTTGTTTTGTTTACGAGGTACTTTTAAAGAAGTAAAATATATGTCTTCGAAATAAAATTATTTTGCAAGCAAATAACAACAAAATAATTCCCTAAATCACTCTACTAGATAATTAAAGATTGCAAAATATGATTTTCATGTTGTAAATGCTGTAGCGTTACTTGTTTTTACAAGCGAGACTGTCAAAATTGTGCAATAATTTTCCACCTCAAATGACGATTTTAACGGACTTTCGTTTTTTGAATATTTCTTTTAAATAAAAAGATATTTGGCCGAAAAAAGTATCAAGTGATTTTTGTTATACCTTAATCTATCGAACTTTAAAATATGAAAGAAATCGAATTTTTATTACTTGCCAAAAAATTTCAAATTTGTCTGATTTTTACGGACAGGCGCTCTTAACTCCTTAACATGTACCAAATTCGCATTTTTAGCTTTAATTTATCCCCAACAAGGAGACTTTTCGAGCAAACCCTATCACCCCTCTAACAGGAAGTTAATCTGTAAACGGGCTAAAATTTCACGCTGTAAGCATTTAAACAGTGAAAAGAGCAACCTTGTGACGTGTTTCACTTTGCCACATCACCCAAATTAAAATAAAGATTGAAATATCACTCGAAAATGTAAACTCTTTTATGTAGCATATAAGTTTGGGTGGCGTAGCGGAGTTCAGTGAAAAGCACTTAAGATAGGGACGGAAACCGTCTCGTGATCTCTCCTACCAAATTTAAAGCACTTCAAAGATTAGAAGGGACTTGACATCATAAGCAGGAAACAGTCAATTTTTGTTGATAATAGTGTCGCTTTAGAGTAAGTCCTTGATGTAAAGAAAAGTTGTGATCATGAAAGGCGGTAATGTGAATTTTAAGCATTGAAGCTATAATCTATCCTTCGAAATTGACAGCAATTAATTCAGAGATTAGAACGGAGGACACGAAATCATCACGGAAATTAAATCGAGGAAAAACAACAGCTTTCTATAGATCATACTTAATCTTTGATGTTAGTAAAACTTGTGTCCTTTAAACGATGATAAAAACAAGTGATTTCAATGATTTGTTAAAAACCGAACGATTGTAAGGATTAGGCCACGGACATAGCGTATGCCAGGTCAGTACATAGTCCATATTTCATTGGTAAGTCATCAAGTGCTAAATAAACACTTATTACGAAACGGGCTCAGTAAACGTAAACCTGGCAGGAATTTTGTTTGTGTGTACCTTGGCTTACTTATCAAAGAACAATAGAAAAAGCGAAAGGATTATCAAGTGTAGCCAAGCAGGGAATTATAGCTCTGAAAATTAATGAATACCAAGCAGTTTTTCACATCATAAGACTTTGAATCTCCAAGAATGAATACCGTCCGAAAATGTCAAACCTCTTTGAGGAAATACACGCCTACATAGTTGGTGCTGTTAACACTTGTACCGTTTTACAGTGACTACATGAGAAATAAAAATAATAAAAGTTTTCTACGTTTCCGATTCCGCCACACTTGGTACGTCATTGGTATACACATCGCTCTAAGAATACGACACTTAACTGAATACTGACCCCAGATGCACTAAAACATCGTGATCAATCAACTATTTTTACAGGCCACGCATATTGCATACAACAAGATACTAAAATACTGAAATACCACACAATTGTTGTGTTAATTTTAATTCCATTTTACATTTTAGAACTAAACGCCTTAAATTGTACCAAATTCGTATTTTTAGCCTTAATTTATCCCCAACAAGGAGACTTTTCGAGCAAACCCCATCCCCCCCCCCCCCCCCCCCCCCCCCCCCCCTACAACAGGAGGTTTAGCTGAACCTTGGCTAACATTTCACACTGTAAACAATACCTACAGTGAAAAGGGCAAGCTTGTTATGGGTCTTACAGCACCACCTAAATTAAAATGAAGATTGAAACATTACTGGAAAATCAATAATCTTTTAGGGGTGGTATATCAATAGTGATTAGGTGGCAGAGGACCGCGAACGAAAATGCTGCTGCTGTACGAAATATCGTGCTGTTTCTAAACGTCGCTACCCCACCCTAGATAGGCAATGAAACCGTGATCTATCCTTCGAAGCTGAAAGCACGTTAGAAATTAGTATACAAAAGTATCACGGAAATTCAACGGATGGTGATACAGCCGTTTTCTGTTCATTTTGTGTTCCTAACACAGCTAACAGTCAGTCTTTAATGTAAAGAAAACTTGTGTTCTTAAAAAGGCAATAGTGTAAAATTTATATCAGAAACAAATGATTTCAATGATTTTGGGAACGACGGGATTCTTGGAAGTAGCGGGAATAGGTTCTGCCAGGTCGGTGCATAGTCTACTTAAGTGTTAAATAAACACTTATTACGAAACGGGCAGGGTTTAAATTTAAACCTGGCAGGAATTATTTGAATGTGTACTTTGGCTAGATCTGACACCGCACGTAAACATGCTAATTGAATAATAACAGAAAAAGCAGAGAGTTTGTTAGTGCTAGCCAAACAGGGCATGTTAGCTCGGCAAATTAATGAATACTCTAGCAGGATTTCACATCATTAAACTTTCCGCTAAAGTCAAAAATTGTCCAAAAATCAAACTCCTTTGAGTTAATACGCGTCACGTACAAAATTACTGCTGTTAACAGTGTCGCAGGTTAATTAATACAACTTCATAAGGTTTTTTTTTTTGTCTGGCAAGCAAATAATATTGTGATAAATAAGCCGTTGTTTTAGTACCCTGCAGTGCAGGCGTATTATGGCGAGCGAATGCTTTTTTTAAATTCGTGTGAAAGCTCGTCCGCCATCTTGGATTCCCAAAACGTAGGGAGTTGGGACGAGTGAAAGGAAGCGGGAGGCCTGGTGCCTGACTCCACCGCGGTCAAACGAGAGAAATTTGCAAAAGCTAAGCAAAGTACTTCAAAGTTAAGGTTGTCATTTTCGCTGTTTAAAGTTTAATATATTACCAATACACTGTCAATTCACTAAACGTTTTGAAAGTTTACTAAACAAGTTGTAAGCGTTTGAAAACTAAGAACTGCAGAATAGTCCATTTTACAGTTGTGTGCTTGGTGACCGTACCTTTGAGTGGAAGCGAGGCTGAAG
The DNA here is from genome assembly GCA_024195265.1 of Dendrophyllia cribrosa. Taxonomy (NCBI): domain Eukaryota; kingdom Metazoa; phylum Cnidaria; class Anthozoa; order Scleractinia; family Dendrophylliidae; genus Dendrophyllia; species Dendrophyllia cribrosa. Next base: position 48,706,986 of record JAJLRJ010000004.1, read on the forward strand.
GTGACCTTGCTTTGATACAAACCTTTCTGCCTTTCATATGTTAATAATGTTTTTCTCATGCTAACTAGCTAAATTTACATCTGAAAAGCTCCAAGGTCTGTATCATAGCAAGGTCACCTTCAGCCTCGCTTCCACTCAAAGGCCAGGACACTAAGAAGACAACTGTAAAATGGACTATTGTCGGCGCCATTTGCGAACACGCGAAAATCACGCGAAAAGCAACAAAAACTTTGGACTTGTTCTTCGTGCAATTTTCTATACTTATTGTTATTATAATTTCAACCCGTGAGGTATGTTTGAGTCTTTGACGTCACTTTCTCCCATTCGCAACCAAGCCTTGGAACAAGGTAGATTAATGGCGGCCGTAAATTCTCGGAAATAAATGTTAAAATAAAATGACTTCTGATGTTCGTAATGGATTGAAATTTGGCAAGATGAGTAAGAAAGTCTAATAGTACACAAAAATGTAAAAAAATGAAAATCAAAAATTTGATCACAGGGGAACTTTAATTGGCACTTCAGAGATTAGAAGGAAGTAAATGAAAGTATCAAGGAAATTCAAGGAGGATACAATCATTTTCTGTTGATAATAGCATCGTTTTACAGTCAGTCTTTACCTTAATTTGACGTGACTGCATGAAGCAAGTGATTTTAATAATTTGTTGTAAAAAGGACTGAATGGAACGAATGGGCCAAGTGCGTGCAAAGTCCTTACTTTGTACGTCATGTGCTAAATAAACACCTATTTAAACTTCATTTAAACTTGGCAGGATTTTTTGTGTACCTTGACTTACACCTGACACGACACCTAAGTATACTGATAAAAAAAAACGATAGAAAAATAAAGAGAAATGTTTGTCAAGTGAATACCCCAGAAGGATTTCACAAAATAAAAACTTCTCGTAAACTGTCCTAAAATCAAACCACTTTGAAATAACACATGCCCCGTACATAACTGCTGTGTCGCTTAACAGTGACTAAGTGATTTTGAAAAAAGAAATGTGTCGATAAGCAGTGTTACATTTTCGCCTGGACATAGTTAAGTTGTTAAGTGTTCTTAACCATATTTCTTTAATAACCCCTTTAATTTGTTAACGACACTTAGAGAATAAAACACTTATAATTAAATGCCACACGGCGAGAAGACTGAAATGAAGTTGCGCAAAAACAACATATAACGTACGTGCATCAAGAGAACCCGTTCTATCCTCTTGACGTGCATGGGAGAAATACTTAGCAATAAATCGCCCTAAGACAACAACAACGGATCAAATATTCTTTTGTTAAAGTTATAACAAAAGTAGTATTAAGAGAGTTTTTTTAATTTGTTAACAACACTTAGAGAATAAAACACTTATAATTAAATGCCACACGAGAAGACTGAAATGAAGTTGGCAAAAACAACATATTATAACGTACGTGCATCAAGAGAACCCGTTCCATCCTCCTGACGTGCATGGGAGAAATACTTGGCAATAAATCGCCCTAAAACAACAACAACAACGGATCAAATATTCTTTTGTTAAAGTTACGTGTATAACAAAAGTAGTATTAAGAGAGTTTTTTTAGGCTACGTTGTTGAGTTTCGAGAACGTAGATTCTATCTTTTCATCTTTCTTTCTTTCTTTTCTTTTTTCCTGTTATTATTTTATTTTTTTGAATGAAAATATGTACCATCATTTGTATTTCCATGTTATTGCACAATCACAGCCTAACATGTTGAAACTTGTATGTTTTAGAAGTATACTTAACGAAAGGTTATTGTATCCTTAGCTAAAACCCGCTTTTACTCAGATTTTTTTTAGCAAGATGATACATTTGCTGACGTGTGATATCTTAAGTGTTAGCCTGACAGAGATTGAAGTTATAAAACAATCCCTCCTTGGTTTTTTGGGCCTTACATGTCAGAATTCGGCAACTATATTTTCCGTCGGGATGGACTTTGTAAAATTTTCAACTTTGCTGTTTCTTTTAACTCTGGAAATCTTCGTTCCAGCCGTAAACGGTATGCCTGCCCTATTTAATTACTCTTTTTAGGCTGACAAATGTTATTTATAATTTTTCACCTCTTTATCTAGAAAATCGTTAAGAAATTTCCCCGGACTAATTTTGACTTAACTTTTCCCATTTCGTTGGTAAAAGCTTTTTTTTCAGTTCTTCAGTTTGTGAAATTCACTTTTCCTTTATTTATACTTTTGTTAAAATAACCGCGTTGATGTTAGCCTTTACTTTTGAGTAATTTTCATATTGTCGAGTCGTAACTTTTGCCATTTCGTTGCTAAATTTTGCAATTTGAAGCGTAGAGTAATTCAAGGAACGCCTACTGAACGAACATAAAATACTGGGTAATAAGCAAACGAAAAAAAATAGATGAAAACCAAAACCTTATCCACCAAAAAGTTAGAGTTTTAGCGTTGTTTTGTTAAACATATGCATTAATAGTAAGAAAAAGAAGCATTTCATATTTTCTAGTTCAAGAGCTCTAACACGCCGCTTGTGCACTTCGTGGGAGCAGCGCGGTAATTCATGATATAAGTTTTAAGAATACATACACTTAAAAAGTTGTAATTACTTATCTATCGAGATCAGACAGACAAAATTTTAATTGGACGCAAATATTTAACTACATGTAATATAAGCTTTCCTTTGTTCGTTTTTCTAGCTGCCAATGCGAGAAATTTAATTTTCAACTTGGAATCTTTACAAATTCAAGCAAATGACCCCTTAGTCTTGCAAACTACACACGCATTAACATCGAATTATGAATTAGTAGAACTTGGCCAATTTGTCTACTTTCATTTTCAATTATAATTTACATGATTTACTGAGGTACTATAATTTACTTCAAGAACATTGTTAAGAACGTTTTAGGATAAAAAAACAGAGCGTTCATCACTAGCTCAGTCAGCTGAAAAATTAGACTCTTCGACTGACACGTGACGATATCTTCCTTCTCAGTAATAATTTCTTCCCACTCCACAACATACTCTTCCCTTTCTTCTCACTTAACACCACATTCGCTCAGATCATATTTATTGTATTGAATACAGTGACAATAGCTTACACCAAAATTACTTTTTCTATCTAAAAGGAATCTCCCATCAGGTTGGAAAAGTAAACGTTTCAGAGACACGACAAGGATGGAATTGTAACAGCGGATGTAAAGCACCAGGACATTGTACCTTGCCACGTTGCACAAACGTGGCATTTCCTCAAGCGTTTGGTGGATCTGGAAACGTAAGTGTACCTAGGAATGTTACTGCGCATCACTACTCTAAGTAACATATTGTTGATGATGTTATGACCCCAGGAAAATTGCTGTATGCGGGCCATAAACCCTTTGGATATTGAGGGATGTTGCTGCGCATTACTACTCTAAGTAACATATTGTTGATGATGTTATGACCCCAGGGAAATTCTTGTGCGACGCTAGCCCAGGGATGTTACTGCGCATCACTACTCTAAGTTACAAATTGTTCATGATGTTATGACCCCAGGGAAATTCTAACGCGACGCTTTCCCAGGGATGTTACTGCGCATTACTACTCTAAGTAACATATTGTTCATGACCTTATGACCACAGCTAACGCTAGCCCAGGGACATTACTGTGCATCACTATCCTAAGAAACATAGAGTTAAAGATGTTATGACCCCGGGGAAATTCTTACGTGACGCTAGCCCAGGGATGTTACCGTGCATCACTATCCTAAGAAACATAGAGTTAAAGATGTTATGACCCCAGGGAAATTCTTACGTGACGCTAACCCAGGGATATTATTGCACATCACTATCCTAAGAAACATAGAGTTAAAGATGTTATAACCCCAGGGAAATTCTTCAGCCCGATGCTAGCCCAGGCCTACTCTAGGGATATTACTGCACATCACTGCTCCAAACCGGTTTCAAAATAAAATGAGCTTTTTTATTAATAGTATCAAAAGATGGAACAGTTTGTTAACGGCATAATACGAGTAAAAATATTTCCCAGCCTTGGAACAGAGGGTTTTTGGTGGATTAAAGAAAGCAAGTGGGTACCCTGGGAAGCCACAAGAGAGGGGTACATGAGTAGTTGTAATAATATGCAGCTAAAAGATCTTTCGAACGATCCAAAGCGATAAGATGAGAGTTCAACTTGTTGTGAACAAGAGATCATTAGAGAGGCTTGACATTGATATTATTTCCTTTCGGAATAAAGTAGCTCTTTTTTTGTTTTTTAATTGATGTACATGTATGTTTCCACTTGATGCATTTCAGGTTCGAGTCTTTGTGTCATTGAGTCATGAGGAAAAGACTTCTGTAGTTCATTCACCCTCGGCTGTGTGGGCAGAGTCCATAAATACTGTTGGATTTCAGCTATGCTCGCGTGCAACAGGCTCCACCAATGACACAGGAATAATCAACTGGCTGGCATTCCAGGACCAACCAAGGATAACGCATGGAAGTGTTACTTTTAGTGGAATATGGACAACAGAAACCAAGTGTGACAAAGTGGCCTTTTCTCAGGTTAGAAAATGAAATCAGGATAAAAAGGGATAGCATAGCACAAAACAGGATAGGATGTGACAGGATAGAATATGACAGGACAGGATAGGATAAGATAGGGTAGGGTAGGAAAGCAATGCAGCATCCCGCATAACACAGCACAGTTCATGGGATAGCATACGATAATATAGTGTAGGTAAGCATAGGATAAGAAAACATAGCAGCATAGCATACCAAGTATAGCAAAAAGTGGAATAGAATGGGTTAGGATAGGATAGGGTGGAATATAAAATAGAATAGATAGGATAGCATAGGGTAGAATTTAATCAAATAGGAAGGCATGCAATAACAAAGGATAAGTAAGGATAGGATAGAATAGCATAGAATGGGATAGAATAGGATAGGATACGATGGGATAGGATAGGAAAGGAATAAAAAAGATAGGATGGAATAGAATAGGATGGGATGGGATATGATAGAATAGGATGGGATAGGGTAGGATAGAATGGGATAGCATAGAATGGGATATGATGGAATAGGATGGGATAGGAAAGCATAGGATGGGATAGGATGGGATATGTTGTAATAGATAGAATATGCAGTTATTGTTTGTCTAGGATAGAATAGGATGGATGGGATATGATAGAATAGGATAGAATATGATTGAATAGGTTGGGATAGAAAAGGATAGGACAGCATAGGATGGGATATGATAGAATAGGATAGGATATGATAGCATAGGATGGGATATGATAGAATAGGATAGGATATGATATGATAGCATAGGATGGGATATGATGGAATAGGGTGGGATAGGATAGAATAGGATAGTATAGTATAGGATAGGATAGGATAGGATAGGATAGGATAGGATAGGATAGGATAGGATAGGATATAGGATAGGATATAGGATACAATAGAATAGAATAGGATCAAGGATAGGATAGGATAGGATAGGATAGAATATGATAGGATAGGATAGAATAGGATAGGATATAATATGATAGGATAGGATAGGATAGGATAGGATAGGATAGGATAGGATAGGATAGGATAGGATAGGATAGGATAGGATAGGATAGGATAGGATAGGATAGGATAGGATAGGATAGGATAGGATAGGATAGAAAAACCTTTGAATGCAGAAGGCCACACGACGCAGAAATTAAACTTGCTGGTAGTAATGCAGGATCTTCCTTGTGAAAGATCTCGTGCCAGGCATCACTTGAATGTGAAAATACAAAACTGAATGCAAGGCTGGCACTACGGCAAAGGGCAGATTTATTAATGGCCAATATTTCGACAAAGGCCAGGGCTATATAGAATAGGGTAGAATAGGAGAGGATAGACTATGATAGGATAGGATAGAATATGATAGGATAGGATGGGATAGAATAGGATAGCATAAGATGAAAAAGAATAGATAGGATATCAAACAATAATAGCATATAGCATAAGAAGGAATGGAATAGATGTGATAACATAGGATTGAATAAAAAAAAGGATAACATAGCATAAGATGGAATGGAATACAATAGGATAAATAGCATGGGATGGAATGGAATGGAATAGGATAGCATGGATTGGATAGGAAGGAATGGAATACAATAGGATAAGATAGCATAGAATGGGATGGAATAGGATAGCATAGGATGGAATGGAATGGAATAGGCTAGGATAGCATAGGATGAAATGGAATGGAATAGGATAGCATAGGATAGCATAGGATAGGATAGGATGGAATTGAATAGGGTAGGATAGCATAGGATGGAATAGAATAGGATATGATAGCATAGGATGGAATGGAATGGAATAGGATAGCATAGCATAGGATGGAATGGAATGGAATGGAATAGGGTAGGATAGCATAGGATGGAATGGAATGGAATGGAATGGAATAGGATAGCATAGCATAGGATGGAATGGAATGGAATAGGGTAGGATAGCATAGGATGGAATGGAATGGAATAGGGTAGCATAGCAAAGGATGGAATGGAATAAAATAGGATAGCATAGGATGGAATGGAATGGAATAGGCTAGGATAGCATAGGATGGAATGGAATGGAATAGGATAGCATAGCATAGGATGGAATGGAATGGAATAGGGTAGGATAGCATAGGATGGAATGGAATGGAATAGGGTAGCATAGCAAAGGATGGAATGGAATAGAATAGGATAGCATAGGATGGAATGGAATGGAATAGGCTAGGATAGCATAGGATGGAATGGAATGGAATTGGATAGCATAGGATGGAATGGAATAGGATATGATAGCATAGGATGGAATAGAATAGGATAGGATAGCATAGGATGGAATAGAATAGGATAAGAAAGCATAGGATGGAATGGAATGGAATGGAATAGGATAGCATAGCATAGGATGGAATAGAATACAATAGAATAAGATAGCATAGGATGGAATGGAATAGAATGGAATGGAATACCATAGGACAAGATAGCATAGGATGGAATGGAAAAGCATAGGATGGAATGGAATACAATAGAATAAGATAACATAGGATGGAATGGAATAGGATAGGATCGGCATATGATGGAATGGAACAGGATAGGACAGCATAGGATGGAATGGAATAGGATAAGATAGCATAGGATGGAATGGAATACATTGGGATAATATAGCATGGGATGGAATGGAATAGAATAGGATAGCATAGCATAGGATGGAACTGAATAAGATTAGGATAGCATACGATGGAATGGAATAGGATAGCATAGCACAGCCCGGAATGGAATAGAATAGGATAGCACTGTATTTAAGGTTACAGTGTACCTTCAGATCGAAAATTTATTGAAAGTTTTTTTTGGGCGTCAAAATAAAGTTTACAGAATGAACTTTCATCCAAAAAAAATTATCGAAAAATAGTGAAAATTGACGGAGAAATGACGGTATAACTTTTGTGGGCGGAGTTTGTTTATGAAGCGATATGTTTTTCTAAGCACTGTTTTCTCAAAGTTAATTTTTCGCTTGTAGGGGACACTTTAAAGAGCTACAACTCAAAGGGAATTTGTTCGATTTTCCTCAAATTTGGACAGAAGCTTGGCTAACATAATCAACAAAAATGTGTCGGCGAATTTCTTATTTCCGAAAACTTTTTCGTCAAGAGCCATTTCCGTGCGATCACTCCAACTTTTTTTCTCCCTTTTTCGAAAATATTCTGTAACTTTTCATTGCAATTGAATATGGGAAATCGCCGACACGTTTTTTTATCGCTTCGTGTCCGGAAACCCGAGAACAAATCAAATTAGGAAAATACAATAATCGCTTTGAGTTATATCGTTTTAAAACTGATTCGGACGTTCGAATTTAGACGTCGTAAAAAATTTGACAATTCATTTTCTTACCAAATGGTTTCCATATTTAGATAGCCAGCTTTATAAGCTTTAATTTGATATTTGGATTTAGGTATATTAAGTGTAATCTTAAGACGCTAGAGCTGTTATACTGGAGACACCCCCGAAGGTACACTGTAACCTTAATAGAATAGGATAGCATAGGGTGGAATTGAATAGGATAGCATAGTATAGGATGAAATGGAATAGAATAGGATAGCATATAATAGAATAACGGAATATTTTTAAGCCGGATAGCATGGATGGAATGGAATAGGATGACATAGTATAAGATGGAGTGAAATTGGATGACATAGGAAGGAATGGCATAGAATAGGATAAGATAGTGTAGGATAAAGCTATATGAAATGGAATAGGATAGGATAGCATATGAAGGAATAATGGAATAAAATAGTAGAGCATAGGATGGAATTGAATAGGATAGCATAGTATAGGATGGGATAGAATATGAGAGAATAGCATAGCATAGGATAAAATAGAATAGGATAGCATAGGATGGAAAAGAATAGGATAAGGATAGAATAGGATGGAATAGAATTAGATAGGATAGCATGATTAGATAGAAGTACATTGTTGTCCGTGAAAGGGGACTCTAACCATTTAGAGGTAAATCCCGAAATGAATGTTGTTTGATTTAATTTGCAGAGTTATTCTTCCAAGCCGTTTGTATTTCTGTCCGTGAAGTACACACGTAGCACAAAGCCAAATGATGCCATGTATGTATGGCTAGAAAACGTCAGTTCTGGAGGTTTTGAGGTGTGCATAAAAGAATTCTTGCCCTTTGACGGAAAACACCAAGATACAATTGTGGTAAGTTAAGTAAAAGAAATGGTAAAAATGAGTAATAACAAACAAGTACTGTTACTTAACGTTTATTTAGAGGAAAAATAAAATCATTTTACAGTAATATTTTGCCATCTAACTGCTTTGAAATCTGATAACCTGTATGACAAAAATATAGTGTTGCATTAGCAAATTCCACTTGTCAAGTTGCGTGCCCATGCACGACATGTGTGTTTTGGGTCGGGTGACAACCTTTGCGAGTCACATTTCGCGTGTTGCGTGAGGTTTCACACGTGTTGGGTGTCGTGGATTGTGAATTTTAGTTCTTAAATTGGTTAAAAACACTGTCATTAATAGTTTGAAATAAGTCCTGTGCAAATCTCGTTTTCTTTTACTGCAGGACTGAGGGGAACATTGGAGGGTAGCTCATACCGCAATACCGCAGCATAAAATCAAAAATACCGCAATACCGCAAGGAAAATCGACAAAATACCGATACCGCAGGTATGGACTTATCAGGCGGGTACAAATATTTTTGGAGAGATGTAGGATAAGCGATCTAGTTACGGTCAGTTGTGCGTTTTACGTAGTCGTAGTAAGACTTACCTCGTAGAAGGAACTAAAGCTTTCGCAGCAAATGACCACGTGACACTTTCGTAACAGTTCTAGGTTGCATACCGAAAATGTTAATTGCTCTCTACAAGTGATATCCCTTTGTCCTCGTAACACTCCGAATGTGTGGTTCCAGAAAATATCCATACCCCCTCCATGGATGGTCTTTCAGTTTAGACCCTCCTCCTCCACCCTACTGGAATTTCCGTTCTAGGGCGGTTCTTTGACAACCCCCCACTCCCCAGGAATTTCCGACTTTTCTTTTTACCCTTTTCAAATTCACAACTGTGTCATGCTTTTAAAAAACGTTTACACACAACATTTGTGACCTCTCACGCGAAAACGATACTGACGGCTATCCGTTCAAACCATTCAAGCCGTTCACTTGCCGTTCATCAGCCGTTCACGAACGGCAGGAGGCCGTTCGAACGGCTGTGATTTCGTGATTAGCCGTTCAAAAAATTTATTCAGCCTTTCAAAAAAAAATCTTCAACCGTTCGAACGGCTGCTGCTAGCCGTTCAAAAAAAATCTTCAGTCTTTCGAACGGCTAACGGTTTACCTATACCCTGGAATCCAGAATCCGGAATCCGGAATCTTGAGCGTGAAATCCTAAAAGCCGGAATGAACCAAAACACGAAAAATAAATCACGTAAATATCCGTTTAATACCCGTTTAATTTTTCGTAATTGACATCGCGTGGCGCAGTTTTCCGATTCCTTACTTTACCTTTTTACGCCAAAATTTTGACTGTAGCGTGACCTGATTGTATAACGCACGCTGTGGTCTAAACTGAGTGTAGTGCGACACATCACGCTTCGTTGTCAAGCACATTCACAGGCTTAGCCAATCTATAAACAGAATAGATGAGAGTGAAATCGTGGCGGCACAAGCGGCCCGTTGAAACGAAGTAGTCGCGATTTTAAATTTGTCACATTCCATCATGAGTTTATGAATGTCGCTATTCTTACATGGTAGAGATTACACACGTCATCTAGGGATCTCTAGGAGTGTTATTTCATAATACTATTTGGAGAATGACAGCAAAGGTCAGCGAATCATCAGCCTGTCAAATACCGAAATACCGCGCAAAAAAACGCGTTTTATCGAATACCGCAGTCCGAAATAATCAAATACCGCATACCGCAGTCTCAGACAATACCGAAATACCGCGTTCAAAAATAAAATTTACCGAAATACCGCACGAAAAATGGACCTATACCGCGATACCGCGAACCCCAATGTCCCCCTCCAGGACTGGTTCGCATTCCTCGGCAATGGTAGTCAACTTAATTTCACGATTACAGGAAGAGAGTTCTTTCCAAACAATGGAAACCCATCAGCTGAGGACAACTACGGTTTCTGTCAGGTGAGTGACAACTATTGATCACTTTGCTTTGCATGCTCGTTTCTTTCGCCGATCAAAACTTGCAAATTTCAATTTTCAATACATCATCATCAAGCCGACAATGTGCGAGGATATTAAAAATCGTCAAAGCAAATTTTTTACAGATCCTGGCGGGACTTAATCCGCACTGCTAAATCAGTTGTTATATTTTAAACTTACGGTTTACCTACAATTTAATTTTCAGAGAGTGCCTTTCAATACAACATTCTACAATTCACCCGTTGTCATGGTTGCCGTTGATCACAGATATAACCGTCAGATCAAGGGGAGTCGTCTTCCAGAAAATAACATAATATCGGCCTGGGTGGAGGTAGGTTTGTACTTCTTTTCTCGATAGTTATGTGCGTTTGTAGACGGGGATTTTGATGTGGGATTCAGACCAGAAAAAATAAAAAACGGAACTTTGTTCTTGACGTTCTTTCGTAAACGAAAAAACATCTGTGAACAGACAAATGAAAACACTTAAAATTGACGCAGAGAAATGAGAATTATCAAAAAACGTAACGGTTAATGATAGAAAAAGGCAAATTATCGCAGAAGAGAAAATTATCGAAAACGTCACTGCCAATGGCCAAAAAACTTTAAGAAAATTGTCGCCGAAAAAAGTATCAAAAAGCGTCATTGTTAGGCAAAAAAATCAATGAAATTGGTCTTTATTTCTTCCAACTAATTGTTAGCACTTTCTCTGCAGGAAGTTGGATTGGAATCCATGAGGATATGTGTTAAAGATCTAAGTGGATCAGGACCTAATCATGATGCCTTATCTGTTAGCTATTCTGTGACTGGAGGTTAGAGTTTTGGTTGAATTTATCTTTGTAGTAATTTATTGTGTCAACGTAATTGCCGAGGAAACTAATTAGCTCATTTTTCTACCGAGAAATCCTTTTAATAAGTTTAGAAGATACAAGTCCGGTTTGTCAGAAAACTGTCGGAGTAGAAAAGTTATTGATTTACACGATTTTCTCGACATATGGCGACTTTTTCCCCTTAATAAAATAAATTAAGATAAATTGGTTTATTTGCACAGATCTAAATCCTTGCCTTAACGTGCATTGTCCACGGTTTGGAATCTGCAAGACATACAGTGCGCATGACGCTCGCTGTGAGTGTGACGACCAATGTCCCTCTTACCAGGATCCAGTGTGCACTGCGAACGGAACAACATACGACAACAAATGCTGGCACGAGTTAAGCTACTGCAGAGGACTTGAGAACAACCTTGTCTACCATCCAGGAAGCTGTGAAGGTAAGCGATGTCAAAATAACTTGCAATATAAATCCCAACTATCTTCTTTTGATACCGTAGGTTTCAACTCTGTTCTTGCAGACATCTCGCTATTTTAGACCGCACTAGTTTTCTAGGGCTTCTATTTTTTCCTCTGATATAAAATGTAAATCTAACAACTAATTCTCTTTTCACACACTTATATTAAACAGGTTTTCCGATTGTGCGGGGCCGAGTAGAGCTTCTTCACGTTCCAAAATGGTCCGATTCTAGCTGCCAGACTGTCGCATTTCCGCCATACCGCTTTTATCCAGATAAACAGGTTCATGTCCAAGTAACCGTCAATCACATGAAATTAAATGACTCTGTGGCAGTCCACGACGCTGTTACTTCATGGACAGAAAACGTCAACACAAAAAACTTCACCGTTTGTACCATGCAATCTGGGAGGAAAGAAGAAAACTTCAACCCATTTGCCACTATTGACTGGGTTGGTTATCAAGGGGCGCCACCCGAAGGATTAACAGGAACGATTAGGTTGCAGAAGTGGTGGTCAGGGACAAGCTGTGAAGATGTAACGTTTCCCAAGGTACAATACTAACATTTATATCGCAAAGTTACTCTGGTAACCGACAGTGGGATTAACTAACTATTAGGTTATGCTGACTACGTTTTTACATATAGGATGTATATCCTTGTGCTAAGTATATTTTTCGAATTATATCTTTGGGTTTTTCTGAAGGATATTCTAGTCTGCCAAAATCATCGAAAAGCGTCATCCGTTAACTGAAAACTTTGCAATGAGCTTCGGAAAAGCTTCATACAATTTTAAAAAATGCAAAGTAGGAACTGGTTCGGTAAATGATTTAATTTTATGATTTTCATTGACTTTTCCTGCAGGACAAGTTTGCTGCGGCACCAGTTGTCCTTGTAACGTCTGAACACTTAAGGACTGGCAAAGAAAGGATGCAGCTCTCATATGGACGGAGGATGTGAATAAAGACACATTTAAAGTCTGTATGAGAGAAATGCAAAACTTTGACGGGAGACATGAGGATATTAATGTGGTATGTACCAAATCTACCGATGAACTATAAGCCACTGCCATTTAAATAATGAGCGATGTGTCTGAAGACTACAATTGCGTGGGATAATGACCAACATCTAGATATATTGTAAGGAAAATAACAAAATGCTAATAATGGCGTTTTTAAGTTACAGAGTACCTTCAGATCGACCATTTTGTTGAATTTTTTTGGGGGGCGTCAGAATAAAGTTTACATAATAAACGTTCATCCAAAAAAAAATTATCGAAAAATAGTGAAAATTGACGGAGAAATGACGGTAAACGTTTTGAACGGAAGTAAAAAATTCTCTTTTGATTAACAGTCCTAAGCGCTGTTTTCTCAAAGTTAATTTTTCGTTTGTAGGGGACACTTTAAGGTGGCTCCCAACAGTTTCCAGCACTTTCCAAGACTTAGATTTTGATGGGTCATTAAAACCACTCTTTATCAGTTGATGCTACAATCATTATATCAAACGAATGCCCAATGATTGGTGAACACGATGTTATCATTTTCGTGACACAATATGTTACTATAGCAACAGTATAACGTGCTGAAAACACCCTTAATGTTAGCTTTAAGTGTTAATAACTTAAAATGACTCGGTGAACCCCATTTTTTATTGTCGAATTTTGGTCAGTAGGTTAAGATGCAACTTTTGGCAAAGTTTAAAAAAGAAATCTGTAGGTGGGGTTCAGAGCCATCTTAACTTTTCGAAAATTTAAGGTGGCTGGTATCTTAAGCGTAATCTTAAGACGCTAGAGCTGTTATACTGGAGACAACCCCGAAGGTACACGGTAACCCGTTTTAAAATATAAAAAAATTAGGACCGTTTTGAAGGGAGTCTAGGAATCGCGGAGTTCAGAGTTCCAGGGACCGTATTCACGAAATCCTACCTAAGATATATCTTAAGATATAACTTAAGAGAAAATTTAGGAGCTTCATAAGATATGTCCTATGTGCTATTCACGAACGATATCTTATGACCATCCTAAGGTAATCGTAACTTAGCAGTCTCCTAAGTTTAATAGTCGCGGGCAGTTATCGATTAGTAAAAGTAAACCAATCAGAGATAGTTTATATGGCGCGATCTTATGAATAATAAGTTATAAAAAATTACATGAATGAATATTTTGTATTGTGTAAATTGTTGACAATACAATGACAATACAATAATCTTTATTTCATCTGGAATTTAAGATAGCAAAACTGGTAATAAATATCTTCGTTTATGGTCAGTAGCGAAAGCAACAAACAAATCCATCATCATTTTAATAGGGTCTACTTCGATATTTCTTGTACAAGGGCTTATTTTCACGAAAAAAGGAAATATAACACTGCAATGAGAAAGAAATGTGGAACCTATATAAAACTAACCGTGTTGTTTGGCATTACTAGAAAATATATACTGTTTTCTTAGGAAAGCAATATAATGCTTTAAAATGTTTATTTAATCGGTAACTATTGTGATATACAACAATCACGCTGAAAATCGACGTAAAACTCGTCAACAATCGAATTTAGCCCCCGTCAATACATGTTTTAATAAGTTAGGAGGTCAAAACTGACCTCCTAAGTTTAGGACAAAAATTAAGACATATCTTAAGTTAGGAGGTATTCGTGAATACCAGTTAAGACATGTCTTAAAAATTTAGGAGGCCCTAAGTTTAGGAGAAAAAAACAAAAGACATGTCGTAAAATAGGAGCTCTTCGTGAATACCACTTAACTCCTAAGTTATATCTTAGGAGGCTCTTTGGACTTAGGATGCTTTCGTGAATACGGCCCCAGGAGTGCAAGTTGCTCAGACAAAATGCAGATGACAAGACTCTTACAAATTGTGCTTAACGTCTCCATTTTTTGTGTATTCTTGATGACAGAACTGGTTCGCCTTCTCCAAATTGCACAAGCCCCTCTTCACGGAACACGGCGCCATAAAGTTTCCAAACACAAACCCGCCATTGGATGAAATGAACAACGCTTACTGCGAGGTGAGAAGACTGAGAAGAAAAGGAATTTAAAATTATACTTGCAAACTAATACAATATATAATAATATAACTTTTAAAAGACATTAAGATTAACAGTTTATTTATTTTTTTTTTATTTTGCAGTTCGTTTTATTCACGAGAAGTTATAACACGACCCCGACAGTGCTTGTCTCCGCCAATCACAGCACGACGGTGTCTGGGAACTCAGCACCGATTCACAACGGAATTGCCGCATGGATCGAGGTAAAATTTCGTTTATGGCAGGCGTTTTATGGAGTTTTCCCCAGACAAACTACTAACAAAATTGCTAAGAAACAGCTGAGAATAACAAACACAACGTTAACCTGAAGAAATGGTTTATGAATTATTTTTTTCTTCATTTTAGCTTTATTACTCGGCCACTAATAAGCAGGGTTCGACATCTGGTCAGCTGAGTCACTAGCCACCGGGCTAGTGATCTTTGAAATCTACTAGCCCGAAACACAACTTTGTAGCCCAGCTCAGGTTCCTTCTCAGGCTCTATTACGTCACTTAATTTATTATCCACTTTGCCCTCAAAATATGAAAAGAAAGACTCTGAATTACAACAGTTACTACGTTTGTTTTGTATAACTCAGTTAACATTGTCATTAAAACATCAATGTCAGCAACTTGTATGCATCCTCTTCTTGGTCTCTCAACTTATAATCATTCTCCAACTCATCGTCAGTATAATAGTCATCCCCATCATCAGCTGCAGCATCAATTTCATCATCTTTGGCATCATCAGATGGACCAGGAACAGCTGCCTGTACTTCCTTTGCTTCATCAGGTGTATCTTGATCATCAGGAATTACTTCAGGTCCATCCTCTTCCTCTCTCCTAGACCTAGACCTCTTGTCATTAAAGTATGGCATTCTCTTCTTTTGCAACCAAACATCAATTGCAGGTTGGGGTTCAAAGTCCTTCACCTCTGGAGAGTCAAGTTTGATGATCATCAGATCCGAAACACTGTCATCTGTAAGTCTGCTTCTCCAGTCAGTTTTGATGATTTTCATCAGGGAGAACCTATTCTGCTGAACTTGCAGGTAGTGATAGCAGTAGATCGATCAAAGCAAGAACAGATGGGCATTTATCTCTAAGATCATCATTGACCTGCGAACTGGAATGATCGTATTTCCTGCAAACGCAACAGAACATCCTCCCCTCGTTGTTGATGACGTGATACTCTAGCCAGGCAAAACTTAATTTCCATGAAGGATTAAACCCTCTTTTGTGTTTTTCATTTTCGTACCTTTTACTTTTTCCGCTTCGTTTTCCGCCTTCGCCTTTTTGCTTGGCGGTGGTTTGTAGTTAGAGAGAAAACGGTCCATCTTCTCTACAATCGCTGCAAGTGTAAGGTGTTTCAACACGCGTAAGGAGAGGACTGGGGAGTACATTTTCCAAGAAGCGAGGGTCTGGGTCCCAGTGGTATTTACGATCGACACGCAAAAGCCAAAAAGGACGCCATAGAATTGTTGTTTTATACTTTCTTTATTATTATTATCCTTATAACTTTACGTTTTTTGTCCTCGTAAATAACTATGGACTTGAAAGAATCAAATTGAATATTAATTCTTTGAATTTTCTACTAGCCCACGGGCTAATAAACGGAAAATTTTACTAGCCTGAGCTAATTTTCACTAGCATCGGGCTACCGGGCTAGCGGAGATGTCGAACCCTGATAAGCCGGGTAGCGTTACATGCACCTGCTATTTGTGTTCGTTTTCGTTGCGTTTTCTTAACCCTTAAAGGCCTAACCACGACTATATGCGTGGAAAATACCATTACTGCTTTTGATATTTGTTTTTTGTTGAAATTAAGAGACAACATTCTGAAAGTGTGTTCATTGTGCCGACTGGTTGGTGTGACACCTATCACAGCCTAAAACGCCCACAATGATTCCCGTTTTCCATTGCAGTGAACCGTTCGTATCTCAACAAATCCCAAAAATCCAGCTTTTTGGTCCAAGAGCAACAACAAAAAAGTGTCAATCTTTTAAGATAAAAACTTGCTCAAAAAATCGAAAGTTTGCGTTAACAACACACCTCAAGGCCAGATCTTGGTATTTGGCTAGAAAATTCCTTCTCACTTTATCCGCCGGCCCTTGTTCCTCCATTTGATGAAAGCCAGTGTCGCGAACACAACCGTTGCCTCGTTCATGCCCCAAAAGCATTCTGGGTAATTCCGCCATAACTCGAAAAGGGAACTCTTACCATTTCCATCTCAAATAATTATTATAAGTGTCGGGCCACCCAGTCCTACCAGCGAAATTTCACACCGATTGCAATTTTTACAAGTCAAAACTTGGCCAAATAGCCTTGGTAGGTCCTGGAATCCATCCACAGATGGGCCAGAGAGACAACTTCACTCGTGAACCCACCAAGCTGCTGCAAAGCATCTTTGGCGTCCCAGTCTGCACGAAATCACCTCTCACCTCTGTTTTCATTCAGAGGCTTGCCTCTACCCACATTCCAGCTTAATGATGCCAGCCTGGGGGCTTCTGCAGAGGAAAAATGGCTCGAAAAAAACACTTAGAAAGCGAAAAACCGAGCTCGTTTGAACTCATCGAAACACGAACTGTTGATCTAGGTCACGTGATGCGCAAGTCTGAGCCCAAAGTGTCTCAAAACCGCACATATTTTAGTGGATACTCTATATAAGGACAAATAAAGTGATGCAAAGTTGTTCTCGCCAAATTACAACTGAAAAAATAACGAACATTTCGGCCTCTAAGGGTTAAGAGGCTTGACCATAATTTAAAGTTCCTAAATATCCAAGGCGTAATTTTGTGATGTCATATTGTGCTAATTTAGCAGTCGGCCACCTTAGAAAAACAGACAATTACCATTGCTTACGTACTGTATTCTCTTCACCCCAAATTGGTGCATAAAGCCGCAACGCCACTTGTCTCGCTTTTTTGCCACCCTCTGAGCATCGCCTCAACTAAGTCCCAGTTCATTTATGGACACGCTTCTATCTGCATTAAGTTAAGTTGAATCATGTTATGTTTTCAGAACATGAATAGCTCTGGATTCAGAGCTTGTGTCAAAGAATTGTACGAGACGAGATATGATCCCATGTCAGTGAGTTATGCAGTCCTCACAGGTCAGTAAGTCTACATTTATTTACATTTCTCTATCTGATCGAAGCCGAAACTTGTCTATAATTTAATTTTCGGAAAAGTTACTAGAACACAGCAAACCTCGCTATGGTCGTGGAATTTGTACAGCCTTTGTCGAAACCTATAACCTGAACTTCTTACTGGCATAAACACAGAACTTGATGACGAGATATAAATCGGCATCATAATCCCGGGGATGGGTGGAGGGGGGATGGGGTACTCGACAGACCCTCGGATAGGGAGATGCGGGTGGGCTGCTCAAACCGTGACCCTGTTAAAGCCACAATCTGTGATTTTCCCGCACTATTCAAGACGGAATTACGATTTTTGAGACCCTATCTACATTAACTTGTATTTATTGTACTGAAAGTAAGTAACGGTAACAGCTATATTTATATTTGAACAATGTTTAATAATATTTTGCAGATATCTGTGATCCTGGATGGAGCTATTTTAATGGGTATTGTTACTTCACAAGTGAAAAGTGCACAAACTGGACCACAGCACTGGCTAAATGCCGGCAAAAAAACTCAGTTCTTGTTGATATCAATAACAATGAGGAGAATGTCTACTTACAACATGTCCACAATGGTGAAAAATCCTGGCTGGGATTAAATGACATCACCACAGAAGGTTCCTTCACTTGGGCAGATCGCGGAGCTGGAAACTTTACAGCTTGGGCCAAAAACCAACCAAACAATTTTGGGGGAGAAGACTGCGTGCATGCACTTGGTGTTGAACACAAATATGAATGGAATGACGTGAAATGCAGTGACTGTCATCAGTATACGTGTAAGAAAGGTAAGATATTATAGTTCAAAGTTTTATGTGTGAGAAAATTACAAACGATGCCAAATAAATGAAGGAAGAAAGGAATGAATAAATTAATATTGGTGAATGAATGAAAGGATAAATGAATGAATGGCTTATTGCATGGATCAATGGAACTATGCATGGATGGAATGAATGAAGCATACTCATTGGTCATTTAGAAATAAACCGCTTTCCCAAGTCTGTTTCTGTTTTCTCTTCTGAAAAAAAAGTAAACGGATGCTATCACCGGTCGCGCGTTTTATTTTTTTAAACTTATTTTGTTTACTCAACAGATCTAAATGAGTGCAGCAGGGACAAGTATTACTGCCATCAGGTGGCCAGCTGTACAAATTATCGCGGTTCCTTTACCTGCACCTGCGATCAAGGATACTTTGGAGATGGCTTTGAATGCAATCTCAATTATGCAAGTATGTTGTTTATCAAGAGAAAAAATGTTTGATAGGGAATAAATATATGCCAGCTGTAATAATTCCTATATACGGTTTTAATTTTTACGCTTTCGTTCTTGTATTATTGCAAAACAAGTATCTTATACAAAGTAAATAGAACATTAATTATAATTAATTTATTATTATTTTAATCGCTGTGGCTAAATGGCCGGTAACCGGTCAAGGTTTTCAAAACACTAGGGACTTTAAGCACCGGGAACCGGAACGGCAACGGCGACGCGAAAACTGTCAGGGAAAACCCAAATGACGCATTGCGCATGTTTGGCGGGAAATATCTAGACGTTCTCTTCCCGGGCCCGACGTCAGATAGCAAGGTTTGCCGTCGTGTGAAAACGTGAGTATATATTCCTCATTTTTCTTTGGTTTTATCCAGTCGTTTTTGATATAATACACTTAATGTTGTTTAAGAAGACTATACAGAAATAGGAAACGATATTTATTGCTTCATTTAGGTCAATTTGGTGCTTCTGTACGCTCTTTGAGAAAGAGGTGGTAATTCACTACAACTTGTAAACTTAGAACTACGTTTCTTTGCTAAATTTATTAAAATTAACGCAGTGGCTATTCGTACGGCACCCGTACGCGGACTTCGATTTGCTATTCGTACGGGAGTCCAAAGCTTTCGACAATTTTCGAGGTTATTCTTCACTTTTGGTGGTCCACAATATTAAATGTTCGTTTAGTTTTACGAAGCGCTTCTGGTAAGCGATGTTGATTTGGCTCAGACTAATTTGCGAGCGAGCGACTCATTTCGTGACGCTTAAGAAATGTTCGCGTCAAAAAATACTCCCGTACGGCCAACTTCGATTTGCTATTCGTACGGAAGTCCAAAACTTTCGAAAATTTTCGATGTTATTCTTCACTTTTGCCGATCCATAATATTGTACGTTTGTTTATATTCACGAAGCGCTTCTTGTGAGCGATGTTTATTCAGCTACGCGAAGGAATCTCGTTTATGTGTCATCGCCATGTACTCCCGTACGCTATAAACTTGTTATTGTTATTCATACGGGAATCTTGTTATTGGGTTTTTTGCTTCCAACGCTTCTTCCATTGAGACTACCTTTCCTTGCTCACAAGTGGTTTAGTTAACAGAGAAGAACTGGTTTGTATGTCCAGATATATTATAACAATTTGAATTAATTTTTTGACACTTAACTTGTTAGATGTCCCAGACACTCAAATTATTGATAATGAAACATATAATAATAAAAAGAATCGAAAAGAATCACTCATGTACGGCAAAAGGTGATCTTCATTGTGGATCAACAAAAGTGAAGAATAACATCGAAA
The DNA here is from genome assembly GCA_024195265.1 of Dendrophyllia cribrosa. Lineage (NCBI taxonomy): Eukaryota > Metazoa > Cnidaria > Anthozoa > Scleractinia > Dendrophylliidae > Dendrophyllia > Dendrophyllia cribrosa. The sequence goes on from JAJLRJ010000004.1 coordinate 48,727,639, forward strand.
ATTGTCGAAAGTTTTCGGACTCCCGTACGAATAGCAAATCGAAGTTGGCCGTACGGGAGTATTCTTTGGGGTTAATTGTCACGAAATGAGTCGCTCGCTCGCAAATTAGTCTGAGCCAAATCAACATCGCTTACCAGAAGCGCTTCGTAAAACTAAACGAGCATTTAATATTGTGGATCAACAAAAGTGAAGAATAACATCGAAAATTGACGAAAGTTTTGGACTCCCGTACGAATCGTCCTCAAGAACATCGAAGTCAAAACAGTCGTAAGAATCGTACGGCAGGTCAAGTTTATTGGACGTGTTCAAATCGTACAAGAGCATATACTGCCCGTCGTTGATCATTTTCTTGACACGGCTTATGAGAAGCATTTCCCTAACCTCATTTAGCGAGCACATTTCGGAAAAGAGCCGCCTCTACCGAGCTGCACATTTTGGCAAACGTTGCGGTTCTGTAGCTGGTTTATTTGTAACTTCGCGCCGAGACCGCGTTCTCTGCCCAGTCTTTTCTCGGTTTCGAGGTCGCCGTTGCCGTTCCGGTTCCCGGTGCTTAAAGTCCCTATTAAATGGCCGGTAACCGGTCAAGGTTTTCAAAACACTAAATGGCCGGCAATTCTATATTTTCAGTAAATTTCACAAAATCGAAAAATTCCAGCTAATCTAAACTATCATATGTCGATTTAGAAAGGTCAAGCGATCCTGAAATGCTTTATAGATCTCAAGTCTAGTGTTTGGTTTACGCTGGGCTCAGTAGACGAAACCATGTTTTGTGACACTTGGAACTTTTTTCAGCTCGACTGCCGGTCAAGGTTTTCAAAACACTAAATGGCCGGCAGTCCTTCATTCTCAGTAAATTTCACAAAATCGAAAAATTCCAGCTAATCTAAACTATCATATGTCGATTTAGAAAGTTCAAGCGATCCTGAAATGCTTTATAGATCTCAAGTCTAGTGTTTGGTTTAAGCTGGGCTCAGAAGACGAAACCATGTTTTGTGACAGAACTTTTTTCAGCTCGACTGCCGGTCAAGGTTTTCAAAACACTAAATGGCCGGCAGTTCTATTTTTTCAGTAAATTTCACAAAATCGAAAAACTCCAGCCATTCTGAACTATCATATGTCGTGATCCTGATCAAACGAGCCGGTTTTGTGGGATTTCTATATCACGAAACCCCCGACGAAACCATGTTTTTGCAGTCGAGCTGAAAAAAGTTCCAAGTGTCACAAAACATGGTTTCGTGATCTAGAAATCCCACAAAACCGGCTCGTTTGATCAGGATCACGACATATGATAGTTCAGAATGGCTGGGTTTTTTCGATTTTGTGAAATTTACTGAAAATATAGAACTGCCGGCCATTTAGTGTTTTGAAAACCTTGACCGGCAGTCGAGCTGAAAAAAGTTCTAAGTGTCACAAAACATGGTTTCGTCTACTGAGCCCAGCGTAAACCAAACACTAGACTTGAGATCTATAAAGCATTTCAGGATCGCTTGAACTTTCTAAATCGACATATGATAGTTTAGATTAGCTGGAATTTTTCGATTTTGCGAAATTTACTGAGAATAAAGGACTGCCGGCCATTTAGTGTTTTGATAGCCTGCGGACAGGCTTCCAGTCGGACGGCGGGGTCATGCGCGTCGCGCCGGAAATTAGCGCCCCTCCGAACCAGGAGCCTGTTCGCAGGCTAGTGTTTTGAAAACCTTGACCGGCAGTCGAGCTGAAAAAAGTTCTAAGTGTCACAAAACATGGTTTCGTCTACTGAGCCCAGCGTAAACCAAACACTAGACTTGAGATCTATAAAGCATTTCAGGATCGCTTGACCTTTCTAAATCGACATATGTATTCCAAGTCGCAATGCTGTGTCAAAGCTGATACTATGAGATCTGAATATTTTAATTATAACAGAGGAGTGCGCCAAGGTTGTATCTTGTCACCCCTCTTATTCAACCTCTATTTAAACGATATTCCTTCGAGATTAGAAAATACCCAAGGTTTAGACCCCATTATCTTGCCTAACGGCTCACGGCTAAATTTGCTTTTATATGCTGATGACTTAGTACTAATTTCTACTAGTGCCGTTGGTCTGCAAAGGAGTATCAACTCTCTACAACAATTTTGTAAAGAATCCTTGATGTCTGTCAACACTCAAAAAACCAAAGTAATGATCTTTCAGAAACAATGTAGAAAGACCATTTTAGAAAAACATTCTTTCTTCTTAGACGACTCAAAAATAGACAATGTTCCTAGTTTATACGTATCTAGGATCTACGACATCTAGTAACGGTAGCTTCACAATTTCTAAACAAAAATCCATTGAAAAAACAAGACGTTCTATATTTGCGACGAAGCGTTTTTTAGATTATTGTAAGTTTCCGATCAAGATTTGTAACAAATTATTCGATAGCCTTTTTTCACCTATCTTACTTTATAATTCAGAAGTCTGGGGAGCCTATGATAATATGAATCTTCAAAAATGGGAAAAAGATCCAGTTGAACGACTTCATTCACAATTTTTCAAATATTATCTTGGACTTAACAAACGGGCACCAAATGTGGCGGCACGAAATGAAATAGGAAGATTATCTCTGAAATCACGAATTTATCGTAATGTATTACATTTTTGGTTACACCTTAAAGCCTTGCCCGAGAATAATATAGCTAAGCAATGTCTGTATATCTCGGAAAATCTTGCCATATCAAACGATCAAAGCTTCATGAACTCAATAAATAAGCTATTGATAAAATATGATCAAACCACAAGTTTTAGTTTTTCTATTTTTAACAAAAACCCCAACTCATTAAAACAATATGTATCCACTCTTTCTTCGAATATAGAGAAAGACTCTATAGCGCACCAAATGAAACTTATTAAAATGAATACTAAACTAAATTTTTATTACAAATTTAAAAATAATACCAACAGTTCTATTTGTTATGACCTAGTCAAGAATATGAGACACAGGAGAATGCTTGCCAAATTTAGAGTTGGAAACCATAACCTACAAATTGAAAAAGGAAGACATACAAAGCCTTTAACACCAAGAGAACTAAGGAGCTGCGAATGCTGCCATTCAAAAAATGTAGAAGACGAGTGTCATTTCCTCTTCGACTGCGTCTCATATGTTGATTTACGGAACAACTTATTTTACGATATTAGAAATTATTGTGCAAGTTTTAAGGATTTAACAGACGAAGACCTTATCGTATTTTTCTTCAATAGCATAGATCCCGTGATTTGTAAAAAAATGAGTCATTTTATATATGAAGCGTCCTTGAGGCGTGATGATTTGTTAATCCGTAATTAGTAACTATTATATTCATTGTTATTGCAATACCATCAATGTTATATGGAAATGCAAATAAAATATGTTATGTTATGTTATGTCATATGATAGTTTAGATTAGCTGGAATTTTTCGATTTTGTGAAATTTACTGAAAATATAGAACTGCCGGCCATTTAGTGTTTTGAAAACCTTGACCGGTTACCGGCCATTTAGCCACAGCGTATTTTAATTAACTGATACAGGCCGGCTACGTATTTGCTCTCGATCATTACTCGGGAAGCAAGGGTCTTATCAAAATTTTGACGGTACTATATATGAAACTAAAAGAGGTTTAAGAGCGGATGTCTGTAAATATCGACCGGGAGCATGCAATAAGGAAAAAATGAAAATTCTCAAAAAAATTCACAAGGTAGCCCTAGGTAAACTAGTACCAGAAATATATTTTTTACTTCCATCCGATAATGATTTTAGACGTACGGAGGTGATGTTGGTTTCGCACCTCTCGGACCGGGTTTTACGGGTCTTACACCGCGTGTTGCGAAGACGTCGTTTCATAAATGAAAACAATTTTATACAGAACGACAAATAGCTAATCAGATAAAGTACATAATTATACATACTTTTAGACGTTTCTTTCTCCGTTTGAACAAAAATAGAATATTTGGGAGATTTTTTATGATTTACATTATTTTGAGCAATTTCTTGCAATGCAAAATTGACAAAATTGAGAGGCTAAAATCGTCGACTGGGACATGGCGTACAGTATAGAGTCTTATCCCACGTTAAAGAGCATTATTTCTTCTTTTCAAATCTGTTTTCAAAACCATGGGCAACTCAAAAGAAAATTTTTTGAGACCGCAAATTACAAGTAGTACTTTCGTGAAATTTGAGCTTTCTAGACACCGCAGTTTGATGCTAAAATAATCTCAGATAAACACAACACAAAAACACTTTTGAATAACAGAGGTTTAATAAAACTTGCTAACAGTCACCAGAGCATGTTTACAAGACTATTTTCATGTATTTGCTATCGGTTTTGAGCAATAATAGAATATTTCAGCTGTTTAATTTGACCTCGAGTTCCAAAGTGTACACGAGTCACGAGAAGTTTATCAAAGGTCAAGCACTCATTGGATCAAATCGGAACTTCTTTTGTTCAGAAATAACTTTTGAGCACAAATAACAATAGTTATAAGTGTATGTTAATCGTACCTTGAAGTAGCCTTTCTGTGCACTGAAGAAATCCAGGTGAAATAGAATAATCGAGAACAACATCTTCGACAGTTTCAAACTTCGGTCAACGGCAGAGATTGCGTTACATTACAAAGAGAGACCGCTTGTCAAGCCGTTGTACGCGTTTGGGTGTGCATGTTAGATCCGTTTTCACAGAGCAAACATCAGAAAACAAGAATCGACAAGAACATCATCTCCTCTGTTCACCTAATGTCTGAAGTTAATTTACCGAATGAAATTAGTTTATCAGATTTGATCAAGAGTGTGTGAGCCAAGTTAGCTGTCAACATTGTGATCCACGTGCACGCGCACTGAGCCTAATGACCAGGTTTGGGGGGGGGGGGGGGTACAGTGTGTGCAAATGTTTGTGTGGGGGTGTGCCGCTGGAACTCTGAGATCCTTAACCTATACTAGACCATTTTAGCTGCATTTTACAACCCTATTCTAGACTAAACACCGAAAAACCCTACCCTATCTAGACCTATTCCTACTCGATATTTTCCAGAAACTCGTTCACTATCACAGTTATTAGTTAACATGCCGTACTGCCCACCGTACCGATTTTTAAATGCCATTTGCCTAACTTCTTCACGCAACTGATCAGTTTCGCGGAAAATGATACCCTATTCTAGACCAAAAATCTCTGATAGCTATACCTATCCCAGATTAAACTGCCTGTAAACCATACCCTTCACAGCGGAACATACCTATATAGCTCATATATGGGAGTACCCTCCCGGGGGACCTAATGCCTCTACATTAGTTCAGTCCTTCAGGCTCTGTAGTCTTGCTCTCAGTCTAACATCGTTCGTAAGCTGTTGCGTGTCTTAGCTTTGCAGCAGAACGCGAGAAGTTTCCCTGAATCAGCTGGGCAGTCAAGAATTCATTCATTTTAAAGCGTCGCTGGCTGTTGTTAGTCCTCGCATAGCGCATGTCCCGTGACACCTTCTCAGGGTCCACTTTATGGTCACTCTCCTGGCCGATCTGGAACTCGTCATCCAGTAACTGGCGCTGGTTCTCATTGAAACGGATAGTCTTTTTCACTCCTTTGAGAGCCCAGCCTTGTTTCAAGGGCGCTTCTGAACACAGTTCAGATGCGATTGGGCAGCTAGTGTTGGCTGTATTGTTCTTTTTGCAATTTCTCGACGTATGACAATTTGGCATGATCTGAAAGAGGTCCTTCTCTAGTACAAGCTTGCACTTTCCAAAGAGCAAGTGACGCTCCAGATTGCAAAACGTCTGATAGGTGCATACGCATCTATTCACAGAACACGACAACAGCGCACTCGTATCTTCTCCCCCCTCGTCCTCATTTTCGTCCTGATCTTCATGTTCAGGCTTTGAGGTCGACACGCTTTTTCGTCGTCCACCGATGATAACGATATCCAGGCGGCTCAAGATGAAGAAGCCTTCTCATCTGCCCGCACATCTGTCCTGGATCAGTGCCAACCCTTGCATCCCATCGTGTATGACACTCTAAACATAAATTATGCACGCTGTACACCACCAACAGGTTGACTAAGCTCAGTGTTGCACAATTGCGGCTCATCTGCGAACACTACAACATGGACACGGAGTCAAAACCATCAAAGAGAAAAGCGCCTTACATTAGTTACATCTCCGATCTTGCTGGGTCATGTTCTTGCACGAAGGTCTAACAAAAGGACCTTTTCACGTTTTTTTGCCTTATTCTTGGTTTTCACATGACGTCATAAAAATTCAAAAATCTAAAGTATACGTCCTACAAAGCTGTTTCTAACATGGCATGTGGATACCAGTGTTATAATCTTTCACAAAAAGTTTCAGGATTTAACGATGTTTTGCTTCCGATTTATAAAGGTTTTAAATGTGTCACGCAATTCGTCACACTATTTCAGATAAGCCGTGAAAATAAACAAAATTGAATCAGCTGAAAGTTATTGTTTGCATTGTAAGGGCTTATAAGCCGAGTTAATGGAGCTTATAGCAAATACAATATTTTTTTATTTGATTTTTGGTGTCTGAATTAAGACTTTGAATTTTTGGCCGCCATGTTTGAGATGGCCGCTCCATACATTTCTTGCTAAAAATATCTAACACTCGTTTGCCTATAACTCTAGAACGAAATGCTTTTGCGCTTCAAAATGTGGCCCGACGATGTGTAGTTTTAAACTCTCTACAATTCCATAAACATTTTGGACAATTTTGATATGACGTAAGTGAAAACCAAGAATAAGCATAAACGACACAAGTAGCTACAAATAAATCAACCAATCAGAGCTTGGAAATCGTGTAATCATTGAAAACATGAGAACTTGAGCTTTTAAAATTTTCAAGAAAAAAAATTAAAGTGACTGTATAAAAAAATTTAAAAGAATGCATGACTGACCATGACTGGGTGACAAATCTGGTCATTAAGCCATACATGCTTTCTAAAAATTTTAAAGCTAATTTCCATGAGAATTAATATTCAACATATCAGACTGACATGACTCTTTCAGGCTACAGAGTCGATTTGTTAACATTATGTTATTGATCAATGTCCGTTTCGATTATAAGGGCGTGAAAAAGTTGCGAGCCCGTAATCAAAATAACTTGTCTGCGGTTTCCGCATGTAATATGCTGTAACACAATCTCTGCGAATTTTGAAACCGCCGAAGATGTTGGACGTATTGTTCTCGATTATTCTCCTGGATTTCTTCAGTATCCAGAAAACCTACTTCAAGGTACGATTAACATACACTTAGATCTATTTTTCTACGTGCTGAAAAGTAATTTTTGAACGAAAAACATCCTGATCTGATTGGATTTCATGTTTAAAAGCGTGCTTGACCTTTGATAAACTCCACGTGACTCGTGTACACTTTGGAACTCGAGTCAAATTAAACAGCTGAAATATCCTATTATTGCTCAAAACCGATAGCAAATACATGGAAATAGTCTTGTAAACATGCTCAGGTGACTGTTAGCAAGTTTTATTAAACCTCTGTTGTTCAAAAGTGTTTTTGTGTTGTGTTTATCTGAGATTTTAGTATCAAACTGCGGTGTCTAGAAAGCTCAAATTTCACGAAAGTACTACTTATAATTTGCGGTCTCAAAAATTTTCTTTTGAGTTGCCCATGGTTTTGAAAACAGATTTGAAAAGAAGAAATAATGCTCTTTAACGTGGGATAAGACTCTATACTGTACGACATGTCCCAGTCGACGATTTTAGCCTCTCAATTTTGTCAATTTTGCATTGCAAGAAATTGCTCAAAATAATGTAAATCATAAAAAATCTCCCAAATATTCTATTTTTGTTCAAACGGAGAAAGAAACGTCTAAAAGTATGTATAATTATGTACTTTATCTGATTAGCTATTTGTCGTTCTGTATAAAATTGTTTTCATTTATGAAACGACGTCTTCGCAACACGCGGTGTAAGACCCGTAAAACCCGGTCCGAGAGGTGCGAAACTAACATCACCTCCGTACGTCTAAAATAATTATCGGATGGAAGTAAAAAATATATTTCTGGTAATAGTTTACCTAGGGCTACCTTGTGAATTTTTTTGAGAATTTTCATTTTTTCCTTATTGCGTGCTCCCGGTCGATATTTACAGACATCCGCTCTTAAGATTGCAAGAAGTTAGATAGTATTTTTCCACACTAAGTATTTATACGAAAAGCTTGCTTTGACAGTTCAAGAAAATGAGAGATATAAGCAAAACCAAATGAACGATTGTGTAACTGGGTTGAAACATGCATGTAGAAATCAGCGCAGTCTAGAACTGTTACGTTGAAAGACTGCACATTGGGAAGGGTGACTTATTTACCTTTATTTGTTTGGGCATTATAGGCTTATTGCAACAATTGGTTAATTAAAGAGCTTGCTCATTGGCAAGCACAGTCAGCACCACATTCCGCGTAGTTGTTACTCCAACAATATTTTTAAATGGGTTTCTTCCGTTTTATTTTTCTAGGGGGACTGACAGACTCCGCTATTGTGGGAAGTAATGTTAATTACTTAAAATATTTAAGTACCTGGCTAAAACCAGTTGCTCAGAGCAAATCTACACGATGGAAGCGTTGTTGGCGTGCGTCCGTGGATGGCTGGGCTGCCTCTACGTTTCACGCTCAATGTAACAGCAAGGGTCCAAGTGTAACAATAATAAGAGTCGCCGGGAAATATATATTTGGAGGGTACACTAGCCTGTCATGGACTAGTAAGTGTTTTTATTTTTATAAAGTTTATTTGATGAATTTTTACCAATTCGTATAAATATATATGACTAAATATCTGGTATAGCAACAGATAAGACCAACCTTTTACAAAGGTTGTGTGCATATAATTAAAAACCTCCATGGAGTATATACCGCTACACAGGCGGAATTGTGCGCGCGAGGACAGAGTTTAGGTGGCAGAGCTTCTCCCCAGTCTCTCCACTCTTCTCGCAGCTTCGCCCCTCGCAATCGCGACGTATTCGTATTCTCACTCGTGCAAATAATCCCACCAGCTACACAGGCTACCCAAATCTCGGATTCTGCAATGTGGTTAGTAGCAGATAAGGGTGATGCGTTTTGATGCGCGGATGATGATGTGTTCGAAATATAGTTCGCTCGGTAGCTACTTTATATGAATACATGTTACTATAACCTTCTCTCCTAACTATGATTGGATGATCAAAACAATTTTCTTGATTGGTTACTACATTTTCTGTTGTCCGACTTTTACTTTTACACTATATTTGCTCCTGCCTTCAATGAAATCTCTTTAAATCCCTTTTAATATCATTTTTGTATGAATGTAGGATTGCATACGCTATTTTTTAGGGCTTCCACCGCAAGCGTTCTTCGATTAGCTACGGAATTCAACCACATTTCAACAAGTTGTTTTCACCGCGTGCAATGCTATAAAATGACCTTTCCTGTTCTTGCACGTGACGCCGTTTTTGCAAGGGCCGGTAATTAAAATGAAGTCTAACTTGGACAATCAAGGTCAATTAACGGACCTCCGTATCTGTTTATAAGTGGATCATTTTAGGTAGATAAATGTTTCTCTAATCCGGCTGCTATATCAGTGCCTTCTGGACAATTTTTTCATTGAAATTGGTTTAGACCACGGTTTTGTTAAATACCGTGTAAACTTCGTTTGAATATCCGGCCCTAAAATGTTTAGCATTAACTTACATCTCCGTTAGTTTGGATAGGGTTCGCAAACAAAACCGAATATTTATACTGCCATTTTTTGCAACACACGACTTTTTTCAATGCGGAGAGAATATATACGAAAATCGATAAGCCAACTATTACTCAAATCAAACAACAAGGTGGCTGAACACAGTTTTACTGTACCTGTGCATCACTCATTGTCATTTTAAAACCACTAACGTCTGGAAGCCTAAAATTGGCGAGGCATAAGATTAAGCAACAAACTTTATATTTTGAAATTTTTGTCGAGCTTTTAGGGTGTTGCCATGGCAACAACTGAGGTGGTTGTAAATCAGCCTGCAATATTTGGTTTCGTTTATTTTCAGAAAATCTAGTCGTTAGATTTTGTCCATCATTTGTCTCCAGTAAACTTGTAAAAATATTCGCGTGTTAACACTGGTCTCATGTAATTTTGACAGAGGGATCTACCGTAATTTGTGGTTTAATATCTTTGTGTTTTGTAAAAATATCCTCGGTTAGATTTCAATTTTTTGATGGCAGGTGAGTTTGGCATATTCGGAACTATTATTGTGCCAAATGTCGTGAAATTCTAACGAGTGGTTCCCTAGAAATCAGCACGTTTCCGAGGAAAGTCGCTAAAACATCCAGTCACAATTTTTTGGTCAACTGCGCATGCGTTACATTTGACTGGGTTCTCGATCCGAAGACAAAACGACCAAAAAGGCAGTGTACTATAAATTATCTATTGATTCAACAAACATTTTTACGAACAACAAATTTTTTGATTTTAAGACGAAAAACAACACTTTCGCTATCCACTCTGAGCAAAATAAAATAATCGTTGAATAGGCGCCACAGTTTGTTTTTCTCAAAACTCTGCACGTGCTGACTCACGTAAGCAGCTGAAATTGAAGAGCGCGCGCAAACTGTGTTCAGCCACCTCAAAGTGCGATTGATTCCCCTTTCTAACTCTTAACCCCTTTTGCAGGCGGGCATTTATTGCTCTTTTTCACTTTTATACATATAAAAATAATTATCCAGTTTCTTTTTTCTGGGCAGGAGTTTAAATAAAATTAATAATTTCTTTATGAAATCGACAAATTCGCCAAGTTAAGGAATTAAATATTTAAAATTAAATATTTAATTAAGCCTAACATAAAGTAAGTTATTAAGTATCTAACTTCTCATCACCCATTTCCCGAGTATTTAACAGGTTTTGCATTCCTTGTTTTCCCAATAGGTTCATGTAGTTATCGATATGATTCACAAGCATTCTTATTTTCACTGGTTAACACACCAGGATGGGGACCTGTGAAGCTTTCTCAGACAGGACAATATAGTTATCGGAATGCCTACTCCATATACGATTGCTCATCTTATGGACCTACATTCGGAGGAGGACATGACATTTACGTTTGCAGCTACGCGTCATCCAGTAGCAGTTCCTACACAGAGCTTGGCCACACATACAGCGCACCGAGCGGGTACAGCTATTCGAGCACCTTCGCCCGAACATTCCTGCACGGAGGAAGCTCAGGCTACTATCCTTTTACACCGGATGAAGTAGAAACGTTTTATGAAACAACATAAAAAATGACATTGGTATCGAGTTTAGTATCAACCTTACGGCAATTTTGTGCTACAATGGTTGTACTAATTGTATGTGATAGGCCGTAACAACATTTTTTCTTACATTTAAATACTGTTAACAACACTCAAAACAAAGCCTTTGAAAAAAAATTAGTTGGTAGAATAATAAATTGTAATGTTACATTATGTCTTAAAAAAAAAACAAGAGTTTTCTGATGCTTAACAATTAATGCTTATAAACAAAACTTAGAAAAACAATAAGGTTGTTAATACGACACTTTTCTATGAGTTATTAATTGTCTAACTAATTCAATGTAATTAATTAAAAACGCTTGAAAAATATATAACAGCATGACAGGGAAGTGCTTTGCCTTAGCACTGATAATAATAATAATGTAATATTAATAATAATAATATAATATAATATAATATTAATAATAATGATAATATAATATTAATAACAATAATAATATAATATTAATAACAATAATAATTAATGATAATCACTAATAATAGTCACTTCCAGGACCCGTTACTTGGCAGTAAAGCCTGGTGCTGGACTGGTTTTCTTTAACAAAAATTGCTATAAACTGAACATCAGTTGTTTAGTTATTATCTGTCAATCATGTCTTAGATTTTTAAGGCGGCCAAAATTCCATTATTATTTCAATTTCATTTTATTAAATTGCATTATAGCATTAAAATGCTTTCTAAAAGTAATAGTGAATTTTTGGCGCCCGATCGTACGATCTTTAGGCCCTTAGTAACCGAATGCAAGCAATGAAAAGTATCTCGTTCACTTTTATTCCGTGTTATTTGTTTCATTTTTGGTGTTGGAAATAAGATGCAATAAGACTTATATAACCATGAATATTGAAAAAAAGATTGTTGGCTGGCGCTTAAGTCGCATTCTTGCAAGAGTTTTTCATAGTGATTAAATGATATTTTCTCCTATGATTTCGGTTTACAGACAGATGTACTCGATCTTTCTCAAGGAAACTAATCCCCTTGACAAATATTTTTAAATTGTTCTTTTTTGTTTTTGTTTCTTTGTTATACCGATGTTTACACTAAGACCAGTAAGGTTATTTTGGTTTTTACTCCGAATTGACATATCATAACAACCTTTCCTGGAAAACACCTATTTTTATATTTTTATCCATTTTAAGTATATAAAACCTTCGTGTTTTTCTCACAAAAATCATACCATTTTATAACGTTCGACGATTCTCTCGAAAGTTGTGTTTATTCGGTTTCCTTTCAGATATTAATACTTTTAATTTTATTATATTTAATTATCAGGTGCTAGACAATTCAGATACCTTCACTTTTAGAGTGATTTTACTTAACCTGTGAAATAGTTATAATAGAATAGTACGCACTGTTTGACTATGATTCCATTGTTTTCTTTTGTTTAATTTGGACTATCACACACTAATTGTTAGATAGTGTTTCACGGGTTAAGTAAAACCACTCTAAAAGACATTTGTTCTTAATTAAACTGAACTCTGAAACTTGTAAACAATACGTAGAGTTACTGGACTGAATTTATGGGAAGTTCAAGCCAATCATTGTTGAGGAAGGAGCTTGACACCTACCTAGTTGTAACGCTCTGTGACAATTTTCAAAAAACTTTTCTTCTCGTCCAAAATACTCGATAATGTATCTTGTAATTTATATCTTGTTCTTCTTATATATTCTATTTTGACTGAGTGGACATTTCAGGAAATTTCAGTTGTGAAATTAAGGAAAGAAGTCAACTTTGACACAATAATCTTGAAAGAAAATATGTAATTGGTTGGCGATTTACCAATCATTCAAGACTTACGTAAGCTTAGATTATCGGTAATGTTGGTTTTAACACTTACACCTACCAGTCAATATAAAAGAAGAACGATAATTTCTTAAGAAGAGGATTGTAAAATACCCAAACTAACAAGACTAACAAGAAATAAAGTGAGCCAACAAGAGAAACAATCCTACTTATTTTAGTGTAGAAAAACAAGCTACAGTCGAACCTCCATCTGCGACCACCTCTCCTAAGCAACCACCTCTTCTAAGCGACCATCTTTCCTTAACAACCCCCTCTCCTAAGCAACCACCTCTTCTAAGCAACCATATCATCTCTCCTAAGCGACCACCTCTCTTAAGCGACCACCTCCCCTAAGCAACCACCTCTCCTAAGCGACCACCTCTCCCAAGCGGCCATCTCTCCTAAGCAACCATCTCTCCTAAGCGACCACCTCTCCTAAGCAACCACCTCTCCTAAGCGACCACCTCTCCTAAGCGATCTCCTAAGCGACTACCTCTCCTAAGCGACCACCTCTCTTAAGCGACCACCTCTCCTAAGCGACCACCTCTCTTAAGCGACCACCTCTCCTAAGCGACCACCTCTCCTAAACGACCACCTCTCCTAAGGGACTACCTCTCCTAAGGGACTACCGCTCTTAAGCGACCACCTCTCTTAAGCGACCACCTCTCCTAAACGACCACCTCTCCTAAGCGACCACCTCTCCTAAGCGACCATCTCTCTTAAGTGACCACGTCTGCTAAGCGACCACTTCTTCTAAGCGACCACCGCTCTTAAGCGACCACCTCTCCTAAGCGACCACCTCTTCTAAGCGACCACCTCTCTTAAGCGACCACCTCTCCTAAGCGACCACCTCTCCTAAGCGACCACCTCTTCTAAGCGACCACCTCTCCTAAGCAACCACCTCTTCTAAGCGACCACCTCTCCTAAGCGACCACCTCTTCTAAGCGACCACCTCTCCTAAGCGACCACCTCTTCTAAGCGACCACCTCTCCTAAGCAACCACCTCTTCTAAGCGACCACCTCTGCTAAGCGACCACTTCTTCTAAGCGACCACCTCTCTTAAGCGACCACCTTTCTAAAGCGGCCACCTCTCCTAAGCGTCTATTCAGTCTATTCAGGGCCGGCGGCTAAAGTCAGTAAAATTCGCTTCAACTGACGTTTCTTTACTGAGCCCGGGGGGGGGGGGGGGGGGGGGGGGGGGGGGGGTACTCGCCCCGAGGTCCAAACCCTTACCCTTTCATATACCGTTTTTGACAGAAAAGGTACCCCTTTCATATACCTTTCATTGAAAATGGTACCCCTTTCATATACCTTTCGTTGAAAATGGCACCCCTTTCGTATAGCCTTTGCGTGCGTCTGTTTGATATATTTTGAAAGGCCCTTTTTATAATACTTAAATTGCAGTTTTCCCTACCTTTTTTATGCTTCAACTCGTGTTTTCGCTACCATTTCCTATTCTTCGTGAAATCCCGACCCTTTCATATACCTCTAGCCTCAAAAAGGTACCCCCGTATAGCCCATTATGGGGAGTACCCCCCCCCCCCCCCCCCCGGGTTACTGAGTCAATCGCTGATATAAAATCATCTCAAGATAATTTACGAAACAAATACAGTCGAACCTCCGGTTGCGACCACCTCTCCTCAGCGACCAGTTTTCCAAAATACCAAAAGTTTCCAAGTCAAATCACTATATTTGGAACCTCTTGTAAGCGACCAACTCTCGTAGCGACCGCGACCACTTTTAGAGCTAAAAGTTTGAAATTTTCTTTTGTCAGTTTTAACCTCCCGTAAGCGACCACTTGAAACTACTTGACAGATAATAGAGCGGAAATTGGATAATGAGGTGTTGTAACATTATCGCATTCCTCAAGACAAGTCCTGTTCTTCTCGTTCAAAACCTATGCACTCAAATTCTTCTACAAATGGTAGGAGGGTTTAGTTTCCGAGCTGTAAACGATGTTTTTGACTGTTCGGCCTCAATTTGGATAGATAATGGCCATAAAATGGCATTTGTAGCCTGAAAAAGGGTCTTTTTGGTGGAAATTTGGGTGTTAAAGGGTTAATGCACAGTTTTTTACGCTTGTTAATATGTAAATCACCAGTAATATAAAAGGGCTGTCAAATTTAAAGCTAGCAATCCAATCCTTATTAGTTCATGTTCAGTTCCCCTTAACGTTTAGACAACATTAAAGATTCAATTTGTAACTATCGTGAGACTTGTTCCATTCGCCTTCAGTAGGTAAATTAACAGAAGCGAACCATGAAACTCTGAATAAATATTTTGGAAAGCTTAAATATTTTTGTGACTACTAAAAGTTATTACATGGGTTAAGATCAAGGGCATTGGCACATGGGATAAGTCTCTGCAGTTACCATATACTAATAAGGCAAAATTTTGACCCAATATGGTCTGAACTCTCGTGAGCGACCACCTCCCGTAAGCGACCACCTAGGCTTGACATTTTGAGTGGTCGCTTACGGGAGGTTCGACTGTACACAATTTCCTTCTTCTCACGGCACATGGGGCGCGAAAAGAAGGGAAACAAAATTCGCCTAGGTGAGGTTATGCGAATTGTAAAGCTAAAAGACCGTGTGTTATTGTAGCAGGCAAGACACATCTAAGAAGAAAAGCCCTTTGACAGAAAACGGTCCAAATTTAAAAATGGTAAAACCATGTTGTTGCAGCCACGTGATCTTATCGATGAGTAATCAATGCAATCGATGACGTGAATCGATGACATCAATGACTAATCGAACTGATTATGATTGGAAATCACTTTTGATTAAGTTTTACCTGGGCTGTCGCCGGATCTTTTAGCTCTGTTGGTTTGAAATGCAGTCAGAATCCAGAATAATTTTAACAGCTTTTCTTTTATTGACGTCCACTCAAACTCACTCCGCCTATTTTGAAGGCGGTGGGTCACGTTTTATTGGTAACCGCTGTAAGCGGACACCCGTGTAGAAACCTGTATCCAGCGGACCCCTCTATTACCATACTCCCGGACTGATTACTAGCGAGTGTCCCCGAGGGTGTCCGTTTAATACAGGTTCAGGCGGTGTGCGTCACGAGATTTGACCAATAGCAAGCCGTTGTTTAAACAATAGTCCTCGCGGCAAACAAGAAGCTATTTCAGCGCGTGGAGTTGAATACAGCCTGATATATATACAGGTTCATACAGGTTTCACTGAAAACTAAAGAGATTAATTAAGCACCTTGTTCTTCGGCCGAAACGGCAAATATCTTTTCTTTTCCTTAAATCGTTAAATAAATCCACTAGAAAAATCGAAAATAATTCGCATGTTCATAACAAACGCGAAACTACTCACTTTCACGTAGAAACGGCAGACAGCAAAAGTTGGATTTTTGCCGTTCGCGGGAAAAACAGACGTGATGCTCCTGTCACTTGCAGCGGACACCGCGGCGAAACGCACTGCGCATGAGTACAAAACTGAGCATCCGGTGAGTTACGCATTTCCGGTGACATACTGTAATCCCCTGTAAACAACATAAAACTCCCGTACCGCGAAGTTTGAAAACAAAAAGTAAGAGTTATAAAACAAAGGTAGAGAAAAAGTTTGTTTCGTTGAAAAGTTTTTTTATCGTTCAAGTTTCAAGCGTTTGCACCAAGGGGTTTGGTGTTTGCACCAACAACGAAATATGAATAAATTTGGGAACGTCTCGCGCTCGACAAGAGCAATTTTTTTTCACGTAGTTCTCGTCGTTACGTTGGTTTTGTTGTGCGGTACCTGTGCTGAAAAATGTGCAAAAGAAAACAAGAGCAACCGAAAATGTGCAGGCCGGAAATATGTGCTTTCCGAAGGTTTAGCCAGAGCTGCTGAACTCCAAGTGGGCTCGACAGTTTGTCGTGTCCACTGGGACGAAGTACGAAGGAGTAACAACAGGTGCTCGGTTCCTCGGGAAAACCATTCGCCATGTCTGAGAAAACAGGGGATTCCTTCGAGACTTTTTGCGGTCTTCGATGCGGTAGGGACAAAGTATAATGGGTACAAACCGGGTACAAGATGGTGCAATCTATATTATTGTAATATTCTGGGCGGTTCAGATACCTGTAAACCATTTCACAGTGCCATTATATGAATTTATCCGACAGAAGTAAAATTTGTCTCAAGTCATTGAAAAAGCGGAAATTAAAATGTATTAGCTGTGTATTTAACGAGCTTAATATTGTACAAAATAAGAATTAAAGTACAATTTATTGGCATGAAAAAGAAACACGATTCTTGTCGATCGATACAACTTGATGGCGTACGGGTATCACAACATATTCAAGCTAAATACAAATTTTGCACTGTTCAGATCGATTGTTAGCAAATTTACAAATGTCGCTCGCTAACAACTCGTGAATGAACTAATGCGTGTATAAACATGCATCGCCGGAGACTTTAATTAAGCCTTAAGATTTCATTTACAATCAAACAAAACAGAAAGTACAAAATTTAATAAGCTTACATGGCGGGCGCGAAATCCCTCATAATTTTTGCATCGCATTTTTTCACAAAAAACAAGTCTTCACTCCATCTCGAAATGTATTCGTGCAAGAACTGATCGTGCGTACCATTTCTTCGGTTGTGGTATTTTCATCATTGCATCTAGAACATCTAGGTCTGTTGGTTCATGCAGAAATGTTGTTTTATGCTGTTCGCATCGATGTTGACGAACGCCGAACGCCTGGTAGTTTACCGGACCGGAAGTGCTTGAAGTTTACGCATGCGCAAACGTTCTGCCGCGGTGTTCTTGCAGCGTCGGATAGCGGTAAAAATAAATGGGGTTAGTTTCTAGAGAAACTGTGGTGCTGCGTCGGTGGGGGGATGAAACACGAGAATTTAGTTTTATCGACTGAGTCGATAAGGTAAATTGACCACCGTAAAAAGATTCAAATAGCTGACGTTTCGAGCGCTAGCCCTTCGTCGGAGCGAATCAAGGAATTGTGGGTAGTGTGTGGTTTTATATAGTAAGCGGTGGAGCTACGCTATTGGTGGAAATTTGGTGACGTGAAAAACAAATGTAGATTAGTTGAATGAAAAGCGTTCGTTGATTCCGTGGGGTTTGAGAGTGCCGATTTGAAAGATGATTTTTTGTTCTAGGTTTTTACGGCTTTCTGTGTTACCCTGGTGTAGGGAAAGGCCGCAGATTGTCATGTGTTGTTTAGAATGGTTAGTAAGATTAAAATGGCGCGCGACTGGTTTGGATGCGTCTTTGTCATTTTTTTCAACGTCTCGGAGATGTTCACGAAAACGGTCGCCCAGTCTCCTCCCTGTTTCGCCAATGTATATCTTTTTGCAAAAAGTACATGTAATGCAGTAGATAACATTTACGGAGGTGCATGTAAAACGATCAGTGATTTTAATAGATCGTTTGGGTCCTGTTATTTTGTCCGCGTTGTGAATGAAAGGACAAGTGTTACATCGTGTGCGTGTGCATTTGAAAGTTCCCGGTTTATCGTCAGATTTCAGTGCGCTCGTAACTAGAAAGTTGCCTATGTTTTTGTCACGTTTGAATGAAATTAGTGGGGGTTGTGAAAAAATTCTGCCAGTTTCGGGGTCGTTTTGGAGTAATTTGAAATTTTTTAAAATGATGCTTTTGACTGTGTTGTTGTGTGGGTGGAAAGTGAGGGTGAATGGAATTCTCTCGTTCTCTTCCTTCTGTGGCGTTTGTAGTGCTGATTGTCTGTCGATCTGTTGTGCACGTTGTTGGCCCGTATTAACAACAGAGTCAGGGTACCCACGTTTCTTGAAAAACTGGCACATTTCTTCTGATTTGTTGGAAAAATCAGAGTCATCACTACATAGCCGTCGAAGTCTGAGAAATTGAGAATACGGAATGGCGTTTTTAACGTGCGATGGATGTGAGGATGAATGTAACAGATAACTGTGGGAATCTGTAGGTTTGTAGTGCACACTTGTGGATAAACTGTTACCGTTGATTGAAATATTAATGTCAAGAAAAGCGACTGAGGTTTCGGAAATTTCCCAGGTATATTTTAGAGCTGGATGAAAAGTATTGACAGAAGTTATGAATTGATTAAGTTCCTCTTTACTGGAAGAGGTAGCGCCAATGCAATCATCGATGTAGCGGCCGTAGAGTTCGGGTTTGGTTCCGTGGTACTGATTAAAAAATTTGTCTTCGATGTGGCCTACAAAAAGGTTAGCGTAGCTTGGTCCCATTTTGGTGCCCATGGCGACTCCATTAACTTGTTTGTAGTAGTTTTGGGAAAATGAAAAACAGTTAAGTGTCAAAACTAATTCGGCTAAGCAGAGCAGTGTCTCTGAGCTTGGGTTTTGAATGGAGCGCTGGTCGAAAAAATATTTTAGTGCTTGAAGTCCTTCGTCATTGGGGATGACGGTATATAAAGAGGTAATGTCCATCGTGAAAATTAATTTGTTTTCGCTAGGAAATCAGCACTACAAACGCCACAGAAGGAAGAGAACGAGAGAATTCCATTCACCCTCACTTTCCACCCACACAACAACACAGTCAAAAGCATCATTTTAAAAAATTTCAAATTACTCCAAAACGACCCCGAAACTGGCAGAATTTTTTCACAACCCCCACTAATTTCATTCAAACGTGACAAAAACATAGGCAACTTTCTAGTTACGAGCGCACTGAAATCTGACGATAAACCGGGAACTTTCAAATGCACACGCACACGATGTAACACTTGTCCTTTCATTCACAACGCGGACAAAATAACAGGACCCAAACGATCTATTAAAATCACTGATCGTTTTACATGCACCTCCGTAAATGTTATCTACTGCATAACATGTACTTTTTGCAAAAAGATATACATTGGCGAAACAGGGAGGAGACTGGGCGACCGTTTTCGTGAACATCTCCGAGACGTTGAAAAAAATGACAAAGACGCATCCAAACCAGTCGCGCGCCATTTTAATCTTACTAACCATTCTAAACAACACATGACAATCTGCGGCCTTTCCCTACACCAGGGTAACACAGAAAGCCGTAAAAACCTAGAACAAAAAATCATCTTTCAAATCGGCACTCTCAAACCCCACGGAATCAACGAACGCTTTTCATTCAACTAATTTACATTTGTTTTTCACGTCACCAAATTTCCACCAATAGCGTAGCTCCACCGCTTACTATATAAAACCACACACTACCCACAATTCCTTGATTCGCTCCGACGAAGGGCTAGCGCTCGAAACGTCAGCTATTTGAATCTTTTTACGGTGGTCAATTTACCTTATCGACTCAGTCGATAAAACTAAATTCTAGCGGTAAAAATAGGCTGCGAGATACTGGAAACCAGGAACCTCCGAGAGTTTATGACGTCATTAATGCGCAAGATGGCGGCAAAGGGGTCCGGGTTGCATATGTTGACATCAAAAACTCCACAAACTCCGTGTTTTCTTGCTGCATATCCCAAGGAAATGTTTTCAGCACTTTGCATTTTTAGAATCCAGAGGTAAGGCGTATGTTTTCTTTTTACGAGAAGCTACGAGAAGCCTTTCTAAGATCAAATTCTCGAGTGATCTTTCGCGAATTCGCTTTTTAACAAGTCTTATCGTACCCTCATATTTCATTTAGTTGATTATTTTGGCATTTGATGGTTTGCCAGCCATTCGATTGCAGGACACGAGGCTTCGTTTGTTTTACACTACTATTCCCCTGTATTATTTTAAACTTGGACCACTGATTACAGTGAAGCAAACGCGGTCTGTATCCATTATTGCTTACGCTTGCATAATTTTCTGTCAAATAGCTGAAATCATTAGTTTCCTGGGGGAATCCAAACAAAGGGGTGTTCATATGCATAGGAAAGCCCTAAAAATTACCAAGTCTTGTTTTGTGGGAATTCGAATGGCTACAATATATTTTTATCCCTAAGTGGTATCACATCCAAACAAAAAACTGTCATCTTTTTGTAGTTTGTCTAATAATTTTGAACTAAAAAGATACTGAGATGCGCCATCAGTTTTGATAGGCCATTCTGGTGAAGGGGTCGGGGGAGGTGGAGGTGTTTAAAAGAATGCCTTGCAGCGAAATTTGTTTGTAAATGAATTTGTGACATCAGCACACATTCCAATAACATCTTCTAGCGAGTAAACAAGCAATGTTATATCGAAAGCACCCAAACGCTGAATAAACTGCCATGAGAAAATTAATACTAAAGAGTGATGAGTGTACATACATTGTAGTTTGATCAATTTAGCTCAGCATATATATTCGTTAAAAAACTACATGTAGCACATTTTAAAAATTGTTTGGTTTGAAATCTGCAAATGTGACCTTCCATGGGAAAACGTACACTAATGCTTTACCGTTCAACGGAAATAACCGTTTAGTATCCGTTTAACATCCGTTTAAACGGATCATACAAAACGTTTAAATGCTTTTCTCATCCGTTTTCTAAAATCGAGTATCCGTTTAACGTTTCGGTCAAAACGTTTAAACGATTAGCTTATCCGTTTAAAAAAAATTTCATTGATCCATTTAACGCTTTTGACAAAACGTTTAAACGGTAAGCCCATCCGTTTAAACATTTCCTCAAAACGTTTAATCGGTTAGCCTATCCGTTTAAACATTTCAAGAAAACGTTTAATCAAGTAAATGGCACGTTAATTGTTTTCCTTCACCTAAAAATTAAAATCAAAACCTCCCAGAGTGCCAAAATAAAAAAATAGGTCCGCAATGCGTACATGAGTGAGCTTACGATGAAAATTTGCACAGAAATATCTAGAGACGGAATCTGTGATGTCGAAAATGTTACTGTCAAAGATATTAAGCTAAATGAGAAATACACCATAGGCTGTCTGCCTCTGATTTTTCATAAAAACTATTTAACGATATAATGTGGTACTGTCACAGGTATGGAAGCACAACTTAAAAAATGGTTCATTGACTGTATAACTGGTGCAAGTGTTCCAAGTCCAAGAGATGTGATAAAAACACATGTCCACCAAGCACCATTGTGGCTTGCAACTTAACGTCTCAAGAGCTTCTGTATTGGAAAAGTATCTTGGTTTGTCGAGGATGATTTTTTGTTTTGTTGGACTGGAAGATCGTTCGTTAATTTGGTATCGTTTTTGTCACACTATGTAATGTCACTACAAGGACCGAGTTATCATCATTGTCATCATCAAAGTTATCATATTAGCAAATTTCTGAAAAAAAAAATGTAAATCATATACAGCAGTCCCTCTGTTAAGCTGAAACCCTCAGGACCATGAAAACCATTTCTAGTAAAGGACTGGTGAATACATATTTTGGGTTTTTGAGAAATGACCACTTAATAGAGGAAGTACTGTAACTGTGAACATGAACAAAATTCTAGATCTACCGCACATGGATTTACACAAGGATGGTGCCTATTTGAAATAGGGGTTTATTTGAAACAGTGTCTGACAAACAAATGTGGTCGGGTTTCACATGTAAGGAGTGGTAAAACCCCATACTGACAGTAAAGATCGACACCATTTTACTCAAGGCAGGCAATGTTATCTTTTAATCAAAATATATAAATTTAAAGATCAATTTAATAAAACGTTTACACTTGTAGCTATTGTTTCAGAGGTCTGAAACAATAACTACACTTGTAAATTACAGCTGTAAAAGTTTTATGAAATTGAGCCCTGGTTGGTGCTTATAGCATGTAGCTGTTTGCATACAGTATCAGCATTGCCAACAATAACAGTAAAACATTAACATTTATTCTCAAGTTTTTTTGGAATGTAGGTAGCTGTAACAAGTATAGTTAACTTACATTTTAAACTTAGTAAGATCAACGTTTTCAAACAATAACTTTTCAACGTTTTAGTGTAACTGCACTTAACCCAGATTTGTGTCTCTAAAGACATTATTTGTTCTCCGAAGAGAATTCATCGTTTCCCGAAGAAAATATTTTGTTCCCAGGAGAAGGGAATTATATGACCCTGAGACAGGGTTATGGATTGCCAGATGTTGTACATGGAGCAATTCGCAATGCTGGACTGCACAAGTCACTCGGCGGCCATCACAGCTGTCTTTAAAACTTCATCTCGGTGATTTAGGCAGAAGATTGTTGGCGAAGATTTTGTCTACACCGTCAAAACATCTGAAAAACTCTTTACGTGAAAACAATAGACACATTGCTTGAATGCTGTGCCTGATTACTGGTGCAATATAACACGAAAAATCGTAAATTTCGAGTCTCTTACCTCTCTTTCTCCAACGGCTAAAAAACGTGGTTGCTTCCACGTACCGTGTTTTTGATATCGAAAATACGTCGTTCGTTATCCGGGATGATCCGGGATCAGTTCGCAGCACTTCGTGTTCAACCTCGCTCATATTCGCGTGTTCGTGCTCTCATCGTTCGTACGGAAATAAACAATATCTGTTCGAGACCAGGCGCCGTGATACCGAAGACAACCCGAAGATTGGACTACCACGGACTTACGGACACTTCCCATGACATAGAGTGAGATTACACTTCATGTAAGCTCACTCAAAAATTGAAGAAAAATCCCAAATTTTATTATTGAAAAAAATTTTGAAAAACAAATGGTACCATGCAAAAGTACTGCAGAAGAGGTTTCATTTAAATGGTCACACCATAGGATTTCATCGACAGACTCAAAAGTTAGAACTGCATTAATAGACTCTGAGAGTAAAAGGGTTGTTATTAAAGAACTGCATGTGATTGTATTTTTGTGATTGAATTGTGCACTAGGGATATTACAAATATGTATAAAGAGCCTCCACCAGGACTGCATATAGCGGCTGATGAAGATGATATCACAAAGGTTTGTCATCAAATAAGAAATGGAGTTTTAATATTTTAAGAACGTATAAATTATTCATTATTTGTGACCAGTATATAAAGAAGACAAGAATGTCATTGCCTATTGGAATTCCATATCAGTCATGGTCGGCCATTCAATTGTTTTGCAAATACCGTAGAATTCTGATAATAATGCCTACCCGAAAGCAAAATTTTTACATCACTATTGAGAGCACACTACATGTAATAATTCCACACAGTGACAGCCTTAATTAATGTATGTCTGAAACAATTATCTTGTTTAGCAGCCACTCCATAAAAATGTTACGTGTACAATGTATATTCTCACCCATACACAACCATAAATTGAAGGGGTGGGTGGTAAAACTTAACTATTAAGTATACAAGTTTGCTTTTTTTTTATTTTGCTAAAAAAAGCCATTTTTCACATTACATGCATCTGTATTTTTTGGCTGGTTTGAGTTTCATTTTCTAGAGAAAGAAAAACGGCAAAAAAAAAACATGGTCGGTATCTTCAATTCCCTTTTGTTTAAAACAAAAGCAAAAGAACCCATGCAAATAGATACAAAGAATGAAATCAGTGAAGTGGCACAAAGTGTAGTTCAATATGAATAACAAATGTATTGATAAATATTTTTTGTTATGATGTCATATGACACCAACAATGCAAACTTATACCAATGAAACGTTATTGTTACATGTACATGAATGTTGAATGCTCCCCTACAACATTCCTTATCCGGACTTCTCTTTCTCACCTGCACAATTTATACCAATTTTCTTTTGTCTCTTCTAGGTTCACGCACTAGTCATTGGTCCACGTGGCACGCCATACGAGGGAGGATTTTTTTACTTTCTCATCTCTTTCACCCCTGACTATCCAATCAAACCTCCAAAGGTCAAACTAATGACTACCGGAGGGGGTAGGGTCAGGTTCAACCCCAATCTGTATTCAAATGGTATGGTTTGTCTCAGCATTTTAGGGTAAGTGTACATGTAGTCAATATTCAGGTTGTACAGTGTACCTATAAATTTGTATCCTTCATGCCATAAAGTTCCAAAAGTAACAGCTCTTGTTACTTTTATGATTTAACAGCCTTTTGGTATTTGTTTCCTTTGGGCAGAGGGCCTTATAAGTTGGACCCCTAGCGGCCAGGACCAATGAGAGATGGCTGTATTCAAAGGCTAAATGTTATTCTACTTTTAAAATAGTTATTATCAGTCAGGGCTGTCACTACTGAAGTATCTGGGGAAATGGAAAAAGTAGCTGGAAAAAAGCCACCTCTATTACATTTGTAGTACAGTTGAACCTCTCTAATACGGACACCGAAGGGACAGAGCAAAGTGTCCATATTAGAGAGGTGTCCGTATTATAGAGGTCACCACGATGACGTCACTTTTAAGACTCCACTGACAGTTTTTATTCAGTAACTAAAAACAAGCTCACACTCGTCTTTTAACTGCATCTAAATTGATTAATATACAGCATTGAGACACTGTCTATCAGTAGTGTACTACATTGAAAAATTCTCAGCTACATATAAGGTATACGAATCACTGTTTTAAAACGAAACGAACTACAACGCAATGCTGAATGTGAAAAAGTAATATAAAGTACAATTCTGAAAACGTCTTTCGATATATGTTTGTAACCACAAACAGGAAATTGTATTACTTACTCAAACTATCATCACCTGATCACCGGAGTGTCCGTAATAAAGAGGTTAAGTTTATATGAATTTGCTCTCTGGGGCCGAGATTAAGTGTCCGTTGTCCGTATTAGAGAGGGTTCGTATTATAGAGGTCTTTTTTAAAGAAAATAATTTATGTGAGAATTTTGTCGGGACATAGGAAACTGTCCGTAATAAAGAGGTGTCCGTATTAAAGAGGTGTCCATAAGGAGAGGTTCGACTGTACTACATTTGTAAGCACACAGGGATGTAGATTTAGTTTTTAAGAATTTAAAAATTGAAAAACAAAATGTACATGTACCATTTCAAAGTGCCAAAAAGGGGTGTCAAAAGAGGTTTCATTTAAATAGTCACATAATAGGATTTTATCCACAGACTGAAAAGTTAGAACTACACTACATGTCTCCATAGTTGACTCTGGAAGAGAAAGGGGTGAACTACATTGTACAGCAGTAGCCCTGGGCCTGGTTGTTCGAAAGCCGATTAACGCTAATCCCGGATTAAAAGTTAACAGAGGATTTCATTTCTCTGTTTAAAAATGTTTTCAAAAGGTCATTTGTAGCTAGAGGTGAAGACAAGTTAAAGTTGAAACTGAAGGGCAGAAAACTTCTGATAAATTTTGAATTATTGAGTTGTTTAACTGGATTCAAAATTAACGCTAATCCTGGGTTAGCTTAATCGTGCTTTGAACAACCCGGCCCAGATCAATGACTGAGCTCCATTGCCATGGGGCATTATCTCAATGAACTAAAAACAACACATAACTGAGAAATTTCATTGCTCCATGCATCCATGATAGATTAACTCTTGCTGTATTTGTTTATTTATTGTCAGAACATGGCATGGCCCAGCATGGAGTCCCGCCCAGACCCTCTCAAGTCTGCTCATATCTATCCAGTCGCTTATGAATGAGAAACCATATCACAATGAACCAGGATATGAAAAAAAGGTTGGTGTAGTATGCTTCATGTAGGTTTACGTGATGTAAGCCATGGTATGGTTCGTGCATGTGTATACATGAGGTAGGAAGGTGTGTATCATGAATGTGGGAAGCCATGTTGTGTTGTGGTTTAATCCGTTTCCATTGACTCTTAGTTTTATTGTGGACACTACAGTTGGTACAACTGACACTCTACAATGACATGCTTGCAAGAGCATGAGTCAGCTATGGAAGTCCGGGAAAATTTTCCCTGCCAGAAAATTAAAAAATACTATCTTCTGAAATGGCTAGAAATGTATTTAAATAGCCAAGAATGCTTATCATGTACCAAGTACAAAGAGTCATTTTGAAATAATCAATGAAAGGTAGTTGGGGCATCAAACTGCTGCAGCATCAGATTTATTGACATAAACTGTACACTGAACTGCAAAATTAAACGACAGAGAGATCATGCTGATCTTGCTGAACAATGTTAATGACTTGTTTGCACAAAAAATTATTACCGGGTATTAGACAACTGTTCAGTAATAGTTGCAGAATTTACACGAGGAGCTGATAGATTGCTCCATGGTTCATGGTGGCTGTTCAAAAAAGATATTAGTGAAACATACAATTTTCAGATCTGCAGACAGACAACAGTCCATTAAATTTTGTGTTCAAGCATGTACCTAACAAATTTTATGACTTTCAAGTTAATTGTTCAGTGTTTAGCTGCCCAAAAAGTGGGGGTGGGAGAACTAAAGTCCCCCCCCCCCTGCACGGTCTCTAAAAACTTGGCCAGGGTAATTTTCCCCTGGCTGAGTGAAATGAAAATTAATACATGTACATGTAGATGGAAAAGTTTTTCTCACACACCACTGGGGCCTGGGTATATTATATAGGTCATCAGAGACCAAAAGACGGGCAGTTGCTTTTGTTGCACCTGTCATTACTGACCTTCCCAGCCACCCTTCCTAAGATTTCAGTCATGTATGCTGTGTAAATAATGTGCAATCTTGTAATTGATTAAATCGTCACCTGACGTGATGTTAGATAATATGTCATGATGTCATAACAGCGCTCATATTGAACATTGATCAATGTACTTTTGTCATTTTGTTAGCATCCCCATTTTTTAAAGCGTTATGATTTTGAGTTCACAATAAAGGTCAGGCTGCAGCATTCAGCTTGGCAGGGTTACCAGTAGTGTGTGAGAACTGACATTTTCACATTTTTATATTCACCATTATGCACCATACTCTCACTCAGAGTAAGTGGCACCCTGGGGGTGGTACTGTACTTTGTATATTTTTGGTTGGGGTGTGCTGCTGGGACTTACCCTTTACCAGACCATGTTCAGCTAATTTTGCAACCCTATACTACATGTACATGTAGACTAGACACTGAAATCCCTACCCTATACCAGTCTTGCTATCTAGAACCATAGTGTTTTTAATGGAAACCATCTGTCAACAACTGTTGCCGCAATGATTTTATTTCCGTTTTATAGGAAAGACTCTTTCTCTTCCGAGTTTTAATTTCTATTCTATTCAAACCAGTGATCAGTTTCCCGGCAAATGATACCCTGTTCTAGACCAAAACTCTGATTTCTTTCCCCTATGAGTATGACTATCCCAGACCATACCCTTCACAGGGTGGCACATACCCATATAGCTTACATTGTATATGTATATATGAGAGTATGGCACACCTTATGGTCTCTTTTAAAAAGAAAATATGGCATACAGTAAATTAATTCCCAGATAAAACTGACAATGAGAAACAAAAAACAATTTATTCTATCTTCTAACAGGAATCCTCCAAAGGTGACTCCAAAAAATATAATGAAATCATCCAACACGAAACCCTCAGAGTTGCAGTCTGTGAAATGTTAGAAGGAACTCAAAGATGCCCTCCAGCTCTCAGGTCTGTTGGATTGTTAATTAACTTCTAGCTTTACCTGTTTCATAAGGAATTAACGTGAATTAAAATTCATAAGGAAGTAACATGGACATTACTGTAACAGTTAGTGAGAAGAAAGAACATAATTATTTGAAGTTGAAACTTTTTTCTTCCTTTTTTGGGGGGGAAGGGGAGGGGGTGGGCTTTTCATTACATGAAAACAACAACTTCATGTCTGAGTGCTTGTTTTGTTAAAGGGAACAGAATTCCTGTCTGGAACTCAGATTTTTTTTTGTTTTTGCCGTGCTCTTGACACGATGAACATGACAGGCCGGTTTAATGGACAATTAATGGACTTCCACATCTGTTAATATGTAGAATCATTTTATATTTATTAATTTAATATTGGATAAATGTTTCTCTTTCTGTGTTATATGCGTGAAATGTGTTATATGTCTTCTGAACACCGTTTACAGTAAATAACATTTAAATATTAGGTTGGCCAGATTGAAATTGGTTCAGACCGCGGTTTTGTTGAACCACACGTGTATCAAAACGTCGTTTAAATAACCGACCCTACATCTTTCCAAATAATTATCGTTGTTAATTATGCTGTAAAATATTAAAACTTTCAATTTGTTTTTTCAGAAAGAAAATTAGGAAATTATTCCTGAAGTTTTATGACGGTTACTGTAGACGTGTTGACGAGAATATGTCCTTAAATGGAAAGAGAATGAAGGTGAGGAATAACAATGAGTTTCTGTATGACTGTATGTGAAGTCAGGCGCTCGTTCAAACGTCCACATGTGTTCCAGATCAAATTGAAATTTAGAATGTTGGTTTTTGAGAAGAAGGGAAAACCGGAGTACTCGTATGTGGAGGTGTAGTGGTTAGCGCATTGGACCTCTCTAGGCCTGGTGTGCGTTTCTCGAAAGTCCCGAAAACTTTTCGGACCCGAAAAGCTGTGTTACGTGCAGAATGTTTACCAATAAAGAGATCGGTTTTTGTTGATTTTGAAAGCTAAGCAATAAAATCTTACGTTTACTACACAACTTTAGCTGATTTGTGGGCTAAAAACCTCAACACCTTTCGTTAGAAACTACATTTAAAAAATAGCTTTCGGGTCCGAAAAGTCTTCGGGAGTTTGAGACATGCACTCCTGGTCTCTACCACGCCGCTGTTTCCTTAGACGAGAAAACTTTGCTCCATGTTGTTGTTGGGTTGTTGGGGGGGGGGGGGGACTCTCTGATGGCCATGACTAGCATCCCATCCAGGAGAAGTAGGATACTCCTACAGTGCAGTTCCTTTATACTCCAGGGCCGGGTTGTTCAAAGCGCGATTAAGCTAACCCAGGGTTAGGGTCAATTTTGATTCCAATTAAATACTTAATCAATGAAGATTTTTCCAAAGCATTTTCGCCATTTAGTTTCGACTTTGACTTGTCTTCGCGTGTAGCTTAAAATAAGTTTTTGAAAACACTTCTAACAAGAGAAATTAAATCATCGGTTAAGTTTTAATTCTGGGTTAGCGTAAACCGGCTTTCGAACAACCGGGCCCAGGAACATAACAAAATCATGGGGTGACCCTGCAATATGGACTAGCATCCCATCCAGAGGGATGTAGCCATACAACACTCCTAGTTGCTTCATGCTACAGAAACCGGGTTAAGCTCCGGCCGACACTTTACCCTTTACCCACCTTGTCACATCCCGTGGTAGGCTACCATGTAAACATACGGAATACTCATAGTACACTGTACTTTATACAGTGTTTTGTGGTTAAAAATGTGGTTGTGGAACCATTTGGGCCACTGATCGAGGCGACCTGGTCTAATGTTGTTCATTATTATTTTCGATCGTTTTTATGTTAACAGAAGGCCAAACTGTAAAGTTGTGTACCCAAAAATATTTAGTTTTGTCCTTTTAATGTTTGCCATCCAGACGTAAACGGTAAACTTCCGTTTGCAAAGATCTTCACTTTTGACAACTCTTTTGGAAATCCCCGTTTTCGTTGCCTTCCAATCTTAAACATGTTGACGGTAAACCTACATGTAAGCATATAAAAGGGATGGAAAATATATGTCTGGTGGCTCACCTTGTTTTTTGAAGGGCACATCATCCTTACTTTGATCGGCTGATACTTTATAACCGTTAGACGCGGTCGGGCTAACTTCAGTCTTTAGTATACATTTCTGAAAGTTCGGTTATTTCGTTTTTGTTACCGGTCGTTGCCTCTCATAAGTCGACTTGTGGGCAAGTCTAACGTTGATCAAAGTTTCGAAAATTGGTTTGATTGACATCGGTGTTGCCATAGCGACGAAATTATTACAACCAATCCCAAACTTTTAAAACGACCTACTGTTGACTGGTCACTGTTCCTTTCAGGCCCCGTTTACACGGGTCCGGACAAATTTTTGCACGGACAAAAACTTGCACGGTTCCACCTTGCGTTTACACGGGACCGGCGGAACTGGACGAATTTTTGAACGGCTAAGTGTGCAAGTTTCCGTGTAAACACCACTGCAATCTGTAACAGAATTTGCACGGATCCATGTAAAAACGTAGTCTAGGAACAAAATTCGTCCGTGCAAAAATTTGTCCAGACCCGTGTAAACGGGGCCTTATTCTACATGCAGGTCAACCGGAACCGAAAGAGTTTCTGTTATTGGGCTGTTTACATTTTTTTACGCCGTCAATTTGTTTTGTAGGATCCATTCAGAAGTAACGATGGAGTCTTTGATTATTCATCTCTTAAACTAAGACTGGAAGCCATCAAGACAAAAATTGACGCGGAGAAAGCCACTGGAAATGAACTCGACGAACCTTCGAGCGACGAAGAAGACGAAACACCTAAACCAACTCTCCCCGAAAATCCTCCGCCAGAGATTGACGATTGGGAAGCGTTTTTATATGATGGCGATGATTGATTGCAGCAAGTCAGGAAAATATCTGAAAAATACCCATGCAGTTTACAGAAAATTATTGTAAATAGAACCGCAATTTTAAACTGAGCTATTTATTGTTTTGTTTTTAGTCACAAGTGAACAGTGATGTAACAAAATACAAAAACATTAGCCACTGTACAAAGTGCAGAGCAGTCTCGAATTCTACTGACTGATAGTACCGTGAGTTTAAATCTTTGAATGCCGTGCGCTTCTTTTTAGTTCATCTGTTAGTCTAGCTGAAGACTTTGTTCGAAGTTTCAAGCTTCGTAAATGATTTAGGAAACAAGTGTTGGATACTGAAAATATAAAAACAGCGCACAAAATCAGACAACTGAATTGCCCGATGAAGATGATTTGAACCGTGTACATAACTTCATTAAATCATGGAGGTTGTTGTTGCTATATGAAAGGTAGTAAAACAAGAATTGATAAAAATCTTAAATTTATAACTTTGAGAAATGCAGAAGTAAATGACAATGAACGTTAATGTTACATAAAAAGTTATTAAAGAAAAGTAAGAAGACCCAGTCAAGTGGTGCTATGTTGAGTGCAATAAAACTACTGCGTGTCACTTGTTCCGAAGAGACGATACAACCAGGAAAAACTTAAACGCTTTATTCTACAAACTTCCAGCCATGAAAAAACTGACTTGACCCGAACCCGACCTTAAAATCCACGTGCTCAAGTAAAATACTGGAATTGTAGTAAAACCGGTTTTAAAATCAAGTTCTCTAAAAATGTAACGCAATACAAGTCACGCTCTCCTAAACATCACTCATGTTTCTAAGTCATAGTTTTTAACTCGTTAATATGCGAAGAGTTGAACGATTTTTAGCAGTAGGACAGATTTTCACTGGTTCGGTCGATCGGCTGATAACTTTGAGATTGGTTGTGTCCATCCTATTCGGCTTTGCGAGACATTAACATGACACTTTGGACTCATGTCCTTTCCGGAGCACGTGATGTGGCGTGATTCGGCTAGCGTGCGTCCATATTTAGGGCTCAACAGAGTGTACCGGTCATTTTTTATCCATCGTTATGCCGTACTGATGAGTTCTGATAAGAACGAAACAGCTGTCTACGGCTACGATCCTACTGTGTTGGGTTCTATCTCGTGTCATGTTGATGTCTTGCAAAGTTTTTATACGTCGTATCAGCCTTGCTTCTTTGTTTGACAACTTTGAGCCCGCAATATGTGATGGTCACATGCCTTACCATGGGGATGGTGTTGGAAGGAGGGAGGTTGGGGTTTTGACGCAGAGAGTGGGGGCAGGGGTCGGTGAAGCAAAACGTCCAGGAGAGGGGGACGTTTTGTATTCACAAGTTGACTCATAGGAGCCTTTGGTTTTTCCTGCAGTTACTGGTCATTATTAGGTACAGGTGCTCTTGGGGCACAGGAAGCCCACACGACCGAAGCTTACCCCGTTTTCGATCTAAAGGATGATGAAAATAAGAAGTATTACTATTTCTTTGGGGATGGAATACAGCCTGTGAACAGGATCCTTTTTGGAGACCCTTTTCCCCTCGGTTCTATCGCTTCGTTCGCCGATTCTGGCCTTTTAACCCAATACCCCTGATAGGAGCCTGTTCTAAGGCTAAAGCTCCATTCACACCAACGGTTAAACCTGTTTAAATGTTGTTTAGTTTAACTACGTTTTTAGCCTCCATCTTGGACGTTTTTAAATGTATTTTATGACTCAAACTACCTGGAATGGTAATAAAAGTTTATAAAGTTTATTTTAGTTAATATTTTTTTTTTCAAATATAACGGGAGGTTGGAAGCTATTTTACTAAACCTGTTTTAAACTAAACAATATTTAAACATGTTTCAGCGTTGGTGTGAACGGGGTAGCCTATGTAAACTAGCCTTCCAGTCGGGCGATAGGGCACCCAAACTGGGATGCATATGCACAGGCTAAGAGGGGGCTGTGGTCGACGAATTAAAGATTTAGTGAATATAGTGATGGTACGGTAGCCTATACGGTAGCTTGCGCTTAAACCACTGACGTACCCACTAACTGAGAGAAGCGACCCAATGGTCAGGGCGCTGAATTTACAATCTAGAGGTCCCGGGTTCATGTCCTCCTCTCTGATCACAAAATGGTTTTGAATAAGGACGAGTAGACACCTTTCAAGCGGACATTTAGTCGTGAACCCAGCGACACATTTAATAAATATTACTGCATTTTTAACCTGCCATAAGCAGATGCTATTTCTAGCGAACAATTGGATGTGGTCCCGAGGGTTTCCATTTGCAAGGTTGGGCTGAATACTTATTGAAATTATTGCGCGCAATGCATAGATACGGGCGCAGGGGTGAATGATGCACTTTTGCCGTTGGGCAGGTGTACCTACGTGTACCGCAGTACCACTGCACTTGTACCGCGGTGAAAACGTAGACATAAACCTTATTCTTAACGGCCAATTTCTTCTTCTTTTGTATTTGTATGTCAATTAGCCTTCTGACTTCGTTAGCATGTGCAAACTTCAAAAAGAATTTTTACTTCAAAATGTGGCCAGCGAGGCTAACTATACATACAAAAAATAATAAATCGACCGCCAATTATGAATAAGTTGTATACTATATTCGTATTTACTAGTAGTAATCACAAATTATGGAGACGCGTTCGAAGGAAATTCGGCGGAAATGAGCCCCTGAAAAAAAAAACAATAGGGGCGGCCATTTGGAAGACCGGCCACCAAAAAATCTCAAATTTTGCTGCACATAAACCACAGGATAACCAACACGAAATTAGGATTTGTTCTTCGAACGCGACAAATACTTGGCAATGAAAACCTATGATGTTTCGGCAGAACTTTTAGTGATAAATGACAGAATGACGACTTATTATTGCGTCGGGGGCATGTGTCGTACGTGGTAATTGTTAGTGTAACAAAAATCCAAAGTCTGGTTTAAAAGCGCGCATGACTTCCTATTTCATTATCTGTCACGCACATTATGTCACGCACATTGTGTGATTTGGGTTGTAATTTCATGATACGCAATCACGAAATGCTAATTAAGTATAAGTAAATCTTTCATGTAAGTTCACCGTAGTTTACCCATGTTCACCCTGGTTTACCCACGTTCACTCCAGTTTACCCACGTTCACTCTAGTTTACCTACGTTCACTCTAGTTTACCCCCGTTCACCCTAGTTTAACCACGTTCACCCTAGTTTACCCCCGTTCACCCTAGTTTACCCCCGTTCACCCTAGTTTACCCACGTTCACCCTAGTTTACCCCCGTTCACCCTAGTTTACCCACGTTCACCCTAGTTTACCCACGTTAACGCTAGTTTACCCACGTTCACTCTAGTTTACCCACATTCACCCTAGTTTACCCACATTCACCCTAGTTTACCCACGTTCACCCTAGTTTACCCACATTCACCCTAGTTTACCCACGTTCACCCTAGTTTACCCACGTTCACCCTAGTTTACCTACGTTCACCCTAGTTTACCTACGTTCACCCTAGTTTACCCACGTTCACCCTAGTTTACCCACATTCACCCTAGTTTACCTACGTTCAAGCTAGTTTACCCACATTCACCCTAGTTTACCCACGTTCACCCTAGTTTACCCCCGTACACCCTAGTTTACCCCCGTTCACACTAGTTTACCCACGTTCACCCTAGTTTACCCACGTTCACTCTTGTTTACCAACGTTCACGCTAGTTTACCCACGTTCACCCTAGTTTACCCACGTTCACCCTAGTTTACCCACGTTCACCCTAGTTTACCCACGTTCACCGTAGTTTACCCACGTTCACGCTAGTTTACCCACGTTCACCCTAGTTTACCCACGTTCATCCTAGTTTACCCACGTTCACCCCAGTTTACCCACGCTCACCCTAGTTTACCCACGTTCACTGTAGTTTGCCCACGTTCACGCTAGTTTACCCACGTTCACCCTAGTTTACCCACGTTCACCCTAGTTTACCCACGTTCACCCTAGTTTACCCCCGTTCACCCTAGTTTACCCACGTTCACCCTAGTTTGCCCCCATTCACTCTAGTTTACCCACGTTCACTCTAGTTTACTCACGTTCACGCTAGTTTACCCACGTTCACCCTAGTTTACCCACGTTCACCCTAGTTTACCCCCGTTCACCCTAGTTTACCCACGTTCACCCTAGTTTACCCACGTTCACCCTAGTTTACCTACGTTCACCCTAGTTTACCCCCGTTCACCCTAGTTTACCCACGTTCACGCTAGTTTACCCATGTTCACGCTAGTTTACCCACGTTCACCCTAGTTTACCCACGTTCACCCTAGTTTACCCACGTTCACCCTAGTTTACCTACGTTCACCCTAGTTTACCCCCGTTCACCCTAGTTTACCCACGTTCACGCTAGTTTACCCATGTTCACGCTAGTTTACCCACGTTCACCCTAGTTTACCCACGTTCACCCTAGTTTACCCACGTTCACCCAAGTTAACCCACGTTCCCTCTAGTTTACCCCTGTTCACTCTAGTTTACCCACGTTCACTCTAGTTAACCCACGTTCACCCTTATTTACCTACGTTCACTCCAGTTTACCCACGTTCACCTTAGTTTACCCACATTAACCCTAGTTTACCCACGTTCACCCTAGTTTACCCACGTTCACTCTAGTTTACTTCCGTTCACCCTAGTTTACCCACGTTCACCCTAGTTTACTCACGTTTACCCACGTTCACTCTAGTTTATCCTCGTTCACCCTAGTTTACCCACGTTCACCCTAGTTTACCCACATTTACCCTAGTTTACCCACGTTCACCCTAGTTTACCCACGTTCACCCTAGTTTACCCACGTTCACCCTAGTTTACCCACGTTCACTCTAGTTTACCCACGTTCACCCTAGTTTACCCACGTTCACCCTAGTTTACCCACGTTTACCCTAGTTTACCCACGTTCACCCTAATTTACCCACGTTCTCTCTAGTTTACCCACGTTCACTCTAGTTTACCCACGTTCACCCTAGTTTACCCACGTTCACTCTAGTTTACCCACGTTCACTCTAGTTCACCCACGTTTACCCTCGTTCACCCTAGTTTACCCACGTTCACTCTAGTTTACTCACGTTCACGCTAGTTTACCCACGTTCACCCTAGTTTACCCACGTTTACCCTAGTTTACCCCCGTTCACCCTAGTTTACCCACGTTCACCCTAGTTTAGCCACGTTCACCCTAGTTTACCTACGTTCACCCTAGTTTACCCCCGTTCACCCTAGTTTACCCACGTTCACGCTAGTTTACCCATGTTCACGCTAGTTTACCCACGTTCACCCTAGTTTACCCACGTTCACCCTAGTTTACCCACGTTCACCCTAGTTAACCCACGTTCCCTCTAGTTTACCCCTGTTCACTCTAGTTTACCCACGTTCACTCTAGTTTACCCACGTTCACCCTTATTTACCTACGTTCACTCCAGTTTACCCACGTTCACCCTAGTTTACCCACATTCACCCTAGTTTACCCACGTTCACCCTAGTTTACCCACGTTCACTCTAGTTTACTTCTGTTCACCCTAGTTTACCCACGTTCACCCTAGTTTACTCACGTTTACCCACGTTCACTCTAGTTTATCCTCGTTCACCCTAGTTTACCCACGTTCACCCTAGTTTACCCACATTTACCCTAGTTTACCCACGTTCACCCTAGTTTACCCACGTTCACCCTAGTTTACCCACGTTCACCCTAGTTTACCCACGTTCTCCCTAGTTTACCCACGTTCACCATAGTTTACCCACGTTCACCCTAGTTTACCCACGTTTACCCTAGTTTACCCACGTTCACCATAGTTTACCCACGTTCACCCTAGTTTACCCACGTCCACTCTAGTTTACCCACGTTCACCCTAGTTTACCCACGTTCACCTTAGTTTATCTACGTTCACCGTAGTTCACCCACGTTCACTTTAGTTTACTCACGTTCACTCTAGTTTACCCACGTTCAACATAGTTTACCCACGTTCAGCCTAGTTTACCCACGTTCACCC
Organism: Dendrophyllia cribrosa; assembly: GCA_024195265.1. Lineage (NCBI taxonomy): Eukaryota > Metazoa > Cnidaria > Anthozoa > Scleractinia > Dendrophylliidae > Dendrophyllia > Dendrophyllia cribrosa. Next base: position 48,764,895 of record JAJLRJ010000004.1, read on the forward strand.
TAGTTTACCCACGTTCACCCTAGTTTACCCACGTTCACCCTAGTTTACCCACGTTCACTCTAGTTTACCCACGTTCACCCTAGTTTACCCACGTTCACCCTAGTTTACCCACGTTTACCCTAGTTTACCCACGTTCACCCTAGTTTACCCACGTTCTCTCTAGTTTACCCACGTTCACTCTAGTTTACCCACGTTCACCCTAGTTTACCCACGTTCACTCTAGTTTACCCACGTTCACTCTAGTTCACCCACGTTTACCCTCGTTCACCCTAGTTTACCCACGTTCACTCTAGTTCACCCACGTTCACCCACGTTCACCCTAGTCTAACTACATTCTTAGACACGAAAGTGTACAAAGGTGACAGATTCCATAGGAAATCTATTACAAACCTACATAGACATTTCTATTCGTGTCATCCAAAGGGGAAAAACTAAATGGCGTGCGTGGGTGCGTCGTGCGTCGTGCGTCGTGCGTCGTGCGTCGTGCGTCGTGCGTCGTGCGTCGTGCGTCGTGCGTCGTGCGTCGTGCGTCGTGCGTCGTGCGTCGTGCGTCGTGCGTCGTGCGTCGTGCGTCGTGCGTCGTGCGTCGTGCGTCGTGCGTCGTGCGTCGTGCGTCGTGCGTCGTGCGTCGTGCGTCGTGCGTCGTGCGTCGTGGGTCATGCGTAATGCGGCGTGGGTCCTGTTTTAGTTTTTGTAAAAAGAGTTGATAAAAAAGAATTCCAGATGACAAGCACTTAATTTTAATTTTTTTGTGGAGTTCCGTATTATGGTCATCCAACAGTTCTTGTCTTATCCTACTCTCAACTCGCAGTTTAAAGATATAACAAGATATAACGGCCCACGGCTTAATCGAGTGAAAAACAATTTATCCATAATCGACTTTTGCCAGACATCCGAGAAACGAGCCTTGTTAGGCCTTAAAATGGCAACGTTACACCAAGGTCGTCAATATCGTTATTCTATTTTTATTATGTCTTCTGAAAAGGAAAAACAACGTTATAATAAAGAAGGCTCTTGTCGTTAACAAAGCCTAACTGGTACGACCTTGCAAATTTTTCCCGAACGTATTGTCTCTATCCAATTAGTAGCGTGGGAATGCTCAAGTATGATTGGTTAAAAATGTAGATGAAATCTACACGTTCACGGAAAGCCTTGCAGTAGCAGTTCATCATGGCGATGGTGAGTAAGACAGTTAAAACCAATTTCTATGACAATCATTCTTGAACGTTGATCTGCAAGGAAAACCTGACATGTGCTAAAACCCGAAACAACTAAACGAAACGGATCATGTTTACTGTGGGTAGCCTGGACCGAGGTGTCGGTCGACTCTCGGTCGATATATCGGTCGATATATCGGTCGAGAGTCGGTCGAGAGTCGGTCGAGAGTCGGTCGAGAGTCGGTCGAGAGTCGGCCGATAGTCGGCCGAGAGTCGGTCGAGAGTCCGTCGAGAGTCGGTCGAGATATCGACCGAGATATCGGAGACGCATCTTGATCATATGTCGGTGACGTATCGGTCAACTGTCGGTGATATATCGGTCAACTGTCGGTGGTTTATCGGTCAACTGTCGGTCGACGGTCAGTCGACAGTCGGTCGACAGTCGGCCGAGTGTCGGTGGAGATTTCGCTACATACAAAAAAGCCATTCCTTTCACCCTAGCACTCCATTTACTACGTATTTGTTCTATCAATGAAACGTTGAATACTCGCGCTGGCGGCGCTGTTCAACTTGCTATATAACTCCTCAACGGAAAAATGACGACTTTTTTACCGTCAACATGATCTGTAATTAGCCGTTCAAAAGGTTATAAGGCGCCAGCCTTGTGTTTTCCGAGCTTTTGTTTTGGTTCATGTTCATTAATTGAAAGCAAACGTTATTAGTAAGGTTTAGAAGTCACTGATGATTGCTAAATCAGATCAACAGTGACGCGAGGTAACAATCGTACAGTCTTTGATAACAAATGTATAAAATGCAAATGCTTAGGGGTGGACCATAAGAATCATCGGATGGGTAGGGAGGGGTAAACAATTCTAGTACATTTGTTTAGCCAAAGATCTCTCCAAGGTTTTCAGTTTGGTATTTAGGCACTACAGGTTTATTTAATAAAATACCCAAGTATCTTCCAGCTATGTTCTACCTTGATTTCTAGTGGTCCACCCCGTTATGGACAAAACGTAAACTAAATGCAGACACCAAATATCTGTACAATCTTTTTCCACCTAAGAAACGGTTTGTTCATTAGTGTTTCTTGTATTGTCAACATAATGAGGAACAATTTCAAAGACGTTAAAAGGTAATAAAAACTATTGTAATCATTTAGCAATGATTATTGTACCGTCTTTGACAATTGCTTAGTATACGTTACTTACAGGATGACTTATACAATACGATGCCTCATTTAGATTCGATACCTTAATTAAACCGTTTTAGACTGTTCTAGGCTGTTCTGAAAAGATACTGTATTTTTAATAAGTACATGTAATATGGGATATCGATTTCAATTTCAAGCAATCATGTAATAAACTGTACTTAAAATACAATAACGAACATTTTATTTGTTCCACTTGCCATGGAGTTTAATTAGTTTAATTGAGGGTCTGAATGACATTCAACCCATGCCTTCCTTGTCTGGTCAAAACAAGAGCCATCGCCTACCGAGCGTTTACATGAAAAAGGTACCACTTATAATAAAGGTCTGTTGAAGGAAGAAATCTCACCAATGATACACAAATCAGAGTGGTTGAACAGGACTGAACAGCAACGCTTAGAAATTTGAGCAAAAAGCTCGGGGGAAAAGTTCTCTTCTCGTCCCTTGGTAAGAATTTCCCATTTGGATAATGCTTTCTCGAAAATTCTTGAACTGAAAGAGAGCCCAGTAGAAAGTTAACAACAGCAGCTGAAGACAAGAACAGCTAAAAAAAATGGGAAAAGTCTAAAGAGGTTGGGTTCAACTTTTCTGTACGCCCGTGGATAAAAAGTCACAAAACGGGATGCTGGTGCAAAGAAAGGCATGCTCTCATGTTTCATTTTGAGTAATTTCGACTCATAACTGACCAGAAAATGTCCAAAAAATACGCAGAAAAATGAGCAAACGTTACCGATGTCTTGTGCCGAAAAAAATAACACTTTCTTGTAGCTGGTAGATATTAGTCCTTTTAGAGAAATTTTTTATCAAACCAAAGTAATAAAATCATATTTAGCTTTTTAAATTTATATGTGTAAATAGTTCCTCCTGAAGAAGGCCAAAGGCCGAAACGTCGACTGAATTAAACAGCCGGAACACTTAGAAGTTTGTTTCTATGTCATCTTCTTACACTTGTCTACTAATTTACATAGAAGCACCGTATCAAGATTCAAGTTTTAACACCTTCCTTTACAAAAAATGATTTTTTGAGACACCCAAATGGATTTCTGCTACTAAACTTAGGAAACATTGCACAAACGCTAAAGGTAAGGTTTCACGGAAAAACCAAAAACTGCCATGTACTAATTTCGTAATTTTCACTCTTTCTAAACCCTTTTACAATGTTCGATTTGCTTAACATTTCAGTGAAACCCTACCACAGAGAAATTCTTTAAAGCATTTATGTTTTTTATCAGTTTTGGTTTACTTTGCAATTTCTGCCTCAGACCAAGATTAATATTTAATCTAGTATCCACTCAGGAAGTCCAGTACACAAAAAGCAAATACATTCATAAAAGTTTTTTTTTGACAACGATTGCATTGTACATGTATATAACGTTTTTAGAGTTGCAGTCGATGTGATTATTAATAAGTCTGGTTTCACGAGTAGATTGAAATGTATAGCTGGTTAATCCATCAGTTATGTAATTGCATGTAAGACAGTTTTTGTCACATCGAAAAGAACCATGGGGTTGATTATTATTAGTCACGTTTACGTAGTTGGGCGCTGACTAGTAAATTGCTAAAGTTGTTAGTACGTCGGAAAGCAATAATAGGTGCAGCTTTGAAAACGTTAGTACAACGGGGAGAAGAGGACAGTATGTTGAAGTGTTTGTGAATAATGGATGATATAGAACGAAGAGCTGGATTATAAGTGATGATGATGACAAGGGTACCCGTTTGGGTTCGTCTGTTTTAGCAGTGTCTTTTGGTGCAAGTGCTTCAGTACGTGTGATGTTGTGAACGCGTTTGATTTCTTGATTAAGGAAAGACAGATTGTATCCACGTTTGTTAAGATAGGATTTAAGTTCATTAGTGCGGAGTGTGAAAGTCTCGTTAGAGGAACAGATACGCCGAAGTCCGAGAGCTAAACTGAATGGAATGGCTCGTTTAGTATGTTTAGGATGACATGAAGAGTGTAACAAGTATTGATGCTTGTCAGTAGGTTTAGTGTAAAGGTTAGTACTGATTCTGTCGTTGTTGAGAGACACGTTAACATCTAGAAAGGGTATGGATGTAAAGGAATAATTACATGTGAATTTAATAGTGGGGTGAATGTTATTAAGATAGGTAGTAAAAGTATGGAGGTCGTCCAAAGAGTGCGTCCAATCGAGTCCAAATAATAAAGATGTCTTCAATGACCTTGCTTTTGTATCATACTGTAAACTAAGGTGAACGTGGGTAAACTAAGGTGAACGTGGGTAAACTAGCGTGAACGTGGGTAAACTAAGGTGAACGTGGGTAAACTAAGGTGAACGTGGGTAAACTAGCGTGAACGTGGGTAAACTAAGGTGAACGTGGGTAAACTAAGGTGAACGTGGGTAAACTAGCGTGAACGTGGGTAAACTAGGGTGAACGTGGGTAAACTAAGGTGAACGTGGGTAAACTAGCGTGAACGTGGGTAAACTAAGGTGAACGTGGGTAAACTAGCGTGAACGTGGGTAAACTAAGGTGAACGTGGGTAAACTAAGGTGAACGTGGGTAAACTAGCGTGAACGTGGGTAAACTAGGGTGAACGTGGGTAAACTAAGGTGAACGTGGGTAAACTAGCGTGAACGTGGGTAAACTAAGGTGAACGTGGGTAAACTAGCGTGAACGTGGGTAAACTAAGGTGAACGTGGGTAAACTAAGGTGAACGTGGGTAAACTAGCGTGAACGTGGGTAAACTAAGGTGAACGTGGGTAAACTAAGGTGAACGTGGGTAAACTAGGGTGAACGTGGGTAAACTAGGGTGAACGTGGGTAAACTAAGGTGAACGTGGGTAAACTAGCGTGAACGTGGGTAAACTAAGGTGAACGTGGGTAAACTAGCGTGAACGTGGGTAAACTAAGGTGAACGTGGGTAAACTAGCGTGAACGTGGGTAAACTAGCGTGAACGTGGGTAAACTAGGGTGAACATGGGTAAACTAGGGTGAACGTGGGTAAACTAGGGTGAACGTGGGTAAACTAAGGTGAACGTGGGTAAACTAGGGTGAACGTGGGTAAACTAGGGTGAACGTGGGTAAACTAGCGTGAACGTGGGTAAACTAGGGTGAACGTGGGTAAACTAGGGTGAACGTGGGTAAACTAGGGTGAACGTGGGGTAAACTAGGGTGAACGTGGGTAAACTAAGGTGAACGTGGGTAAACTAGGGTGAAGGTGGGTAAACTAGGGTGAACGTGGGTAAACTAGGTGAACGTGGGTAAACTAGCGTGAACGTGGGTAAACTAGGGTGAACGTGGGTAAACTAGGGTGAACGTGGGTAAACTAAGGTGAACGTGGGTAAACTAGCGTGAACGTGGGTAAACTAGGTGAACGTGGGTAAACTAGGTGAACGTGGGTAAACTAGGTGAACGTGGGTAAACTAGGTGAACGTGGGTAAACTAGGTGAACGTGGGTAAACTAGGTGAACGTGGGTAAACTAGGTGAACGGGGTAAACTAGGTGAACGTGGGTAAACTAGGTGAACGTGGGTAAACTAGGTGAACGTGGGTAAACTAGGTGAACGTGGGTAAACTAAGGTGAACGTGGGTAAACTAAGGTGAACGTGGGTAAACTAGGTGAACGTGGGTAAACTAGGTGAACGTGGGTAAACTAGGTGAACGTGGGTAAACTAAGGTGAACGTGGGTAAACTAGGTGAACGTGGGTAAACTGGGTGAACGTGGGTAAACTAGGTGAACGTGGGTAAACTAAGGTGAACGTGGGTAAACTAGGGTGAACGTGGGTAAACTAGCGTGAACGTGGGTAAACTAAGGTGAACGTGGGTAAACTAGCGTGAACGTGGGTAAACTAAGGTGAACGTGGGTAAACTAGCGTGAACGTGGGTAAACTAGCGTGAACGTGGGTAAACTAAGGTGAACGTGGGTAAACTAGCGTGAACGTGGGTAAACTAGGTGAACGTGGGTAAACTAGGGTGAACGTGGGTAAACTAGGGTGAACGTGGGTAAACTAGGGTGAACGTGGGTAAACTAAGGTGAACGTGGGTAAACTAGGGTGAACGTGGGTAAACTAGGGTGAACGTGGGTAAACTAGCGTGAACGTGGGTAAACTAGGGTGAACGTGGGTAAACTAGGGTGAACGTGGGTAAACTAGGGTGAACGTGGGTAAACTAGGGTGAACGTGGGTAAACTAAGGTGAACGTGGGTAAACTAGGGTGAACGTGGGTAAACTAGGGTGAACGTGGGTAAACTATGGTGAACGTGGGTAAACTAGGGTGAACGTGGGTAAACTAGGGTGAACGTGGGTAAACTAGGGTGAACGTGGGTAAACTAGGGTGAACGTGGGTAAACTAGGGTGAACGTGGGTAAACTAGGGTGAACGTGGGTAAACTAAGGTGAACGTGGGTAAACTAGGGTGAACGTGGGTAAACTAGGGTGAACGTGGGTAAACTAGGGTGAACGTGGGTAAACTAAGGTGAACGTGGGTAAACTAGGGTGAACGTGGGTAAACTAGGGTGAACGTGGGTAAACTAGGGTGAACGTGGGTAAACTAGGGTGAACGTGGGTAAACTAGGGTGAACGTGGGTAAACTAGGGTGAACGTGGGTAAACTAGGGTGAACGTGGGTAAACTAGGGTGAACGTGGGTAAACTAGGGTGAACGTGGGTAAACTAGGGTGAACGTGGGTAAACTAGGGTGAACGTGGGTAAACTAGGGTGAACGTGGGTAAACTAGGGTGAACGGGGATAAACTAGGGTGAACGTGGGTAAACTAGGTGAACGTGGGTAAACTAGGTGAAGTGGGTAAACTAGGGTGAACGTGTGGTAAACTAGGGTGAACGTGGGTAAACTAGGGTGAACGTGGGTAAACTAGGTGAACGTGGGTAAACTAGGTGAACGTGGGTAAACTAGGGTGAACGTGGGGTAAACTAGGGTGAACGTGGGTAAACTAGGGTGAACGTGGGTAAACTAGGGTGAACGTGGGTAAACTAGGGTGAACGTGGGTAAACTAGGGTGAACGTGGGTAAACTAGGGTGAACGTGGGTAAACTAGGTGAACGTGGGTTAAACTAGGGTGAACGTGGGTAAACTAGGGTGAACGTGGGTAAACTAGGGTGAACGTGGGTAAACTAGGGTGAACGTGGGTAAACTAGGGTGAACGTGGGTAAACTAGGGTGAACGTGGGTAAACTAGGGTGAACGTGGGTAAACTAGGGTGAACGTGGGTAAACTAGGGTGAACGTGGGTAAACTAGGGTGAACGTGGGTAAACTAGGGTGAACGTGGGTAAACTAGGGTGAACGTGGGTAAACTAGCGTAAACGTGGGTAAACTAGGGTGAACGTGGGTAAACTAGGGTGAACGTGGGTAAACTAGGGTGAACGTGGGTAAACTAGGGTGAACGTGGGTAAACTAGGGTGAACGTGGGTAAACTAGGGTGAACGTGGGTAAACTAGGGTGAACGTGGGTAAACTAGGGTGAATGTGGGTAAACTAAGGTGAACGTGGGTAAACTAGGGTGAACGTGGGTAAACTAGGGTGAACGTGGGTAAACTAGGGTGAACGTGGGTAAACTAGCGTAAACGTGGGTAAACTAGGGTGAACGTGGATAAACTAGGGTGAACGTGGGTAAACTAGGGTGAACGTGGGTAAACTAAGGTGAACGTGGGTAAACTAGGGTGAACGTGGGTAAACTAGGGTGAACGTGGATAAACTAGGGTGAACGTGGGTAAACTAGGGTGAACGTGGGTAAACTAGGTGAACGTGGGTAAACTAGGGTGAACGTGGGTAAACTAGGGTGAACGTGGGTAAACTAGGGTGAACGTGGGTAAACTAGGGTGAACGTGGGTAAACTAGGGTGAACGTGGGTAAACTAGGGTGAACGTGGGTAAACTAGGGTGAACGTGGGTAAACTAGGGTGAACGTGGGTAAACTAGGGTGAACGTGGGTAAACTAGGTGAACGTGGGTAAACTAGGTGAACGTGGGTAAACTAGGGTGAAACGTGGGTAAACTAGGGTGAACGTGGGTAAACTAGGGTGAACGTGGGTAAACTAGGGTGAACGTGGGTAAACTAGGTGAACGTGGGTAAACTAGGGTGAACGTGGGTAAACTAGGGTGAACGTGGGTAAACTAGCGTAAACGTGGGTAAACTAGGGTGAACGTGGGTAAACTAGGGTGAACGTGGGTAAACTAGGGTGAACGTGGGTAAACTAGGGTGAACGTGGGTAAACTAGGGTGAACGTGGGTAAACTAGGGTGAACGTGGGTAAACTAGGGTGAACGTGGGTAAACTAGGGTGAACGTGGGTAAACTAGGGTGAACGTGGGTAAACTAGGGTGAACGTGGGTAAACTAGGGTGAACGTGGGTAAACTAGGGTGAACGTGGGTAAACTAGGGTGAACGTGGGTAAACTAGGGTGAACGTGGGTAAACTAGGGTGAACGTGGGTAAACTAGGGTGAACGTGGGTAAACTAGGGTGAACGTGGGTAAACTAGGGTGAACGTGGGTAAACTAGGGTGAACGTGGGTAAACTAGGGTGAACGTGGGTAAACTAGGGTGAACGTGGGTAAACTAGGGTGAACGTGGGTAAACTAGGGTGAACGTGGGTAAACTAGGGTGAACGTGGGTAAACTAGGGTGAACGTGGGTAAACTAGGGTGAACGTGGGTAAACTAGCGTGAACGTGGGTAAACTAGGGTGAACGTGGGTAAACTAGGGTGAACGTGGGTAAACTAGGGTGAACGTGGGTAAACTAGGGTGAACGTGGGTAAACTAGGGTGAACGTGGGTAAACTAGGGTGAACGTGGGTAAACTAGGGTGAACGTGGGTAAACTAGGGTGAACGTGGGTAAACTAGGGTGAACGTGGGTAAACTAGGGTGAACGTGGGTAAACTAGGGTGAACGTGGGGTAAACTAGGGTGAACGTGGGTAAACTAGGGTGAACGTGGGTAAACTAGGGTGAACGTGGGTAAACTAGGGTGAACGTGGGTAAACTAGGGTGAACGTGGGTAAACTAGGGTGAACGTGGGTAAACTAGGGTGAACGTGGGTAAACTAGGGGTGAACGTGGGTAAACTAGGGTGAACGTGGGTAAACTAGGGTGAACGTGGGTAAACTAGGGTGAACGTGGGTAAACTAGGGTGAACGTGGGTAAACTAGGGTGAACGTGGGTAAACTAGGGTGAACGTGGGGTAAACTAGGGTGAACGTGGGTAAACTAGGGTGAACGTGGGTAAACTAGGGTGAACGTGGGTAAACTAGGGTGAACGTGGGTAAACTAGGGTGAACGTGGGTAAACTAGGGTGAACGTGGGTAAACTAGGGTGAACGTGGGTAAACTAGGGTGAACGTGGGTAAACTAGGGTGAACGTGGGTAAACTAGGGTGAACGTGGGTAAACTAGGGTGAACGTGGGTAAACTAGGGTGAACGTGGGTAAACTAGGGTGAACGTGGGTAAACTAGGGTGAACGTGGGTAAACTAGGGTGAACGTGGGGTAAACTAGGGTGAACGTGGGTAAACTAGGGTGAACGTGGGTAAACTAGGGTGAACGTGGGTAAACTAGGGTGAACGTGGGTAAACTAGCGTGAACGTGGGTAAACTAGGGTGAACGTGGGTAAACTAGGGTGAACGTGGGTAAACTAGGGTGAACGTGGGTAAACTAGGGTGAACGTGGGTAAACTAGGGTGAACGTGGGTAAACTAGGGTGAACGTGGGTAAACTAGGGTGAAACGTGGGTAAACTAGGGTGAACGTGGGTAAACTAGGGTGAACGTGGGTAAACTAGGGTGAAACGTGGGTAAACTAGGGTGAACGTGGGTAAACTAGGGTGAACGTGGGTAAACTAGGGGTGAACGTGGGTAAACTAGGGTGAACGTGGGTAAACTAGCGTGAACGTGGGTAAACTAGGGTGAACGTGGGTAAACTAGGTGAACGTGGGTAAACTAGGGTGAACGTGGATAAACTAGGGTGAACGTGGGTAAACTAGGGTGAACGTGGGTAAACTAGGGTGAACGTGGGTAAACTAGCGTAAACGTGGGTAAACTAGGGTGAACGTGGGTAAACTAGGGGTGAACGTGGGTAAACTAGGTGAACGTGGGTAAACTAGGTGAACGTGGGTAAACTAGGGTGAACGTGGGTAAACTAGGGTGAACGTGGGTAAACTAGGGTGAACGTGGGTAAACTAGGGTGAACGTGGGTAAACTAGGGTGAACGTGGGTAAACTAGGGTGAACGTGGGTAAACTAGGCGTGAACGTGGGTAAACTAGGGTGAACGTGGGTAAACTAGGGTGAACGTGGGTAAACTAGGGTGAACGTGGGTAAACTAGCGGTGAAACGTGGGTAAACTAGGGTGAACGTGGGTAAACTAGGGTGAACGTGGGTAAACTAGGGTGAACGTGGGTAAACTAGGGTGAACGTGGGTAAACTAGGGTGAACGTGGGTAAACTAGGGTGAAACGTGGGTAAACTAGGGTGAACGTGGGTAAACTAGGGTGAACGTGGGTAAACTAGGGTGAACGTGGGTAAACTAGGGTGAACGTGGGTAAACTAGCGTGAACGTGGGTAAACTAGGGTGAACGTGGGTAAACTAGGGTGAACGTGGGTAAACTAGGGTGAACGTGGGTAAACTAGGGTGAACGTGGGTAAACTAGGGTGAACGTGGGTAAACTAGGGTGAACGTGGGTAAACTAGGGTGAACGTGGGTAAACTAGGGTGAACGTGGGTAAACTAGGGTGAACGTGGGTAAACTAGGGTGAACGTGGGTAAACTAGCGTAAACGTGGGTAAACTAGGGTGAACGTGGGTAAACTAGGGTGAACGTGGGTAAACTAGGGTGAACGTGGGTAAACTAGGCGTGAACGTGGGTAAACTAGCGTGAACGTGGGTAAACTAGGGTGAACGTGGGTAAAACTAGGGTGAACGTGGGTAAACTAGGGTGAACGTGGGTAAACTAGCGTGAACGTGGGTAAACTAGGGTGAACGTGGGTAAACTAGGGTGAACGTGGGTAAACTAGGGTGAACGTGGGGTAAACTAGGGTGAACGTGGGTAAACTAGGGTGAACGTGGGTAAACTAGGGTGAACGTGGGTAAACTAGGGTGAACGTGGGTAAACTAGGGTGAACGTGGGTAAACTAGGGTGAACGTGGGTAAACTAGGGTGAACGTGGGTAAACTAGGGTGAACGTGGGTAAACTAGGGTGAACGTGGGTAAACTAGCGTGAACGTGGGTAAACTAGGGTGAACGTGGGTAAACTAGGGTGAACGTGGGTAAACTAGGGTGAACGTGGGTAAACTAGGGTGAACGTGGGTAAACTAGGGTGAACGTGGGTAAACTAGGGTGAACGTGGGTAAACTAGGGTGAACGTGGGTAAACTAGGGTGAACGTGGGTAAACTAGGGTGAACGTGGGTAAACTAGGGTGAACGTGGGTAAACTAGGGTGAACGTGGGTAAACTAGGGTGAACGTGGGTAAACTAGGGTGAACGTGGGTAAACTAGGGTGAACGTGGGTAAACTAGGTGAACGTGGGTAAACTAGGGTGAACGTGGGTAAACTAGGGTGAACGTGGGTAAACTAGGGTGAACGTGGGTAAACTAGCGTAAACGTGGGTAAACTAGGGTGAACGTGGGTAAACTAGGGTGAACGTGGGTAAACTAGGGTGAACGTGGGTAAACTAGGGTGAACGTGGGTAAACTAGGGTGAACGTGGGTAAACTAGGGTGAACGTGGGTAAACTAGGGTGAACGTGGGTAAACTAGGGTGAACGTGGGTAAACTAGGGTGAACGTGGGTAAACTAGGGTGAACGTGGGTAAACTAGGGTGAACGTGGGTAAACTAGGGTGAACGTGGGTAAACTAGGGTGAACGTGGGTAAACTAGGGTGAACGTGGGTAAACTAGGGTGAACGTGGGTAAACTAGGGTGAACGTGGGTAAACTAGGGTGAACGTGGGTAAACTAGGGTGAACGTGGGTAAACTAGGGTGAACGTGGGTAAACTAGGGTGAACGTGGGTAAACTAGCGGTGAACGTGGGTAAACTAGGGTGAACGTGGGTAAACTAGGGTGAACGTGGGTAAACTAGGGTGAACGTGGGTAAACTAGGGTGAACGTGGGTAAACTAGGGTGAACGTGGGTAAACTAGGGTGAACGTGGGTAAACTAGGGTGAACGTGGGTAAACTAGGGTGAACGTGGGTAAACTAGGGTGAACGTGGGTAAACTAGGTGAACGTGGGTAAACTAGGGTGAACGTGGGTAAACTAGGGTGAACGTGGGTAAACTAGGGTGAACGTGGGTAAACTAGGGTGAACGTGGGTAAACTAGGGTGAACGTGGGTAAACTAGGGTGAACGTGGGTAAACTAGGGTGAACGTGGGTAAACTAGGGTGAACGTGGGTAAACTAGGGTGAACGTGGGTAAACTAGGGTGAACGTGGGTAAACTAGGGTGAACGTGGGTAAACTAGGGTGAACGTGGGTAAACTAGGGTGAACGTGGGTAAACTAGGGTGAACGTGGGTAAACTAGGGGTGAACGTGGGTAAACTAGGGTGAACGTGGGTAAACTAGGTGAACGTGGGTAAACTAGGGTGAACGTGGGGTAAACTAGGGTGAACGTGGGTAAACTAGGGTGAACGTGGGTAAACTAGGTGAACGTGGGTAAACTAGGGTGAACGTGGGTAAACTAGCGTGAACGTGGGGTAAACTATGGTGAACGTGGGTAAACTAGGGTGAACGTGGGTAAACTAGGGTGAACGTGGGTAAACTAGGTGAACGTGGGTAAACTAGGGTGAACGTGGGTAAACTAGGGTGAACGTGGGTAAACTAGGGTGAACGTGGGTAAACTAGGGTGAACGTGGGTAAACTAGGGTGAACGTGGGTAAACTAGGGTGAACGTGGGTAAACTAGGTGAACGTGGGTAAACTAGGGTGAACGTGGGTAAACTAGGGTGAACGTGGGTAAACTAGGGTGAACGTGGGTAAACTAGGGTGAACGTGGGTAAACTAGGGTGAACGTGGGTAAACTAGGGTGAACGTGGGTAAACTAGGGTGAAACGTGGGTAAACTAGGGTGAACGTGGGTAAACTAGGGTGAACGTGGGTAAACTAGGGTGAACGTGGGTAAACTAGGGTGAACGTGGGTAAACTAGGGTGAACGTGGGTAAACTAGGTGAACGTGGGTAAACTAGGGTGAACGTGGGTAAACTAGGGTGAACGTGGGTAAACTAGGGTGAACGTGGGTAAACTAGGGTGAACGTGGGTAAACTAGGGTGAACGTGGGTAAACTAGGGTGAACGTGGGTAAACTAGGGTGAACGTGGGTAAACTAGGGGTGAACGTGGGTAAACTAGGGTGAACGTGGGTAACTCGGGGGTGAACGTTGGTAAACTAGGGGTGAACGTGGGTAAACTAGGAGTGAACGTCGGGTAAACTAGAGTGAACGTGGGTAACTAGGGTGAACGTGAGGTAAACTAGGGGTGAACGTGGGTAAACTAGGTGAACGTGGGTAAACTAGGTGAACGTGGGTAACTAGGGTGAACGGTGGGTAAACTAGGGTGAACGTTGGTAAACTAGGGTGAACGAGGGTAAACTGGGTGAACTGGTAAACGGGGGGTAGAACTAGGAGTGAACGTGGGTAAACTAGGGTGAACGAGGGTAAACTAGGGTGAACGTGGGTAAACTGTGTGAACGTGGGTAAACTAGGGTGAACGTGGGTAAACTAGCGTGAACGTGGGTAAACCTAGGTGAACGTGGGGTAAACTAGGGTGAACGTGGGTAAACTAGGGTGAACGTGGGTAAACTAGAGTGTAACGTGGGTAAACGTGGAGTTAGGTAAACTAGGTACGTGGGTAAACTAGGGTGAACGTGGGTAAACTAGGGTGAACGTGGGTAAACTAGGGTGAACGTGGGTAAACTAGGGTGAACGTGGGTAAACTAGGGTGAACGTGGGGTAAACTAGGGTGAACGTGGGTAAACTAGGGTGAACGTGGGTAAACTAGGTGAACGTGGGTAAAACTAGGGTGAACGTGGGTAAACTAGGGTAAACGTGGGTAAACTAGGGTGAACGTGGTAAACTAGGTGAACGTGGGTAAACTAGGGTGAACGTGGGTAAACTAGGGTGAACGTGGGTAAACTAGGGTGAACGTGGGTAAACTAGGGTGAACGTGGGTAAACTAGGGTGAAACGTGGGTAAACTAGGGTGAACGTGGGTAAACTAGGGTGAACGTGGGTAAACTAGGGTGAACGTGGGTAAACTAGGGTGAACGTGGGTAAACTAGGGTGAACGTGGGTAAACTAGGGTGAACGTGGGTAAACTAGGGTGAACGTGGGTAAACTAGGGTGAACGTGGGTAAACTAGGGTGAACGTGGGTAAACTAGGGTGAACGTGGGTAAACTAGGGTGAACGTGGGTAAACTAGGGTGAACGTGGGTAAACTAGGGTGAACGTGGGGTAAACTAGGGTGAACGTGGGTAAACTAGGTGAACGTGGGTAAACTAGGGTGAACGTGGGTAAACTAGGGTGAACGTGGGTAAACTAGGGTGAACGTGGGTAAACTAGGGTGAACGTGGGTAAACTAGGGTGAACGTGGGTAAACTAGGGTGAACGTGGGTAAACTAGGGTGAACGTGGGTAAACTAGGGTGAACGTGGGTAAACTAGGGTGAACGTGGGTAAACTAGGGTGAACGTGGGTAAACTAGGGTGAACGTGGGTAAACTAGGGTGAACGTGGGTAAACTAGGGTGAACGTGGGTAAACTAGGGTGAACGTGGGTAAACTAGGGTGAACGTGGGTAAACTAGGGTGAACGTGGGTAAACTAGGGTGAACGTGGGTAAACTAGGGTGAACGTGGGTAAACTAGGGTGAACGTGGGTAAACTAGGGTGAACGTGGGTAAACTAGGGTGAACGTGGGTAAACTAGGGTGAACGTGGGTAAACTAGGGTGAACGTGGGTAAACTAGGGTGAACGTGGGTAAACTAGGGTGAACGTGGGTAAACTAGGGTGAACGTGGGTAAACTAGGGTGAACGTGGGTAAACTAGGGTGAACGTGGGTAAACTAGGGTGAACGTGGGTAAACTAGGGTGAACGTGGGTAAACTAGGGTGAACGTGGGTAAACTAGGGTGAACGTGGGTAAACTAGGGTGAACGTGGGTAAACTAGGGTGAACGTGGGTAAACTAGGGTGAACGTGGGTAAACTAGGGTGAACGTGGGTAAACTAGGGTGAACGTGGGTAAACTAGGGTGAACGTGGGTAAACTAGGGTGAACGTGGGTAAACTAGGGTGAACGTGGGTAAACTAGGGTGAACGTGGGTAAACTAGGGTGAACGTGGGTAAACTAGGGTGAACGTGGGTAAACTAGGGTGAACGTGGGTAAACTAGGGTGAACGTGGGTAAACTAGGGTGAACGTGGGTAAACTAGGGTGAACGTGGGTAAACTAGGGTGAACGTGGGTAAACTAGGGTGAACGTGGGTAAACTAGGGTGAACGTGGGTAAACTAGGGTGAACGTGGGTAAACTAGGGTGAACGTGGGTAAACTAGGGTGAACGTGGGTAAACTAGGGTGAACGTGGGTAAACTAGGGTGAACGTGGGTAAACTAGGGTGAACGTGGGTAAACTAGGGTGAACGTGGGTAAACTAGGCGTGAACGTGGGTAAACTAGGGTGAACGTGGGTAAACTAGGGTGAACGTGGGTAAACTAGGGTGAACGTGGGTAAACTAGGGTGAACGTGGGTAAACTAGGGTGAACGTGGGTAAACTAGGGTGAACGTGGGTAAACTAGGGTGAAACGTGGGTAAACTAGGGTGAACGTGGGTAAACTAGGGTGAACGTGGGTAAACTAGGGTGAACGTGGGTAAACTAGGGTGAACGTGGGTAAACTAGGGTGAACGTGGGTAAACTAGGGTGAACGTGGGTAAACTAGGGTGAACGTGGGTAAACTAGGGTGAACGTGGGTAAACTAGGGTGAACGTGGGTAAACTAGGGTGAACGTGGGTAAACTAGGGTGAACGTGGGTAAACTAGGGTGAACGTGGGTAAACTAGGGTGAACGTGGGTAAACTAGGGTGAACGTGGGTAAACTAGGGTGAACGTGGGTAAACTAGGGTGAACGTGGGTAAACTAGGGTGAACGTGGGTAAACTAGGGTGAACGTGGGTAAACTAGGGTGAACGTGGGTAAACTAGGGTGAACGTGGGTAAACTAGGGTGAACGTGGGTAAACTAGGGTGAACGTGGGTAAACTAGGGTGAACGTGGGTAAACTAGGGTGAACGTGGGTAAACTAGGGTGAACGTGGGTAAACTAGGGTGAACGTGGGTAAACTAGGGTGAACGTGGGTAAACTAGGGTGAACGTGGGTAAACTAGGGTGAACGTGGGTAAACTAGGGTGAACGTGGGTAAACTAGGGTGAACGTGGGTAAACTAGGGTGAACGTGGGTAAACTAGGGTGAACGGGAGTAAACTAGGGTGAACGTAGGAAAACTAGGGTGAACGTGGGTAAACTAGAGTGAACGTGGGTAAACTAGCGTGAACGTGGGTAAACTAGGGTGAACGTGGGTTAACTGGGGTGAACGTGGGTAAACTAGGGTGAACGTTGGTAAACTAGGGTGAACGGGGTAAACTGGAGTGAACTAGGTAAACTGGGGTGAACGTAGGTAAACTAGGATGAACGTGCGTAAACTAAGGTGAACGAGGGTAAACTAGGGTGAACGTGGGTAAACTAGAGTGAACGTGAGTAAAGCTAGGGTGAACGTGGGTAAACTAGGGTGAACGGGGGTAAACTAGAGTGAACGGGGGTAAACTAGAGTGAACGTGGGTAAACTAGGGTGAACGTGGGTAAACTAGCGTGAACGTGGGTAAACTAGGGTGAACGTGGGTAAACTAACGTAAACGTGGGTAAACTAGGGTGAACGTGGGTAAACTAGGGTGAACGTGGGTAAACTAGGGTGAACGTGGGTAAACTAGGGTGAACGTGGGTAAACTAGCGTAAACGTGGGTAAACTAGGGTGAACGTGGGTAAACTAGGGTGAACGTGGGTAAACTAGGGTGAACGTGGGTAAACTATGTTGAACTTGGGTAAACTAGGGTGAACGTGGGTAAACTAGCGTGAACGTGGGTAAACTATGGTGAACGTGGGTAAACTAGGGTGAACGTGTGTAAACTAGGGTAAACGTGGATAAACTAGAGTTAACGTGGGTAAACGTGGGTAAACTAGGGTAAACGTGGGTAAACTAGGGTGAACGGGGGTAAACTAGGGTGAACGTGGGTAAACTAGGGTGAACGTGGGTAAACTAGCGTGAACGTGGGTAAACTATGGTGAACGTGGGTAAACTAGGGTGAACGTGTGTAAACTAGGGTAAACGTGGATAAACTAGAGTTAACGTGGGTAAACGTGGGTAAACTAGGGTAAACGTGGGTAAACTAGGGTGAACGGGGGTAAACTAGGGTGAACGTGGGTAAACTAGGGTGAACGTGGGTAAACTAGGGTGAACGGGAGTAAACTAGGGTGAACGTAGGAAAACTAGGGTGAACGTGGGTAAACTAGAGTGAACGTGGGTAAACTAGCGTGAACGTGGGTTAACTAGGGTGAACGTGGGTAAACTAGGGTGAACGTGGGTAAACTAGCGTGAACGTGGGTAAACTAGGGTGAACGTGGGTTAACTGGGGTGAACGTGGGTAAACTAGGGTGAACGTTGGTAAACTAGGGTGAACGCGGGTAAACTGGAGTGAACATAGGTAAACTGGGGTGAACGTAGGTAAACTAGGATGAACGTGCGTAAACTAAGGTGAACGAGGGTAAACTAGGGTGAACGTGGGTAAACTAGAGTGAACGTGAGTAAAGTAGGGTGAACGTGGGTAAACTAGGGTGAACGGGGGTAAACTAGAGTGAACGGGGGTAAACTAGAGTGAACGTGGGTAAACTAGGGTGAACGTGGGTAAACTAGCGTGAACGTGGGTAAACTGGGGTGAACGTGGGTAAACTAGGGTGAACATGGGTAAACTAGCGTGAACGTGGGTAAACTAGGGTGAACGTGGGTTAACTGGGGTGAACGTGGGTAAACTAGGGTGAACGTTGGTAAACTAGGGTGAACGCGGGTAAACTGGAGTTAACGTAGGTAAACTAGGGTGAACGTGGGTAAACTAGGATGAACGTGCGTAAACTAGGGTGAACGAGGGTAAACTAGGGTGAACGTGGGTAAACTAGAGTGAACGTGAGTAAACTAGGGTGAACGTGGGTAAACTAGGGTGAACGAGGGTAAACTAGGGTGAACGAGGGTAAACTTGGGTGAACGTGGGTAAACGTGGGTAGACTAGGGTGAATGTGGGTAAACTAGGGTGAATGTGGGTAAACTAGGGTGAACGTGGGTAAACTAGGGTGAACGTGGGTAAACTAGAGTGAACGTGGGTAAACTAGCGTTAACGTGGGTAAACCAAGGGTCAACGTGGGTAAACTAGGGTGAACGTGGGTAAACTAGAGAGAACGTGGGTAAACTAGAGTGAACGTGGGTAAACTAGAGTGAACGTGGCTAAACTAGAGTGAACGTGGGTAAACTAGGGTGAACGAGGGTAAACTAGGGTGAACGTGGGTAAACTAGGGTGAACGTGGGTAAACTAGGGTGAATGTAGGTAAACTAGGGAGAACGTGGGTAAACTAGGGTGAACGTGGGTAAACTAGAGTGAACGTGGGTAAACTAGAGTGAACGTGGGTAAACTAGAGTGAACGTGGCTAAACTAGAGTGAACGTGGGTAAACTAGGGTGAACGAGGGTAAACTAGGGTGAACGTGGGTAAACTAGGGTGAACGTGGGTAAACTAGGGTGAATGTAGGTAAACTAGGGAGAACGTGGGTAAACTAGAGTGAACGTGGGTAAACTAGAGTGAACGTGGGTAAACTAGGGTGAACGTGGGTAAACTAGGGTGAACGTGGGTAAACTAGGGTGAACGTGGGTAAACTAGGGTGAACGTGGGTAAACTAGGGTGAACGTGGGTAAACTAGAGAGAACGTGGGTAAACTAGAGTGAACGTGGGTAAACTAGAGTGAACGTGGGTAAACTAGAGTGAACGTGGCTAAACTAGAGTGAACGTGGCTAAACTAGAGTGAACGTGGGTAAACTAGGGTGAACGAGGGTAAACTAGGGTGAACGTGGGTAAACTAGGGTGAACGTGGGTAAACTAGGGTGAACGAGGGTAAACTAGGGTGAACGTGGGTAAACTAGGGTGAACGTGGGTAAACTAGGGTGAATGTAGGTAAACTAGGGAGAACGTGGGTAAACTAGGGTGAACGTGGGTAAACTAGAGTGAACGTGGGTAAACTAGAGTGAACGTGGGTAAACTAGGGTGAACGTGGGTAAACTAGGGTGAACGTGGGTAAACTAGGGTGAACGTGGGTAAACTAGGGTGAACGTGGGTAAACTAGGGTGAACGTGGGTAAACTAGAGAGAACGTGGGTAAACTAGAGTGAACGTGGGTAAACTAGAGTGAACGTGGGTAAACTAGAGTGAACGTGGCTAAACTAGAGTGAACGTGGCTAAACTAGAGTGAACGTGGGTAAACTAGGGTGAACGAGGGTAAACTAGGGTGAACGTGGGTAAACTAGGGTGAACGTGGGTAAACTAGGGTGAACGTGGGTAACCTAGGGTGAATGTAGGTAAACTAGGGTGAACGTGGTTAAACTAGGGAGGTAAACTAGGGTGAACTTACATGAAGGCTCCACTTACACTTAATTAGCATTTGGTGATCGCGTATCATGAAAGAATAACCGTGATTTGATCCATTTCGCCAGCCATGTTTATGTCTGATACAACACAACTTATCATCTGCTTGAAAGCGGTACATTATGCCGTGTAAAGTTTGTAGATGCTGTAATGATGGCGATCCATCGCATAAAAGGGACAGCACATGGGCTTGGATGGTTTGTCTTGGTGCTGCTACCAATCTATTTTTCACCAAAGGATTAATCTATAGCTTTGGGGTGCTTTTACCCGTGTTCATGGAGTATTTTAACGAAAGCAGGGAACGTACAGGTACGAGTTGCATTTAAGTCACTCTTTTTATGTAATTTTGGGCCGATTTTGGTTGTTTGATCACAAAACGACTGCAATTGCGACTGCATTGCGACACATGTATTTACTTTTTTATAGTCATTTGCACAGTCCAGTAATTGTTTATTCAGGTTTATTTCACGTTTCATTTTCGATTCGCAACGTCAAATTTTTACGCGGTTTTTCGACCACTGATATTATCGCAGGCTCCATCGATGTTGCTTAAGAAAATTTCATGTTAGTTTATTACATGTAAAACCAGCTGAAGGTTTATAAAACATTCAATCATGCAAATATTTTTTTTACGACAAATATAAACACGACGAACAAGCCGGCTTGTTTCCCAATAATCGCGAAGAAAATTGTTGGACATGAAGAAAAAAAATAAGTAAATAAATAAATACATTGCTGGGCATACGGCTAGACCTAACATTGGTGGCATTCATTTGAATACGACCCTTTGAAAGGGGGTTTATAAACTAAAAGTAAAGTCTCCCGTTCTCCTACGTGGTGTAGTCAGAATTCGAATCGTCACGCGACAATTTCACTCTGTTGCGGGACGCGTTGCGGGACGCATTGCGTGACGTGAATATTTTATATATCATCAATAGGCTATAAACTTAAGGGACACTGTCACGAGTGCGCATAAGCGAGTTTTTTGAATCGAAACTTGAAATTTTCAAGTTGAACCGTCAATTTCAAAATGGCGTCGACTAGTGGCGGCGGTGGAGGGAAAAGAACCAATTCGGGACGGAAGAGGAAGTTCGAGGATCAAGCAGAATATAAGATAGCGTGGTCTAGAAACCACAAACGAATATATTTGGAAAATCGGATATTTAGGTCGTGGCTTCAGGCTAAATTCGATGAATTCGATGTATGAAGCTTCCAGTGACAGCGACTTCGTCGCCCATTTGTTGTCGTTGGAATATCGTCGAAGGTATGCTATGTTTTCATGACTTTGGCTTCAGTTTGCCCTCCTCAGGACGAGTGGCTCCTTGACGGAACCAAAAAAATGAAAAATGAAAGGGAGTAAAGGAAAGAAAAATGATGAGCCTACGACACGAGGTATTCCTAGGCGGTCACCCATCCAAGTACTAACCTCGCCCGACAGGGCTTAACTTCGGTGATCGGACGAGAACCGGCGCATGTCAACCCGTGACAGTGTCCCTTTAAAAATGGTGTTTTACAAACCATTCCCCCCCCCCCACCCCGCACCCACCCCGCACCCCCACCCCCCGCACCCCCACCCCCCGCACCCCGCTCGTTTATAAGCCCACCCGTTTATAGGCTCCGATCAGTTTAGTAACATATCATTATTCCTGTTATACCACCTCCTGTATATAAGCACACCAATTCTTTACACAAAATTACTCAAAATGAGCTAAAACAACGCTTCTTCATTGAAATATTTTTGCTTACAGTACAGCCAAACAAAACTTGCAAAGTTGTGTAAGCCCAGGGCTTATAATCAATAAGCGGTATTTTACGTTATTTTCACGGTGTTGGCATGTCCAGAATTCATTTTGTTTCCTTTGTTGAAATTTTGTAATCCTAGTGAAAAAAAAATAAGCCCCGGTTGGTGGGGGAGGGGGAGAGAGGGGGAACACCGTAGATTCTTGGGTGGTGTGTCCGGCTGAGAGTCTGAAGTCCTTACCATATATGTACCAGACCATGCTCAGCTGAATTATGGACCTTATTCCATACATACATACTTAATTGACTTTTCCAAAGGAGCTTTTCAAAGACAATATTAACTGAGATTATGTTTATATACACTATTGACTACAAACTACACTTAAAAATAACAATAAAAATACAATAAAAGTTACATATATGTGTACCCCTCCTGGTAGTAAAAGAATGAATCGAAGCCATATCATGAAAATCACGGCTTAAAATTATTTAGCCTGTGTAGAGCCTGTCCCACGGCCCGGCGATGGCTTAAAACAAAACCGTAATTGCTACTGAAACCGTATTTTAATACTCGAACTACCGCTCCTTCGCATATAAACATTGAAGTAATTATATAACACCCCCATGAATATCCAACTAAATAGCAAGTAGTTATTTAAAACAATTAAGAACAGTTGAACCTGCATGCGCGACCACGTCTCGTAAGCGACCACCACTCCTTAGCGACCACTTTTCCAAAATACCAAATTTCTTTCGCCAGCGACCATCCCTCGTAAGCGACCGCGACCGCGACCGCGACCGCTTTCAACGCTGATGATTTGAATTTATTGTTTTTAACCTTTGGTACGCAACATTTTTCGATGTCATCGCAGACGCAAATAGAACTATGTGTTACAGTACAAGTCCACTGAAAACAAAAATTTTGTCCCCTGAATCAAAACTTTAATACGATACAATATTTGGCGCTGATAGGTTAGTACATTGAAATTTATACTATACATGACCAGAAACCCATAAGTGGGTTGAAACGTGTAACGCACATTCACAGCTTCCGGATATTCATTTTTTGCTTAGTACCATATTTGAAAACACCTCGGTCCTATGTGGCCCCGGCGAAACGGACGTCTGAGAAATCAACACCAAAATCCCGTACTGGTCACGCATAACCGCTACTCAAATTATCCTAGCGGCACGCGTGGATTACGCGCGAACACAGACTTGAAAAACAACATTTCCGTCCAGAATAATTTAATAGTTTGAATGATTTGCGAATACAAAACATCAGTGGCGTATCAAAAAAGCCTGAAAAACTAACTTGAAAGTCAAAATATTAAACGTTATGGAGACATTTTGAATTTTGCGATGCAAATGAAATTTGAGCTGCGAAATATAAATTTGTTGTTTACAAAAGATCACTTTCCAGACAAATTACAAGAAAAAGGACAACAATTTCTCACAGTTGAAAGTTTTATTCAAATATCTATCAGATTACTCTCAAAAGCAAAACGCAGGAAATTGTCCACGCAAGCGAATTTCTTGTACATGTGGCCGAGATAACAGAAACAATCAATGAAATGTTTCTTACGCTTAGGAGAGGTGGTTGCTAGGAATGGTGGGCGCTTAGGAGAGATGGTCGCTTAGGAGTGGTGGTCGCTTAGGAGAGGTGGTTGCTTAGGAGAGGTGGTCGCTTAGGAGAGGTGGTCGCTTAGGAGAGGTGGTCGCTTAGGAGAGGTGGTCGCTTAGGAGTGGTGGTCGCTTAGGAGAGGTGGTCGCTTAGGAGAGGTGGTCGCTTAGGAGAGGCGGTCGCTTAGGAGAGGTGGTCGCTTAGGAGAGGTGGTCGCTAGGAATGGTGGCCGCTTAGGAGAGGTGGTCGCTTAGGAGTGGTGGTCGCTTAGGAGTGGTGGTCGCTTAGGAGAGGTGGTCGCTTGGGAGAGGTGGTCGCTTAGGAGAGGTGGTCGCTTAGGAGAGGTGGTCGCTTAGGAGTGGTGGTCGCTTAGGAGAGGTGGTCGCTTGGGAGAGGTGGTCGCTTGGGAGAGGTGGTCGCTTAGGAGAGGTGGTCGCTTAAGAGAGGTGGTCGCTTAGGAGTGGTGGTCGCTTAGGAGAGGTGGTCGCTTAAGAGAGGTGGTCGCTTAGGAGAGGTGGTCGCTTAGGAGAGGTGGTCGCTTAGGAGTGGTGGTCGCTTGGGAGAGGTGGTCGCTTGGGAGAGGTTGTTGCTTAGGAGTGGTGGTCGCTAAGGAGTGGCGGCCGCTTAGGAGAGGTGGTCGCTTGGGAGAGGTGGTCGCTTAGGAGAGGTGGTCGCTTAGGAGTGGCGGCCGCTTAGGAGAGGTGGTCGCTTGGGAGAGGTGGTCGCATAGGAGAGGTGGTCGCTTAGGAGTGGCGGCCGCTTAGGAGAGGTGGTCGCTTGGGAGTGGCGGCCGCTTAGGAGAGGTGGTCGCTTAGGAGAGGTGGTCGCTTAGGAGTGGCGGCCGCTTAGGAGAGGTGGTCGCTTGGGAGAGGCGGTCGCTTAGGAGATGTGGTCGCTTAGGAGAGGTGGTCGCTTAGAAGTGGTGGTCGCTTAGAAGAGGCGGTCGCTTAGGAGTGGTGGTCGCTTAGGAGAGGTGGACGCTTAGTAGAGGTGGTCGCTTAGTAGAGGTGGTCGCTTAGTAGAGGTGGTCGCTTAGGAGAGGTGGTCGCACATGGAGGTTATTCTCGGGCGTAAGCGACCACGACCAGTTCCAACGCTGGTGATTTGAATATTTCTATTGCTTTTAACTTCTGTTAAGCGACCACTCGTCAATATTTCCGTGCCACTACAGACGAAAAATTAATAATGTGTTACAGTACAACCCCAATACAACGAAAATTTAGTCTCGCATCAAAACTCCTACATGATAAAACAGATTTCGCTGATAGGTGCTCTGTACATTGAAATTACCACAGGTTCATGTCATTCAAAGTTTAGCCGCTCTGTGGTCTGACCTGACCTCTCGTAAGCGACCATCTCTCGTAAGCGACCATCTCTCGTAAGCGACCATCTCTCGTAAGCGACCACTCGCCCAAATTTCGATGTCACTACAGACGCAAAATTAGTAATGTCTTACAGTACAACTCCAATACAACGAAAATGTTGTCTCTTGCATCAAAACTTCTGTATTGTAAACAGCTTTTGCTGATAGGTGCTTTGTACATTGAAATTACCACAGGTTCATCAAAGTTTAGCGCCCCCCCCCCCCCCCCCCCCCCACCACCCCCCCCCCCCACCACCCCCCCCCCCCCACCCCACCCCCCGGCTGTGGTCTGACCTGACTAAATAACAACAACAACAACAACAACAATTTATTTTTCAAATAATAAAACAAAATATAGTAGCAACCCGCTAATAACTAGAGTTAATCGTGGCGGGTTGCAGCGCACTAAACAGTTACAGAAGCTCGCTGTAAAATAAATGATTAATTGAGTGTTCTTTATTTTTTCCAAGCATGGATTGGGTCGCTATCCATGGCTCTTTTGCTGTGTTGCGGCCCTTTTGTTGGTTCTGTCATCAACCGCTTTGGCTGCCGAGCAGTGTCCATAAGTGGATGTATCATCTGTGCTTTAAGTCTAACTGTGGCTTCGTTTGCCGAAAGCCTGACAGTTTTGTACGTGACTTACAGTATTCTTGGCATCGGAGGAGGTTGTGCTTTTTTGTCAGGCTTAGTTATCGTTAGAAAATGTTTTGACAAACGTAAATCAATTGCGCTTGGAATCGCCTCGGCTGGCCAAGGTCTAGGAACAATGGCTCTCAGTCAAGTTCTTCAATCTCTTGTTACTGCTGTTCAGTGGAGAAATACACTGCGGATCATTGCAGGATCTCTTTTTCTAAACAGCTTTGTTGGTATCTTGTATGATTCCAAGATGGAAACTGCAAACAGCAGTGCAGTGCTTTCGCGTGAAGAGGCTGGACACAGAAGGACGTCCAAACGCTTTACATTCCATTGCTCGATATGGAAGGTTCCTAATTTTCTTGTACTGATAGCCAGCTACCTCTTTATGATGTTTGGGCGCTCCATTATATACGTGCTTTTGGCAAGTATTTTTTATTACACAAGGCCGTCCTGAAAACCACGTTAGTGACGAACGCACCCTGTTAAAACTAAAAGATTGTTATTATTATTAAGTATTTGTCTTTTCTGTAAACCCATTAAACTATTTCCAGGTCGATTAGCAGTTAATTCACGATTTATTTCGTAAGACAACTAATTGAGGAGAAAAAGGGGTTCTGTGGTCCAGGGCTGGTATATACGGGCTCAGGAGCTCCTGACGGGGTCACGACAAGACCGTGATTCAAAACGACCCGCATAATATATTTACTTATTTTATGAGTATGGTACGTACTCTGCAATAATTTGCCGATATAATTTGAATTCTGAATACTAACTTACGAAGCTGATAAGCAGGAAATCTGTTAGTTCTATGTTCGGGACTGGACTGGACTCTTAAACTCATGAATACGGGAAGTGTTGAATGAATTATAGCATATCGGAAAAAATATGCAAATTTTCACTCGGTCAATCAGCTGTAACCATTGTGCCCACGATATGTCATGGTTGGAGGAGACGGTGGGGTGTTGGACAAAAGGGGTGGAGAGGGGGAATGGGTCGGTGGAGCAAATTGAACCCTTAGGAGAGGGGAGGGTTCGAAGGTTGTTCCATATTCACGAGTTGACTCATAGGTGCCTTTAATTTTTTACTCAGGTAAAGTTCGCTGACGATCGTGGAATATCTTCCGACGCATCATCAAGACTCTTTCTTTATCTAGGAATCACCGTTGTAATTGGACGCTTTGGTTGTGGTTTTCTCTGCTCCTTAAAACGTTTGGACAACTGGTATATTTATCAAAGCTTGTTACTTGTTAACGGCCTCTTGACTATGTTTCTGACATTTGCTCAGAATTACACAATGCTTGTCGCATACTCCTTCGCATTTGGATTTTGTGATGGAGCAATGTCTACAGTTTTCAACTTCCTAGGTCTGACATGCGTAGATCATTCCAGGTCAGCCTCCGCCTATGGTTATACCATGTTGATCGGATCCGTGACGTCACTCATTGGACCTCCATTATCAGGTGGGTTCCCAGGATCTCTCTGACTAAGTTGACGGGCGGGTTCAAGGAAGGCACTGGGTATGACACGGAAATTTTCCTCTATTCTTGAAATCAAAGATATTCTTTGTGGGAAAGAGCCAATGCCGCAGAACAATGAAGTTTGCTATCGTTCTTATGTGGAGTATCGTTCATATGTGGAGTATTACATAAATGACTAACTTTCACTTCGCAATTCCTTTGTTAGGTTTTGCTGTTGACCAAATTGGTTCATACGAGCCTGCATTCCACATGGCCGGCGGCTCCCTCATTGCTGCTTCATTAATTCCTTGTGTGTTGTGCTGTGTTAAGAAAAAAACATTGCTGAGTGAAGAGGATTATACAGCGCATGCTCAAGATCCCGAACAGCAGAGTTACAATGATCAATGGCATACGGATGAAGCATATCATTTTAACAATAGAAAACCAGATGAGGTTCATCATAAACTATTCGTTTCGACAGTTTAAATAAGCGAACGATGCTTACTTACTGACTGACTGACCGACTGACTGACTGACTGACTGACTGACTGACTGACTGGCTGGCTGGCTGGCTGACTGGCTAGCTGACTGACTGACTGACGACTGACAATTATGTAATAGGCTATTTCAACCTTTATCATTGCATGATTAGATACATTTACGGTTAAAATCATGGGTTTTGATTTTACTACTGAACAATATGAGAAAAATGTAATGATCATAGTGTCACGGACGTAGGACAAAGAAAATATCTGAGTCCCCAACGGGATTCCAAACTGTGACATTCCGTACCCTTCACCTTCCGTTTCGTGCACCGGCGTACGGAAGGCTTTCTACCGATTGT
Source organism: Dendrophyllia cribrosa (assembly GCA_024195265.1). Classification (NCBI taxonomy): domain Eukaryota; kingdom Metazoa; phylum Cnidaria; class Anthozoa; order Scleractinia; family Dendrophylliidae; genus Dendrophyllia; species Dendrophyllia cribrosa. The sequence goes on from JAJLRJ010000004.1 coordinate 48,792,554, forward strand.
TGATCCAAGCAGGACAGCTCGCCACTAGTCTCTCCTAGCTCAGTGACCATCCGGCTGGTGTACCGGCGTTGGGGACTCAGATGAAATAATTTTATTCTGCATTCAATGTGAAATAGTTTATTGAGTGAATGTATTCTAATTATAACATTTTCTGTCTATTCTCCTGATCCTTAGAATTTTAAATTTCACTTACATCATATTTAAAAAGTTCAGAAAAATGTGCCACGCCAGATATGAAAAACCACTAAAAACCACCCTTTAGATGTGGTCAAAAAATGTGGAAACGTATTCCCCTAATTGGCGCAGTGGCACTCGGACCTCGAGGAAAAGGTAAAAAAGCTGATAACATAACTTGATACTTTTCACAGCATTTTATTACCCAACGTATTTAAAATAAAAACTTGGTAAACTGTACCTGATCAAACTGTTGACTGCGTTTGATACAAAGTTGACAAACTCGCATCTTATTCTGAAAATTAAAATCACTAAATTGAATTAAATTACTGTATTTGTTGATCTTTGTTCGTATTCGGCTTTCTCATATCTGCTGTGATAGGTTATGCCTTTTGCAGATCACACAATTAGAATTAGAATTAGAATTAGAAGGCTCGCCGAACGGTTTACCGCCCTACCGGCGATACGGCGGTTATGTTTACTCCGGGTGTTTACTGGCAAATCTCTCCAGAATTCTCAGACTTCTATGCAAACAAAGCACTAATTACAAAGCTCCTTTGATCCAGCTAAAGGTACAATTTAATAGGATGTTGCAAAAGAACAGTGCAAGTTTAAAACCTGGGAGAGAGCGGATACATTCAAACATAATTATTTGGCTGCCGACTGTTTCACATGTAAACGATGAAGAACACAAGATCACAGCGTAGACTAAGATTATATATTTATTATTGATAAGTAATGAATGAATTTATAGAAGAATAGGAGCAAAATAGATTCTCAACTTTGAATTGAATTGAAAATCTGCCATCTTGAATCTTCGCGATTGTTGCCTCACACTAAAAGTGTAAAGTTTTGAAGATTTGTTGGTTGGGACCTGTGCTCTAATCCCGACTGGCTTGCTAACATGGCAATAGTCAAGGGCATTTATTCGGAAATACCGCCTAAAATGTGCTCTATGCATGAATTGTACAATTAATGGTCTGCGAGGGATGAGACGTCCAAAAAATGTGGACCGACTGCGGTTACGTTTATAGGTGAGCTTGTACTGAAGTAAGAAAGTATAGCTTTATTGTAAAAACGGCAAGCGGATTTCAAATAATGTGATGCGGAACATGAATTGTATGTTTCAAACCTAGGTTTCAAGCGATTACTATTTGAAATTGTATCTTTTTTGTCAGTCACGTTGTCTGTCCGTGAAAATGTTGAACTTTGTCCTTTTAGAAACTTGTCCGGGATGCATGGAGTTCAACAGAAAACGTAATGCAATTAATATACAATTTACAGTATTTAAAACGTTTATCTTTCTTTGAATTAATGTGAGCAGATGTGTAGGTTATTAATTGTATGCCCCAAGCGATTGCTACAAGCGAGTAGCGACTGTATTTTGCATGAGCAGTCACGTTGTGTGCACGTGCAAATGTTGAACTTTGTCCTTATAGAAACTGGTACGTGATGGAATTCAACATGTTTTCGAGAAAACGTTAATTGTTATGGTGCGTTAAAAAACGCCTGTTTAAAAAAACTATTTGCGCTAAGTTTCTGATTTAAGACTTTTCTGGTCGACATTACAGGAAAAGATGTTTGGTTCCAAATGTTAACCTCAACAATGTTCGTGTAACTAATTTTCAAGCTTGTGGTTTTGAGTTGAAAACAATTTAATCTAATTAGTTTCTGTTTCTATTTGCACGACTTTTTTGTGGAGAATAAAAACAGTTGTTTAAATACTATTAGTTGCAATTCACAAGGAGACTACCAATATTTATTTTACATGCGTTTAGTTTCTGTTAAAGACTTTTCTGGTTGACATTACAGAAACAGGTGGTTCAAAGAATTTTCGTGTCACTAATTTAATTAGCTTGTGGTTTAGAGTTGAAAACAATTTAATTTAATTCGTTTGCGTCTTCTAGGCCAAAGGGAACCATTTTCACGTTTCTTTTGTGAATAATAAAAGCAACTTTTTAAAAAAAGACTAGATACAAATTTTCAGGAAATAATAATCCTTCAATTTGGATGCATCAAATTTCTGTGCAGGACTTTTCTGGTTGACATTTAATACACTGATTACTGAAACAAGTTGCTCATTTCACTGGGGCCGTAGTTTCGTCATAAAATAACTCCGAAAATCCCGTGAAAAAGCTAACCAAAACTTCCTACCTATTTTCATACCCTAACCCTTTAGGCTAGAATACAAAAGCAAACTTTGCATTTTTCCACCTAAATAGAGTTTTGGTCCCAGAGGGCCCGTTTCTCGTAAGTCCCGACAACTTTTCGGGCCCGCAACTCATATTAAAATCAGAATCTATAAAATGGTGATGCATTTTTTAGCCCTCAAACCAGCTCGACTTGTTTTGTCAATTTAGAATTTTATTGCTTAGCTTTCAAAATCAACAAAATTTTAATCTTTAATGAATACATTGCGCACATAAGATAGCTTTCCGGGCCCGAAAAGTTATCGGGACTTTCGAGAAACGGGACGCAGTTCGTGATCTCGGTATTTTTTTTGGGTAGGGGGCGGGCCGGAGGATTTGAAAAACGTATATCTGCAAGCGGTTATTTGTGCTAGTTTTCTTCAGCTGTTTTGTTGCTTTCACCATTTCATATCATTTAGGGAATTTTCAAAATAGCTCATGCACGCAATGCGTGCCTATGTTTATACTGCGGCCCCGCGTTTAAGTTCACTTGAGATAGGGGGCGTTTAATCGAGTAAACATGATGTTTGCAAAGCATCATGGGATCTCAGCTGTATCCCAGTCCCTTAGGGACTCGGTCGAGCAGCCATCTTTATTTTGATGAAGTTCGCAGGCGTTTATCTTTTTGTAGTATTATCAGTTAGTATTATTCACAGAAACAGTTAAACACGAAATGCCAAAGTATTTACGACTTGTTGTTGTCGGAGGAAGTTGTGCGGGTAAAACGGCAGTAATCGAGCAAGCAGTGTTTGGAAATCATTCCCCTGGACAGGTCAGCTCCGTTATTGATTTTGTATTTATTATCATTCTATATTAACTAGCTGAACAATTTGAGAGGTAAATCCATAAGCGATCATTCTCCCGGGTAAATGGCTTGTTTGAAAATGTGTAGACAAATTTCTTTACCATATGTGCAGCTTTACTTTCAATAGCTGCACCGTTTGAATCTTTACAGACCGAGAAATTTCCTGCCCTGTACAGGAGCAATAAATGATTATTTATTATTTTGAAATATTGACATTTCGCACATAACACAGTAAGACAGGAATAACCCCATTATATATTTTTCCAAGGTTAATACTTATTAAAACATAACAGCCAATATAAATCTTTGCAAAAGATTGGCCACACAATAAACCAATCACATTATAATATAAGTTAAACCCCTGCCTCCCTCCACCTGTACCCCACCCACCTGTACCCCACCCACCTGTACCCCACCCCCAGTGCCCCTGCACCCCTGGGCCCCTGCCAAGTGTTTGCTTACATACTTTGCCTGGCTAGTGGGAATTTGACCTTCATCCATCATCATTTCATTAGTTTATACCTATTTTTATATTAATCGTACAGTGGAACCCCGCCTTACAGTCACCTCGTTAATACGGTCACCTTGTTATTACGGTCACTTTTTTTTGTCCCGGCAAAACGCCCATACATTTTCTTACAATAAAACCCCGTTAATGTGGCCACTCCGTTAATACGGCCAACGGCCACATTCTGAAATCCTAACCTGTATAATCCTTTATAATTTTACCCCGTTAATACGGCCCCTCGAACCAAATATGCATTAATTATTGACCGAACAAAACAAATACTATACAGTACTTGAGAAACAATACTGTATTTATTCACAATGCCTGTAACTTGTCATGTCATTGACCTCTGTCGTTAACGTAATCAAACAGCAATTTACTTTCCTGTCATGAAAAATAAACATAGACCAGTCATGAAATTTGACCCTATCCCGTTAATACGGCCATCCTGTTAATACGGCCAAATTTTCATGGCCTGTTGGTGACCGTATTAACAGGGTTCCACTGTATCAATAACAAAATTCTCGATTGTGATTGGTCATCCGCTCGCCTATTTCTTATGTAATTGGCACGCGGACACGTGGGTGTCCAATTACAGCTATCCAATTACAACTTTTTGTAATTGGATAGCTGTAATTGGACACCTACGTTGCGACCAGTTGCACTTAAATGGGTTCTGTTTTTTTGCTTTTTTCCCTCCTACTTTCAAACTGATATTAAATATCTGCATTTTGAGTACAAAAAGGACCACATAGACTTTTAAATCTCGAATTTTGTTATTAATGCGATTAAATAGTAACTGAACTTCGTATTGTACAATTTGAAATTACTCGCCCGATTACTCCCTGAATTGTACTCCACTCAGTCCAATTACTATTACTAATCATACCTTTTTATATCATACATTGTATGTGTAGTCAAGTGTTTTTAAACATGAGCCTAGTGCTCGGGAGATTGGGCAACCATTCCCAATACTATCAACAATAAATAAATTTAATACAAAAATATTTAATATTAAAATATTATTGTTTACTTCTATTTTCAGCCAACATTTCATACAATTGAGGACATCTATGAAGTTCAGGTGGATACTGACCGAGGAGTGAAAGAGAAGATTAGAATCTTTGATACTGCTGGTGTGGTGAGATATCTCAGTCATTTTTTGCTCATTTTTTGCCCCAACTGTAATAGCTGACAGTAACTAGAGTGCCCGGGCTGTCATTAAGGGGCTTAGTGTCCCGCAAATTTTGCTTACTTAGTTTAGTGTTATATCGCTGAATGCCACCAAATATACAACTAAAAGGAATAAAGAGATTCCACAGAGCAAAACATAAGGAGTAGATTAGAAAAAAGAGCAGGATTACAAGGATGGAAGTGGATTTTGAATTCATGACAGGCAGTCAAGAAATCAAAATTGTCTTTCTTAAGGAATTTTGACTTTTTTAACTGTCGTTTTTCTCTTTAATTAATATTTTTTTGAAAATAAAGCAATCTTAAAACATTAGCTCCCGGCCATTATAATGATCATGAAAACACCATGTCCCTTTACCCCGGCCTTTTACTCCCAGAGTCAGTTATGGAGACATGAAGTGTAGTTCTAACTTTTGAGTCTGTAAACGAAATCCTATGGTGTGACCATTTAAATGAAACCTCTTCAGCAGTACGTTTGCATGGTACCATTTGTTTTAACTTTTGAGTCTGTTGAAGAAATCCTATGGTGTGACCATTTAAATGAAACCTCTTCAGCAGTACTTTTGCATGATACCATTTGTTCTAACTTTTGAGTCTGTAAACGAAATCCTATGGTGTGACCATTTAAATGAAACCTCTACAGCAGTACTTTTGCATGGTACCATTTGTTCTAACTTTTTAGTCTGTAAACGAAATCCTATGGTGTGACCATTCAAATGAAACCTCTTCAGCAGTACTTTTGCATGGTACCATTTGTTCTAACTTTTGATTCTGTGTGACCATTCAAATGCAGCTTTTTGACATGGTACCATTTGTTTTTTCAATATTTTCTTTCAAACCTAATTGTTACTGGTCGTCTTCACTACAGTTGCTGGCCATAATAGCTGGCCATAATTACTGGCTACTGGAAAACAGTCCAGTTAGCAAGATATTGAAAATAAGTCATGTTAAAATTATTTTACATTCCAAAAATGGGTAAAATTTTCATAGCTTACATTGCATGTGTACTATAGTCTTTATATTTCCTCAAAAACCATTCACTCAAGAAGTTTTATAAGTATCAGAATTTAGCCTAATTGTTACACAATTTTCAATGTTTCTCTCTTGATTCTTTGTTAGGACTCAAGTAATGGAGAGCTTTCTAAACACTATTTAAACCTGGCTGATGTAAGTACTTATTTGGCTGGCAGCATCTTGTCAGAAATTACTCAACATTATACAGCTTATATACTCATGTTCCAATGGCCTTTTGTTTTCAGGGATTCCTCCTTGTTTTTAGTGTAACATCAAAGAAATCATTTCAGCAGATTCAAGCGATCAAGAAAGACATTGATAAAAACAGAGGAAAGGACGTAAGGAACTGATAGTAAAAGATTAGAATAAAATAGAAACTAGGTTGGTAAATCTAAAGGGTTGATCTATACAGTGGTAGTAGTGGATTGGGAGGGATGTTAGCAGCACACTTAGTTGAAACAAAATTTTCCAAAAACTTTGAAGTATTTACATGTAATTTTCTTTTGTGGGTAGCTATGGAGTCTTTGCCTCACTTTAATGTGTTAGAAAATCCTTTTGCCTGCTTTTCATGCAGTTCAGCAGCACAGCTGACTATCGTACTCAGTGTTCCAGATAAGAGAGGGGTCTCGGGTCAAAAACCCGACAAGGTTGGCTTCCTGACCTGACAAATCAAATGGCTAACTTGAGAAGATTTAGAGAGACCCACAACCTGTTGACTCCTTAAAATTATTCATTGACTTCCTGCATTTGAAAGTTACGTGGAACACTGTCATACCACTGGCTCAAGCACATTTTCCTTTTGCTTTTTGATATGGCAGGAGTTTCTGACTTGCTGGATTTGGTCAGTATTGTTGCTATTCAATAAATGTACTGCTTAACTACTGTGTAAAAAGTTTGATCTTCATGTCAAAGCGTCAAGAAGCTTTATATATCATTGATTGCAAAAATAATGTGCAAGAAGTGAGAAAAAGCGACCTACAAAATGAATTGTGTGTTGAGCTTATATGCTCTGATCTGTGACAAACAAACTGAACTGAGCAAATGTGCCAAATGACCCATTAGTTTGTTATACCTGTTGGGGTCATAACTACAGTGTACCATATGTTGAATTTTGGCATTTTGCACTCACATGTAACAAACTGCCTTTATTAGAGCTTTCTTGCTAAAGTACATGTACATGTAGTGGCAGGGTCATTTAAGTTGAAAGTGCAAGAGAATCAGATCCAACCAGATTGGAAGATCTACATGATCTTGTATAAATATTTGTTGTGGTTCAATTTTTTCTTTGGTTTAAAAATTTTCAAACCAGTTTGATTTTTGTTTTCCTTTGTCTTAGATTATGATAATGAATCTGAGACAAAGGAAAATAAAAATTAAACTGGTTTGAAAATTTTCAAACCAAAACAAAAATTAAACCACAACATATTCATTAACAAAACAAACAAAATACATTTTGGCTAATAATAATCATGACGCCTTAGGCCAAATGGAAAAATATATATTTTGAGAAGTGGATCTTTTGGTGTAAGTCAATGTTACTACCATTAATAGGGATGGAAATTCTCTTGCACTCGCCCACTTGCCCAGGAGCGTGTCAAATCCTTTTGGGGAAGTGCAAAATTTCATTGTACATTTTTTGGTGCAGTTCTGAGAGTCACAAGTTTACAAACCTGCATTAAAGGAACACTGTCACATGGGCGCGTGCGCCAGTTTCTCAAATCAAAACTTGAAAAGTTCAGCCTGAATTTTTCAAGTTGAAGTGGTGTCGAAAAGTGGCGGCAGTCACAGTGGAAAACAAATAAACTTGGGAAGGAAAGAATATTTAAAGGATATTTGAAGTGAGCTTGGTCCATGCATGCAAATCTGTGAAAGTGTCTCTTTCACTACCATAATTTTGCCAAGACAGAATGCTGTCTTATGGCTAAAAAAGCACAATATTTCTGTGAGTGAAAAATGCCACCCTTGATAAATTTCTTGTTCACAGTTTCCAGTGGTTGTCATAGCAACAAATGCTGATGTTAAGAATGAACGTGAGTGTGAATCGATTGTCATCAAAAAGTGGGCTGATGCAGAAAAAGGTATGTTAAGTTTGTGCAGTTAATCCCTGAATGTGGTTTTATTTGTATGAATAAGAGTGTAAATTGATTGTTATAAAAAGTACATGTAAACTGAGGCAGATTCAATAAATAATGGAAAATGGTAATGCTGAAAAGTGCCAAAAATTAGAAATGTTTCAGACGTTTCGGGCTTAGGCCTTCTTCAGTGAAATGTCAATATTTTAAACGATTGACGGTTCCATTCTTGTACAATGTATAACAAAGCATTTAAGGTGGGCAGACATAAGGGGTCATGTAGCAGGGACATGTTGCAGTGACATGTAGCAGCGACAAAAATTGGTGTAGTACACACTGAGGGAAATGTAGCAGGGACAAAATCATAACGCTTGCACACACATGAAAATGTTGCAGGGACATGTCTCAGAGACATGTTGCAGCGACACTTTCCCTTGTGTCCCTGCTTCATGTCCCTCAGTGTGTACTACACAAATTTTTGTCACTGCTACATGTCACTGCGACATGTCCCTGCTACATGACCCCTCGTGTCTGCCAACCTTTAAACAGTGCGGGCTCCTGAAATAAAGCTTGAAAATTAGCCGTATCTCATGCCTGTTTCTTTGCTTGCTTGTGCCGCAGAGCTTCACGCCACGCACTTCTGCATCATGCAAAGAGTGGCTGTTTGCATTGAAGTGTTCTGCGACAGGGAAACCAGGGAAAGTTTTTTTCAATGCTGCGGAGGTGTTTGCCAAAGTGTTCCCTAAGAGCGTGCCCATCAGTTTCACCTATGTAAATTGCAGACTCAGTCTAGCCAGACACTGTTATTGTTGTACGCACATACGCACGTGCATACCTGAAAAAGTCAAATAAAAAGAAAGATTTGGGACTTGAGGGTGGGGGAGGAGGTAGAGGGAGTGTTTGAAAACTGATTGTGCGTACCTCTGAAAAAGTCCTGGCTACGCCCCTGACAAGAAAGTGTTTTATGCATGACAGCGCTTAAAAGGCAAAAGCACAAGTTTAAGAAGAAGAAGAAGCAGAACAAGAACAAGAATAAGACAAGAAGAAAACACACATGTCCAATATACACGAACGGGTACGATTCGTCAAAGCTCACCATCCGTACCATCCGTACAAACAGTAAAAGCAGTAGCGATTTGTCAAAGTAACCTCACCATCCGTACCATCCGTACAAACAGTAAAAGCAGTAGCGATTTGTCAAAGTTAGCTCACCATCCGTACCATCCGTACAAACAGTTAAAGCAGTAGCGATTTGTCAAAGTACCGTATTTTCTCGATTAAACGCCGGGCCTCGAATAAACGCCGGGTATTATAGAGAAAGTTGTAAGTAAGCCCCTCAAACGTTTATTTGTGGTATAATAAACTTAAGATTTAAGGGCAAGGTACACGGCTGCCAAGAAAAACAATTAATAACCCTTTCTTAAAAAATGGTGGGCGAGAAAAAACTGCTGATTCAAAGAAACGCCGGGTCCACTAGGCCAAGTTTGAAATAAACGCCGGGGCGTTTAATTGAGAAAATACGGTAAGCTCAACATCCGTGGCTCATTAACATAATTTGAGGGACGCCAGGCACAACGTTTTGTCGATTCGTACGATTGGTACGAATGGAGAAAGCGGCAGACGATCCGTTCACGATCCGTATATGTTACACAGGGAGTAGTTAGAGTGAATAGCATGTTTTTCACTGTTGTTGTTTCCTTCAGTGCGCCTGACAGAACTCTATGTTGGTGACAGGAAAGCCCTTCAGGAGCCATTTGTGTGGATAACAACAAGAATGGTTTCTTGTGCTGGTGAGGATACTTATGTTTTTAATTTGTTTAATTAGCAGTATATCATTGAAACGATGTTCTGCACTTTCTATGCTTCTTTAAAGTAAGAGACCAATAATTTTACATAAGTCTGGTCAGGCTCAGTTAGCCGGTATCCTTGCAAATGATTTAGTCTAATACACCAAAAATCAACATTGTTATTATATTAGAACTGAACCAAGATCTCGGATCTCGCAATGCTGGTATCATGGCTAACCTGGCTGAGATTTTTCCACTTCTCCGGGTTGTCCTGGATGGGGTGAGGGACGGTTAGGGCATTGCTGCAATAGGCCAATTTACAGTTGTCTACTTAGTAACCTGGCCTTTGTGTAGAAATGAGGCTGGAGTTGATCTTGTCTTGATAGAAACCTTCCTTCTTTTCATATGTAAATCATGTTGTTCTTATGCTAACATGATTTACATATGAAAAGCAGGAAGGTTTGTATCAAAACAAAGTCAACTCCAGCCTCACTTTCACTCAAAGGCCAGGGTACTAAGCACACAACTGTAAAATGGTCTATTGACTGATCATGTATAAATGGCCTTACTCACCACGAGTCACTTGTACCTCAGTGGTCAGAGCATTATGGCGACTGGCCAGTGTACGAAGGTCATAAGTTCAATTCCTCTTTGTCCCACGCTTATGACACAATGAACCTTTCATCTCTCTTATTTTCATTACCGAGCTTAAACATTTTTGACCATGTTTATTTATATTCTATCAACATCTTCTTTCAGGCAAGAGCTATCTTCAGTCTGGACACTCTGAAGTGAAGCGATTTCTGTCCATGCGTAAAACCAGCAAAAGTATGTCTGTATCCAAAGACTCTGGTCTTGATGTCACCAAGGAATAGAAGCCATGCAAAATTCAAGATCATGAAAGGTATGAGAAAAGTAATAAGTTTAAAGAAAAGCCAAGGACGTCGAGTACAATTCGTGGTTAATGGGTAAAAATGTTCTTATAATAGCACGAGCCTTTACATCACGTGTATCCATTAATGACAAATTGTCCGAGATGGACCTCCTATTTTTTTGTTTATAACATACCATTTCACCATCTCACAAGTGTCGTCACTAATCATATGCCTTTGGCCTGCTAACATTTAGCTCTCTCACTCACTCCCGAAGCAAGAGAGCTTGCTCGCAGGCTTATAACACTCTGAAAGTATTGTGTCAGGAATCGTTGGAAGTCTAATCTTTGGACTGAGACTTTGAGTGTGGTGCAATTAGTGCTAAACCGGAGAATAGCATATGATTAGTGCTAAATCGGAGAATAGTATATACCGATTTAGGGGTAATATTCCTAAACCCTAACCCTAACCTTCCTCTCGTTAGGATTTAGGAATTGGAATAGAAAATTACCCCTTAATCGGTATATGCTATTCTCCTATTATTTAAGCACTAATCATATGCTATTCTCCGATTTTGCACTTATCGCACTCTTCCAAAAACTTCGGATCAACTTCAGATATTATTTAAAGCCTTTGAGTCACCTTCAGATATCTTAGAAGCCTTCAGGTAGACTTCGGTAGACACCATGTCGTTGGTGGTCTTCTGGTGTTCAATCTTTGATGTAATAGAAAGAAATAGCAGATTAAAAGGTACTCTGTACATGTACAATTTATGATCATCTGTACTGCTTGTCCATTGAGAATTTATTGAGTAGTTTTGTTGAATGTCCTATGAGGGTTGAAATTTGTGCCTACAGTGTACAGTGTGGTTATTGGTATTCATTCGCACTTTTGGTTTCGCAAACGATTGGGAGTACACGAGTCACCCTAGTACCAAGGCGTTCTCTCTTATTTCATTGTCCGCGCGAAACCTAAAGCGAGGATTTTGTTTGCTGTGTGAAGCCTGTGAAGCCTGAGAAGCCTGAGGTGGGAACGGTTGGTGACGTCACCACATTTTGTATTTATTCTTCTGTGGAACATATTTTGGAGAAGACTTGTTAATGAAGTGTTAAATAGTCAGTTTTATAAATTTCTTGAATCCTTTCCGAACCGGCGAGAACTGCTAAGCCTCGCGTTCATGCAAATAAATTCCGCATTTGGACAAGCAAGAAGCGCAAACAACTACAAACAAATAAGCACGAAGCGCTAACGACTGCAAACAATGCACGAAGCGCAAGGCATTCTTACTAGCCTGCGAGCAAGTTCTCGGGGGGAGGGGGAGGGTGGCGGAAGGAGCAAGAGCTTACAGCCATGCCTCACGAATTTGAATGCCTTCGTTGAAAAGGTTGCGGAAAAAGCTAATTGGTGGAGGTTTAATTTGGTGATGACGTTATCATTCTTCGAGCGCCTCGTGATCAAAACAAGACAATACGACAATCTTTTTTAAACTGATAAATTAGTACTCACGTGTTAAATACCTTTGACACTTAAATAAAGTGATTTAGTATATACTGAAACAGTGGATAGCATTGTTGGCGCGCTCTGATTGGCTACTGAAACTCGGAATAGCAAGTGCTATTCACCTCCCAGCAGTTTGCGCGCGAAATTGCAATCGTTGACAGGAATAAATGAGTTAAAAAGCATCATTTTCGTTATATTATCTCACTGTTTCAGTATATACTAAAACAACTCTTCACCTCAGTGTAGGTGGGTAGTGGTGGATATTTATTTTATTTTATGAAACTCGAATTTAGGTTCTATTCGTGAAGCTTGCGAGAATTTCTCTCTCCCACCTCCCTTTCCCAACCCCTTGAGCCCGAGAGCTTGCTCCCAGGCTACATTCTTCCAAACTTTACGCGCAAATTTGTATAGTGAGTTGCAGAGTTGTGTCTACTGCGGTCTAACACCGGAAGCTGTGACAATGAAAGTTGTAACAATGAAAGTTGTCACCGTGAAAGCACAGGGTACAAAGGAGCTCTATTTGATCGTACAAGACGTTATTTTCTTCGAATTGTCGCCGTCTTGAAAGTTAAACTGATTGCGTTACACAAAATATGTACCGCGGGCCAAATTACTACTACGGGCTCGGAAGCTGCGAAATCGTTCGTGCCTCGTTGTCGGCACTTCGTGCCTTGTTCGGAAAGCTTCGCTTTCCGAAGATAATTGCGCCCTTAGTAATTTGGCCCGCGGTACATATTTTGTGTAACGCAATCAGTACGATCAAATAAAGCTTCTCTGGACCCTGTGTGAAAGTTGTAACAATGAAAGATGTTGCAATGAAAGCTATTTATATCAATGTAAGCTGTGACAATGAAAGTTGCAATAAAAATAAATGCTGACATCACACCATTTCAACATCCAACCGGAAAGAGATCAAATTCGCTAAAGTCAAGCACGAGACCTGGGGCGCTTTCCATTCAACCAAAAATTCCGGTTTGAAATTCCGGTTTGAAATTCCGGGTATTCCGTGTGCGAATGGAACGGTATTTTCCGGTTGTTCCGATTTTCCGGAGTTTTAGGACAACCTCGCGAGTTTGTCCTAAAATTCCGGAATTTTATTCCGGAAACTTACGTTCCATTCGCTTCCCAAACCGGAATTTCCGGAATTTTTGGTTGAATGGAAAGCGCCCCAATCACACAGACCTTTCCACACCTTTTACAGACTAAATTCTGCAAAAGTTGACACTTCCAACATTAAAGCCTCTGAACTCTGAAGGCCGAAGAAAAGACAAGGCGATAATAAAGGCCGCGCGTGACAACCACGCGGGTTAAGAATATTATACTACCCACCGAGTGACCTAGTACCCACCAAGTTGACCTAGTACCCACCAAGTTGACGATCCTTTCAGTCTTGAAAGGCTTCAACTTGGAAATCTATGAGAGGTAAACCCGGGTAGACCCCAAAACTTTAAAATGATAAAGGTCGAATTAACTGTACATCCAAACATTTTGCAGCGTGCAGCAGCGTGTAGCAGCGTGTAGTAGACACATTCTCCCCAAATTGTCCCAACAAAGAGGTACACAGACACATGTTGGTTGCAGCCTTCCAGCCTAACATATTTTCAATTGGATTTTGCAGAGAATTGAGTGTTGTTGGTCCACTCATCCGACCAAGCAGTCTTCATTGCAAGTTCTCAGTTCTCCAAAACAGAGACGACATAGCGTGTTGCTTGTGACTAAATGGACAGAAAACGTTATTTTATCAATCGAGAGAAACAAGAACCTTTTTCATGGTGAAAAGTTGTAGGATTATGTGCCGATCAATACGAAATTTCAACACCCCCCGGGGGAACCCCCGCCCGGGAACCCGCGTGCTTGCGATGTATTACTGTACCGCGTTAAGAAAAGAAACAATAAATAAATAAATAAATAAATGAAACAGACTGTGGTTTGATTAGATGTAGTTTGTTGTAATGAAGCGCAGCCGGGAAATCTGTATTACCACACGTTCCTTATTACATGGTTATTCGAGAGGTTTTGCACTAGTGCTGGGTTTCCGATGCTTGGTTACAACTAGGTCGACGCGAAAGCTTTTCCTTAAAAGGTGTGCTTGACGGAAGGATTTCCTTGCCCATCCACGTTCCTTGCTTAGGCCTGTTCCTCAAAGTACACCTTAGGCTACAACCATAGCCTTGCTTTGCAACTGAGTACAAGATTAAAAGGAGTGAATAACAGAGTTGAATGTCCTTAATATAACAGCTGAACCTTATCTTCTGTTTACTGTTTACTACTGAACTAGACAAAGCAAATGTCGGTGGTGGTCTCGATATTTTGGTTAAACAACTCAAAATATTAATTCCCATTGGCAATGTTCAGCTGTTTAAAATAAATACCTTGCTTACGAACGTGATCTATAAAAGACTGAAGAAATATTGCATAATTCCCCCGTCTACTCATTACCGCTTTTACAGCGCTGTAATTGCGAAACATCAAAAATTGTACTACTGTTTTCCGCTAAATTAATCTTTAAAACCAATGCAATTACTGTTGCTGAATATCATTTGCGCTCTGTCGCTCTCTCGTTAAAGTTTCACTGAGGGTTGAAGTAATTAAGTAGCCAAGTCACCCTGATTTTCTGCCTAAAATGGGATTCATCGACGCCCTTTTTAGGAACCGTCGTAAAACATGCCCGTGAAAGAATTTTCATCAGAATTCTATCTCGCCTGCTATTGCGGATCAAAAAAATTCCGCTATGTCATAGAACTAACAAATCAGATGGTTTAGAGTTTAGTGAATCGCTTTCAAAAGCTGACAGCAAAAAGCCGAACCCGGTGCTACAAGGTCAAGTTAACAAGAACAACCTATTGGTCCTGGAACAGATAAAAAACCGCAAGAACCAAACGGAGGAGGCTGCAACTTATACCTTGGGAAAAAAGAAGAGAAGCACACCTGAGGAGCGGGCGATTCGACTGAAAAATATTGTAAATACGTTAAATGGTAGACGAAACGCAATTTGCCGCGAAGTAGAACGAAGTTGGTTACTTGAAGGGAGAAATATGGAAAAACACAGGCATAATTTGCAAATCAGTTATGAACTGGCAATTCGAGGTCTGTTGTAGCCGTAGTGAGTACAGAACATGTCCTTGACAAAGCATTCTCGAGTGTGTAAGACTTTGGTCAAACATCTCATTGACTTAGATTTTGATAGTTATTTACTTTTATAAGTAATTCGTTTGTACAGTTCCCACAATTTTAGATATGACACCAGTTTTCTTCCGCAGTAAAATATTTTAAATATGTCAAAACCCCATAGACCCATACATTTTTGGAAATAAGATCCTGTACATTTTTCCAGTGAAAGAAAAATATATGCTGAATATACATGCAGTGGAACCCCCGATTTAACGAAGTGCCAATGGACTCAGTGGAGAACTTGAGTTGGTTCGTTATATCGAGGGTTCGTTAAATAGAAACCTCGTTATGACGAATTTGCGGAAAAACAACCATTGCAAAATGTTCGTTATACTTCGACGTATAGTTAATAATTGTTTTGTAAATGCTGGGTGGCGCAACGTAATACGTCGAACAAATAACATTTGCGCTTTAATGCCTATATGAAGCTACAGTACATATATAACTACGGCACTGGAAAACTGTACAGGTTATACCTTTGCCCTATAGCACACACTGTACACATTTGTCAATGATAATCAAGGGTTTCTCAGGACGCGAGTTCCAGTCTCTGCATAACTGACTTGATGATAGAAAATCGAACATTGCTACAGTTCTGTAGATGCTTAATCAGAGAAATCATCCAATGTACTTTGCCTCTTGTTTTTGGCTTCGTTATCAGTATCGAGGTACATTTTACGTTTGGGTTGCCGGATTGTGTTCGTTATAACTAGGATTTCGTTATATCGAGGTCCTGTTCCGTACAAACTGCCTATAACGTAAGAGACTCTGAGAATAAGCTTAATGTTCCATTGCCGCGCACAAACTATTTAAAGAATAACTTTAGCTATAGTGGCGCCACCCTTTGGAACAGTCTTCCTCGTGATATTAGCCTGCGTGGCAGGCGTAAACGGGGAGGGAAGAGGGGGCGCGAAAAAGGAAAAGAGGAGAAGGGAAGGAACGCCTGCTATAAGAACCGGGCTATTCGCATTACGCCCACCGATTTCCTTGTAATCGAATTACGTCAACTGTCAATACGTTCACCAATCAGAAACTGGCACGCGCTTTTACGCATGGATGACTTCACGCGGAAATTTACTTTGTTTACCGCCCAGCGCGAATTAGCCAATCAGAATTTGCGGCCGCCAGCGTCCGCAGAAATGAATAAATGGGGGTCTTTATTGCAGGCGTCCTTTCCCTCTCTCCCCAGTTCCCTTTTTCCCGACGCCTGCTACGCAGGCTATCGTGATATAAGACAATGGTTATTAACAACACGTTGCACTTTCCTGTCGCCGACAGGCTGCAACGAATGTTTCCATTAAATGTTGAGAAATCGGCGACTATAATTGTAATTCGAGAATTTAGTTATCGACTGAGTCGATAAGGTAAATTAGTATATACTGAAACAGTGGATAGCATTGTTGGCGCGCTCCGATTGGTTACTGAATAGCAAGTGCTATTCACCTCAAACAGGGAGGAGACTGGGCGACCGTTTTCGTGAACATCTCCGAGACGTTGAAAAAGATGACAAAGACGCATCCAAACCAGTCGCGCGCCATTTTAATCTTACTAACCATTCTAAACAACACATGACAATCTGCGGCCTTTTCCTACACCAGGGTAACACAGAAAGCCGTAAAAACCTAGAACAAAAAATCATCTTTCAAATCGGCACTCTCAAACCCCACGGAATCAACGAACTCTTTTCATTCGACTAATTTACATTTGTTTTTCACGTCACCAAATTTCTACCAATAGCGTAGCGCCACCGCTTACTATATAAAACCACACACTACCCACAATTCCTTGATTCGCTCCGACGAAGGGCTAGCGCTCGAAACGTCAGCTATTTGAATCTTTTTACGGTGGTCAATTTACCTTATCGACTCAGTCGATAAAACTAAATTCTCGTGTTTCATCCCCCACCGACGCAGCACCACAGTTTCTCTAGAAACTAACCCCATTCATTTATAATTGTAATTGTTGTAAACGTTGAATTGAACTGGTTCAACTTATTTACAACAGTCACCGAACGTCGCAGATCGACTGAATTACAACAATAACAACTACAACAATTAAGACGTGTTTACAACATCGAACTCCATTTTGCGAGGGAGAGAAATAAACTTACTACTCACATCAAAAAATGGGAAAAGTTGGTGACTATCATGAACGTCAAATGAAAACTTAACTTAGTTTATCTGCTTAGAATTATTGTTTGGGTTAGAATCACTGCTTTTGTTTTTGACGTTGTCTTCCCTGTGTCATTTTACTAGTTTATAGTCTAGTTATTGATCCTAGTTTATATTTACACTATATCTATGTATCTTTCGCTCCCCACATAGGGGAGTTGTATGTATTATTCAAAAAATATTATTTTAAAAAAACAATTACAACAATATGGAAACCACTCAAATCAGCAAATTAAGGGCACAGACAACAAGTACAGTCGAACCTCGCTATTTCGAACACTCAGGGGAAACGAAAAATAGTTCGAAATCGTAGCGAGAGTTTGAAATAGCCGATAGTAAATAATTGAAAACAGTATCCAAGGGAAATGGATTTTAGTTCGAAATCTCGGCGAATTCGAAATAACCAAGTTCGAAATAGCGAGATTCGATTGTAGTTCACCATGGGAGTAAGACAAGGTATTTAAAAAACATATCGTAAATATTCCAATACAAACTTTTTACATTTTGACGATCACCGCTATTTCGTAATATAATCTTCAATGACTCACACAGGAATCACAACTTGAGCTTGGGCCGCCTGTGTCCAAACACGATGACAATGAAGATATTTTGCAACAATTATGCAAATATCTTCAAAAAGCGTTCCTTTTTTACCGCTAGAAATTGATTGCTGTTTGATTGCGTAAGTTACGTCAAGCTCTTCTGTAATCAAAGGGAACAACAAAAAGCGTTTATGTTTCTGTCGCCGTCGTCCGTTATTTTTTACTGGCTAGCCTTTGCATGGATACAGAATCCAAAGCAAGGAGTTGCATGATGTTGGACGTATCTTGTTGAAAAAATGAACGCCACGCTTTTGACGTAAAAAGGGGATTATCAACTTGCCGCTAGCCAATGAATGGCCTTTGACGTTAAAATTCCATGAATAAACGAAAGCATTTTCCATGTTTCATAAGTGAGTGAAGTTAGTTGAATTGGCCACACTATCCATATCTCCCTGACTTTCTGCTTCTAGTTGTGAGGCTGGTATTAAGTTGCTTGAAGAATAATGCCACTGTTTCATTCCCGTAGGCACCGAAAAATACATCATGGCTTGATATTTGATCAAAAAAGTCGTTATAATTCTGTCGCCTTTTACGAGCGAATGGCGATGTTTGTTGCTGGTTCTCAGATATCCAATTCTGCCAACGAGACAAACAAGAACGATTCAGAGAGCAGTCTGCAAACGAGCCAGATAAACAGTGAATGTTCGCTGGAGACCAATGTGTCCTGGAATGGCCAAAACCGCAAGGCGAAAAGGCAACAGGTGATTTGGGACGAAGGCGAATTGCGTTGGAAGAAGAAAATAAACCCAGAGGAAATGGCAATTCGAAGGAGAAAAGTTGTAGAAACACTAAAGAAGAGAAGAAATGCGGTGTGCAGCGAAATCGAACGAGAATGGTTCCTTGAATGGACCAATTTGGAAAAGCTAAGGCACAATTTACAAGTCACTCATGAACTGACTGTGCGAGGATTATCGGTCTGGTGGTAAACATGACATTTTCACTGTTCATTTAATTTTAAATTTCTGTTGAGAGCTTTATCGGCAATATTTTCTTAGAGTGTACTTATTTAGTCCAGATGTAGAAAATAAAATATCGGTATTGTAGGCTTGTTTATTTTTTTCGTTTTATTTATTTTACCAAAGTAAAACGTACATGCAAAAGTCCATCAAAATAGTGCACACTATATTTATGAATTGACCGTTCCGGCAAATTGTTGCGTAATATCTACAAAGCGCCAGTACAACAAAATACAGTTTAGCGAGGTCAATACAAAAGGCCAAGTATATAGCTTACATGTTAAAGTGGCCTCATAGAATAGTTTATTTATTGTGACGGTTGTATCTTAAAGTAGCTATGTGAGGGATTTTTAAGTGTTTGGGTCAAAACTGCCTTCAAATTGAAACTAAATACCTTTGTCGTAAACGAGATGCTTATAGGTGTACATTGTGATTCTTTTAATATTGTGCCAACCGTTTTTTAACAGATTTTTTATATTTTATGATGCTTGTATATTATTTTAGCTAGAAAGATAGTTTTTTTATATTTTATGATTGCTTGTATATTATTTTAGCTAGAAAGATAGTTTTTTTTTATATTTTATGATTGCTTGTATATTATTTTAGCTAGAAAGATAGTTTTTTTATATTTTATGATTGCTTGTATATTATTTTAGCTAGAAAGATAGTTTTTTTATATTTTATGATTGCTTGTATATTATTTTAGCTAGAAAGATAGTTTTTTTATATTTTATGATTGCTTGTATATTATTTTAGCTAGAAAGATAAATAGAGAACTTTAATTATAAAACACAATTTATAAGTTTACAATAAATTCCTTTACAAAGCCTTTAAAATGTATGTATACCTACATGTATATGAAAAATATATCAATAAAAGACTAAAAAAAGAGATAGTACAAAGTTAATGTAAAGTTAGCTAGAAAGATAGTTTTTTTATATTTTATGATTGCTTGTATATTATTTTAGCTAGAAAGATAGTTTTTTTATATTTTATGTTTGCTTGTATATTATTTTAGCTAGAAAGATAGTTTTTTTTATATTTTATGATTGCTTGTATATTATTTTAGTCAGAAAGATAGTTTTTTTTTATATTTTATGATTGCTTGTATATTATTTTAGCTAGAAAGATAAATAGAGAACTTTAATTATAAAACACAATTTATAAGTTTACAATAAATTCCTTTACAAAGCCTTTAAAATGTATGTATACATACATGTATATGAAAAATATATCAATAAAAGACTAAAAAAAAGATAGTACAAAGTTAATGTAAAGTTAGCTAGAAAGATAGTTTTTTTATATTTTATGATTGCTTGTATATTAATTTAGCTAGAAAGATAGTTTTTTTATATTTTATGACTGCTTGTATATTATTTAGCTAGACTGGACCAGTGTTTTTTAATACTGAAAGATTTTTTCAGTTTAAATAAAGCATTTATTATTATTATTATTATTAACACAAAGAGGAACATCAAATCAAGTGAATTTTCTAGTTCCAATACCATCACAACGTGATGAACTTGAAAAAATTGTTGAAAATCGTTTCCACTCTTCCCATCTGCAGCCCAAGACATTTACTCTTACAGCACTAGTAGAATAATTTTAAGGCCACTTTTACGGTCCCGTTTTATCCCAAGAAAACATGACATGGAGCTACTGAAGTAAGCTGTATTCAAGAACGAAACATTTCATTACACACTCAACTAACCATTTATATCGCGAAATCCTTAACCCTTAACTTCCAAGAGTGCAAAATTTCAAAATTCAAGAAAAATCCCAAGTTTTATTTTGTAAAATATTGAAAAACAAATGGCATCATGCCAAAGTACTGCCGAAGAAGTTTTATATGAATGGCCACACCATAGGATTTCATCCACAGACTCAAAAGTTAGAACAAATGGTACCATGCCAAAGTACTGCTGAAGAGGTTTCATTTGAATGGTCACACCATAGGATTTCATCCACAGACTCAAAAGTTAGAACAAATAGTATCATGCCAAAGTACTGCCGAAGAAGTTTTATTTGAATGGCCACACCTTTGGACTGATTTCGTTGACAGACTCAAAAGTTACAACTACATTATATAATTACATGTCTGCATAATTGACTCTGAGAGTGAAAGGGTTTCTAGTGATTTAATACTGCGGTACAAGTGGATAACTCTTTGCGTTCGGTGCTATAACGATTTTCAGTGTATACCAAACCTGTGACTTGGGTTATTTTTTTTTGCTGGCATAGATTGGCGGCTCAAACTCGGAATCAAGTATTCGCTACATGTATTCACTACCAGGAATTGTTCTGGACTGTTTCGCGCACGAATTTGTTTCCCCCCTTTTTTTCAGAAATAAAATTACTATTTTGGGCTAGCTATCCACTGGCTTGGTTTAAAGTAAAACAATTATTCACCTCAGTGTCGGTGATGTGTGCTGGATACTTACCTCGCCGCTTCTTCAATGTGTTAATGTCTCCCAAGAGCGTTCCACTATGAAGCCACATTACAGTCGCCTTAGCGTGGTTGCCCCAGTGGTCTAGTGGTTAAGGCATCTGTCTGGTTTCAGGAGACTCTGGTTTAACTTCCGGCTAAGGCACATTTTCACTGATCATAATCTTTATTGTAAAATTTATGTTCTCAATTTAACTGTCTATATATGTATATTTCAGAAATCCTGCGCTGTGAATCGCCTTCCAAACAAGAATAGGTTGGTGATCCAAAGATTATGAGGCAGTTAGTTGTCCATATCTCCAATTCCTACACAAATTTGTTTATATATATTTATTTATTTATTTATAAACACTTGAATAAAAAATACGGGAACAGATATGCAAATTTTCACTGATGTAATCGCTGCGCTGTTAACTTTTCTTGTTACATAGAGTGTACACGTGAGCAGGATATTTCCATCTTTTCGGCATGTAGCACTGCAAGCAAACTATATTATCCAAAAACGGCAGCGATCCGCAAGCAGCCCATTTTGAGGTTGGTTGTAGCGGAAACTTTTCAAACGAAATCTACTATTATAATTATTTGTTGTATACGTGACTGTCCTGCTGTTTATAACTGTTATTTTTATGTGACTAAAATAGAACTCGGTCCACAAATGCAAATAAATCTGAGCGGGAAATTTTCTCACTAACGACGCGCCGCTTGCCAGAGCTTGCCGGATATTGATGGGGAAACTAATTCCCACATGGACTCAGTGACCCCCTTCATATACGTTCATGTCAGTGGCCACCCCTTATTTTTAGGACTAACGTATATGAAGGGGGTCACTGAGTCCGTGCGGGAATTCGTTTCCCATATCGATGTGGCCACCTTCAACAGCCCATTTCCGAGTTGCTCTTAGCCTCCTTTTCAAACCGAGGCCAAGTGCAAAACCATTCATATGGATATAAGTTTTATTTGCATGTGAAAGAAAACTCATTTTCATATGAATGGTTTAGCCTGAAAACTGGAGAACTGAAGACTGAAAACGGAGCGCAGGAACCTTCAGTTGATTAGCGGTAGCCCGGGAGCGGTAAATAAAATTGCCGAAGACAAATAAATCAGAGGCGATTAATCTACTGCACTGCGAACAGGAAATACCTATTTGTTCAAACATTATTTTTAAAAATGTCGCGAAATGAATGAATAATTTGCCTTTTCCGTTCAATCTCGTGCGACAAATGAAGCCACAAAACAAAACCTACCTGTACAGTTAATACAGCAAACAACGTGGCGAGGACTACATTAGAGAACGCAATATTTAGAAATTTGGTAGAAGAAAATATCCGGATATGGAAGCATTCTCACAATTTTAATTGAGAGTGATGCAAAGCGAAAAGAACTCAAAGGCTCTTTCACACCTTCCACGTTTCACCCAGTAGGAGATGGTGGGGAGGGGACTCAACCATTTCAATTAAATTTTAAGAGATTTAAAGAAGGGATAGAAGAAAATGATTTTTGGAACACTAACAGACAGTTGATATCCATATAAGAGGAACCCAGGTTGCTAGTGGACTATTGTGGTGCCAATCTACTAATTTTCAACTTCAAACTCTAATTTTAAAACTACATTAAATCTTCAATATATCTCATTTCTCTAAATTATACAAATCATTTGAGAAAAACTATTTCTTCCCAAACATACCCAAAAATCACCCAAAAATTTACAAAACCCCATAACATAGTTTCATTCAAGAGTTTTTGGATTGCTTGAAACGTGAACGAGATATTTCCATTAAAGCCATGTCAAGTGGCGGCAAAATGGCGTTCATGTGGATCCCCGCCTTAGGCTATAATTGCGAAATTTACACTAAATTTTGTCTGACTCGTCCCGATCGTCTCTCTTGGCAAGACGCGGGAGACGCGCGTGGAGGATAGACGCGGTACGAATGAAGCACAACCGAAGGGGTGATGGGAAAGGATCAGGAAAACAAGTCTCCCCTCTTTCCTCCTTCCCATCACCATTCGCGCTCCCCTCGGCCGCGCTTCTTTCGTTAATATTAATAGGAGAAAGAGAGACGACTGGGGACGAGTCAGAAATTAAGCGGTAAAACTGCTGTTGTTTAGAAAGGAAACTTAAAATATTCTGTGTTTTATTTAATAAATTTAAATTCTGAATTTAACAGAATTATGAGCCGAAGAAAAACATCTAAGTCAAAATAAAACAAGAGACTACACTGGTAGCCTATACTCATGCGCTTGCATATTAAAAGAAAGTTTTACTGTTTGAGTCACGAACCCCTTTTCCCTCAACGAATTTTGCGTGACACACTATAAAAGAAGATCTAAAAAACACGTCGAGACACGTTTTCTTTACTCGCCGTGAATATTTAATTTATGATTCCCGATCAAATCCACAAACAGTGACTTCTTTCTGTTGCATTTGAAAAGACTACTTTTAAAAGCAATGAAATCAGTAGCATATCTCAAAAACAGTATTACCTAATTACGCGACCGTCTGTTGACAACAGTTCTCGCTTTGAATATTTAATTCATTGATTCCCGATCGAATACACACTCGTCTTTTATTTTCCAAACCGTGACTTCTTCTTTCTGTTACATTTGAAAAGACTACTTTTAAAAGAAATGAAATCAGTAAACGACCGGGCTATTTTTAAATTTTAGCGAGGCGACGCATGTGAAGTTAGAACTATAAAATTAGGTCTTGTTTTGTTTTACATGTAATACATATTAGTAAATTTTTACCTCTCGATAATGATTTTCTAGATTTCTGATTGGTCCCACCGCTACCGATCTGAGTCGTTATTGGTTAATTTGCCCAAATATGGAAAAATGACGAATTACGCGACAGTCATGTATTTTTTTTGGAGCGGAAATAAATTTATTTTCCAATTTCCGGTTATTTGAGTGTTTGAAAATTTACTAAAACAGTTGTTCATCTCGGCCTCGCCGAATATGAGCTGATATACAGCTGTTTCGAGAAAGGTAGTCGGAAAAAGGGCAAAAGTGCACGCGATAATCCTGAAAGTTAATTTGGGATATGATCACTGAATGTTAATAAGTCAAATAATGACATCAAATCCGCGATGCCTCGTCCGTACAACGACGATCTTAGATGGAGGGCCATATGCACAAACGAGTTTTTAGGATAAAGCGTTGATGACTACCCACAATATCTTTCGGGATTGTCGCGTGCACTTTTACGCTTTTTTCCGACAACCTTTCTCAAAACAGCTGTATAACCAACTCGGCGCGGCGCCTCGTTGGTTATATACCAGCTCATATTCGGCTCGTCCTCGATGAATAACTGCTAAATATCAGATATTTATATTACGACCGAATTTGAGCATGTATTATAAACATTTCTCCAACTAACGAGAACACAAAGAAAAAGCCAATCACAAATTGATATCAACATACATTTCCATCGAAAAATCTAATTTATTTTACGGTTAAGTCCCTCGGCTTGACTCGGCTGCTTCTTCGAAAGAAACATCGCCCCGCTTTGATGACTGATAAAAATAGTCGCCCAACAGGCGCATGTGACTACTGCTAAGATGCCCGGGTAAGATGAAAAATGCGAAATGTATTTATACGCGGTTCTGATCGAGGCAAATGTTTAAAATAATGATGGATCTTGGTGATTATATAAACCTCCAAAGAGGCTCAATTATCCTTTGAAGAGTCAAGATTTAAGTCAGTTTTCCTCATATGAGGCTTTTATGTAAAGACCGGCGACCTAAAAGCTGAAAATTTCTCAAGCAACCTTTCATCGTGATCTGAGCGGTTAGAAACAAAACATGAAAGCTGTAAGAAGTAAATGTTGTAAAATTAACAGGGTTAGAGACTAACGGTAGCCCCCGCAGTAGCCAACTTGATATAGTCTAGTAAAAATTCAGTTTTGGCTTGTAGATTTTGGCTTTTACTAGCCATTTTGGATGGTGAAAATGGCAATGAACCGGACGGAAACGAAACTGGAAATTATTTCCAATTAATCGCAAAGCCAAACTTGAGAGAACAGAAACACTGAGCACAAACACTGAGAGAACAGAAACACTGAGCACAAACCTTTAATTACATCTAAAAATGCAATGTTAATGTGTAAGAATAAAAACTAAAATAAATATAAATAAAATAAATTGAACATCACAGGTAAATACCGAGAAACTAAAACATAGATGTAAACAGACAGCAATAATTTGAAATAACTCAGTAAAAAGCGATTAAATTTTTTGTTTGGAGGACGATTTTCCTTCTCTTTTACGAAAGCGACGAATTAAAGAATGAAACTGCATTGCGCTATAATTTCTGAATAATTTGTTATGCGTAAAATCATGCGGAGCTTCAAGGCATCAGGTTTCTTTTAGCATAAACAAAGAAGTCAAGAGCGTACACGTTTTTCCCAAAAGAAAGTATCTTTCTTGTTCAAGAGTTTGAATGATTTTGATATTGATTTGATTTCTATATTTACAAACTCAAAATAAGTTAAAACGGAGCAAATAAGGTCTTAGTTTTAGGGGGAGGGGAAGGGGAAGGGGAAGGGGAAGGGGAAGGGGAAGGGGAAGGGGAAGGGGAAGGGGAAGGGGAAGGGGAAGGGGAAGGGGAAGGGGAAGGGGGAAGGGGGAAGGGGGAAGGGGGAAGGGGGAAGAATTCAGACGCGCGAGAATTCTCTCCCTTCCTCTTCGAACGCCTGTCACGCAGGCTAATTCTATTGCTACTTACATTCGCAAAACCAAGACGATGGCAATATTGACTTGTGGCGCATTAGTCACAAAAACGTATGAACGGTTTCTCGAAGCAAGATTTCGTCGCTTAAAGCCCTCCTTTTTCTCCGCTACAGCGGCTTCTGAGTATTCTTTAAAGCTTTCTCTTTCCATTTTGAATATTTTAAATGTGTGTTATTACTCCGATAAGACAAAGCTACGGTTTTGAAAACCAAGCACATGCCGAGCGCATAAGCCATTTTTGTAGAATTTGTATCAGTGACCCGGGTATGTGACCTGACGACTCGGTTAGAAAATACAAGAACGTGATTACGGGAACGCCGAAATCACGAGGTCGAAAGTCAACCAATCAGACCAGCGAAAGTCGTCCCGCGGGATACGGGAAACTTAAAAAAAAAAAAGGAAATTTGTGACTACAAAAAGAAATTCGACCGAAACCTACACTCGTGCCGCTGCGCGCATTAGTAATAAAACTAGTAGTAATCATAGATTATAGTGCGTCTCCTTATCCCGTGGCACCTCGTCTTGACCTAGTACCTTAGTTTCATGAATTAATTCAGCCACTGTTTAAAAGGGATTTGTCGCGAGATAAACGTCGGGCCGACATCAAACAAATTCACGATATCGCCGTGGGATCGGGCAAAATCCTGCCGTGCTGTGTACTCCGAAAGGTCTCAGATTTTTACAACATATAAATGGTATATTTGTCTTGATTTCATTTCGGTTATTTCTCCGATTCTGAAATCATACTCCTCAGTACATGTACTAATACCGGAACCGGAAATGAGAAATTTCTGAGAAAAGCCTGAAAAGTGCTCCCGTGATAAACTTCTTGGACACCGACGATTAAGTCACACAACATTCAACGTGAATTTCGCAGGATTTTTCGGATAAAATTACAACTACCAGTTGCAAGTAAGACACAAGACTGTTGAATATAATTCCTTTATTAGCTAGACAAATTTTAGTCACAAAATTGCGAAATCTTTAGTCGCAAATGCGCCCGATACAGGCGCAATTTCGAGCACTGTAAAGTTAATCTGCGTTCGCCTAGCGCGGCCGGTCAGTGAATTATTGCTACAAGACATAAGCGAATTGCACCGTACCGTAGAACATCGCGAAGAACGACGTCGGTATTTAGGTGAAAGCTTCCCAAATCAGGCAGAGAACCACAGCAAAATCAAGATAGAACATTCAAAACATACCAGAACGGTAGCGAGGAAAATCTGTAATTTCTTGCTTGATTCCAAAGAGACCCAACAACTTACTTGGTCCGGAGAAGAACCTTCGTCCAATTTTTCCACTGCGTACTTTTACCAGGCATTAAAATATTGAGCCGTACGATTCCAAAATCGGGAAAATATCCGAAACTAAATCAAGACAAATAGATTATTCACATGTGACATTTCGGAACCCCAGCTCCCCAGGATGATGTCTGATTTCCACGCGCTGGGAATGCTGGATACTATTGTGACGTTTCAAGATGGCGCCGATTTTCTCGATTCGTTCCGCTTAGCCTAGACGACGCGCTAAGAATGCTGGATACTGTTGTGACGTTTCAAGATGGCGCAGATTTGGTAGCCGACAAGATTAGGAAGCGTCTCCTTCGTCGACGCAATAAAATAAACAGGAAAGGAGGGGTCATGTAAAATGCCGAATAGAGTACCGTGCCGAAAAGAGCGTGACACAAATTATGACTTATTATGCAATATCCTATGTCAGTAGGTATTTGGTATTTGGTTTCACATGATTCTATTTTTAATACAAAGCACGCTCGCCTGTTTATTTTTCTAAAGCCGTCATATGAGTTAAATAAAAAAAACATATACGGCGGAGTAAATTGCGTTTACAAGTGTACAGTATGCACGCATGATAAAGTGGGAGTTGCGAAAGTGTTCGCGTGGTAAGGAGTCCGAAGAATTTTTTGCGTACATACGTTTGCGAAAGACAGATCATTCACGTTTTTTAAGTTGCACAACAAAACCCGTCGTATGAGTTAAATAAATGATAAAAAAAAACAGCCGAGTAAATTGGGTAAATTGCTTTTACAAGTGTACAGTATGCACGCATGATAAAGTGGGAGTTGCGAAAGTATTCGCGTGATAAGGAGTCCGAAAGAATTTTTTGCGTACATACGTTTGCGAAAGAGAGATCATTGACGGTTTTTAAGTTGCACAACCCTCCAAAATATCCCTATAAAAGAACGTCCATACCCTACAAATTCAATGCAAAAAATATCGTCTTCTGAGAGAGTATTAAACAAGACAAGAAGGACATATCAAAGACGCAGTTATCAACGTGAGTAACACGTGCACGATACCTACGATGTCCGGTAGAACGTCATCAGGTGAGTGCAAAACACTGAAATTTAACCCCAAAGTTAATACAGTAGACTTGCAGTAGAATCCCGATTTTCGAAACCTGCATGGGAAACGGAATTTGGTTCGAAAAATCGGGAGTTCGAAAAATCGAAGGTGGTATTGACTGAAATGAAACCAAGGGAAACGAGTTTGGTTCGAATAATCGGGAGTTTCGAAAAATCGAGTATTCGAAACATCGGGATTCCACCGTAGTGTGCCAAATAGAGTAGGAGACTAATGATCTAACCTCGATTTAATGGACACATCGATGACATTAATACCAACAATGTAAGTGTTTTAATGCGAGCCGAACAGAGTACGATACTGAAGGTCATAGAACCTCGTAGTTTTTAGAAAGAAGTATGGGAAAAATACCGATAATGTTAGTTTTGTAGTGCGTGCCGAATAGAGTACGAGACTTAGGTGCGATGTCTAGTTAATAGACAGATTGATGGAATAAACACTGATGATGATAAGGTTCTAGTGCGTGCCGAATAGAGGACGAGACTTAGGTGATTTAACCTCTACTTAATAGACAGATTGATGGAATAAACACTGATAATGATAAGGTTCTAGTGCGTGCCGAATAGAGTACGAGACTTAGGTGCGATTTAACCTCTAGTTAAAAGACAGATTGATGGAATAAACGCTGATAATGATAAGGTTCTAGTGCGTGCCGAATAGAGTAAGAGCCTAATGGTCATGTGACATCATAGGTTTTAGTCAGAGGAATTGGAAAAATACCCGGCGATAATGTTAGTGTTGCAGAGCGTGCCGAATAGAGTACGAGACTAATGGTCATCTAACCTCATAGTTTTTAGTCAGAAGTATCGGAAAAATACCGATAATGTTAGTGTTGCACAGCGTGCCAAATAGAGTACGAGACTAATGGTCATCTAACTTTATAGTTTTTATTCAGCTAGAAGTATCAGAAAAATACATATGATGTTAGTGTTGTAGAGCGTGCCCAATAGAGTACGAGACTAATGGTCATCTAACCTTATAGTTTTTAGTCAGAAGTATCGGAAAAATACATATAATGTTAATGTTGTAGAGCGTACCCAATAGAGTACGAGACTAATGGTTATCTAAGCTCATAGTTTTTAGTCAGAAGTCCCCCACCCCCCCCCCCCCGCCACCCCCCCCCCCCCCACCCTAACTAAAAGTATATTAACCTCATGGTTATCTTTTGAAAAGTGTATTGGATAGGGTTCGAGGCCGCGTAGTTCTCAAAATGTTGGAGTTCTAGTTCGTAGAAATTTTTTTTGTGTAATCTTTTCAGTCATTATAACAAGAGATTTTTTTTAAGGATGCAAGGAGTGTGGCACTTTCGTTGGACCAATGTGCTCGGAGTGCTGGACGACTTTGTTCAACGTTGTTAAATTTCTTGCTATCTTGCGAGATCGTAAAGGCGTAAAGCCGGACTCTTTCAGTGAGAATGAGTGGCAAGTGTTGCGGTGGTTTTTTTCTAGAAATCGAAACAGGCTCCTATGGAAGGGCAATACAACTAAACCGAGATACAGGGTATCTAACGGACCTGACGGGAAAGAAAGTATCTTCCATTTAGAATACACGCGAGATGGTGTTGTGATTAATGAACTGTTAGGATTGTTTCCAGGGAAAAGGCGCTGGACCTTTTGCGGGAGATACACTCTTCCTCTGATGGGGGTTGCAAAGTTGTTAGTCTCAATAGCTTAGTGAAACAGTTCTGTCTACGTTTCCATTGTAACGGCATCAAGGAGTTAGCCAAAGAATTTCTCAAATCATGTCCTGACTGCCAGCTGCATACTCCTTTTCCCACAATTTCCTCTCCAAACCGCCCAATTCGTTCTTATGGGCCATTCGAGAGGCTACAGGCCGATATCATTGACATGGCCCCTGGAAGTAAGCGGTCTTTTATGGCAGACAACAGAGGCCAATATCGCTACATTCTTGTCATTAAAGACTACTTTTCAAAGTTTTGCTGGTTAATACCAACAAAGACAAAGGCAGCGAATGAGGTCCATTCTATTTTACACAATTTCTTCTGCTATGATGAAGGTGCACCGAAATACCTGCAGACCGATAACGGTAAGGAACTTATCGCCGAAGTTATCGAGAAATTATGTGCCTCGTTAGGTGTAAAAATCATACACGGAATGCCATACCACTCGCAAAGTCAGGGTCAGGTAGAGAATCTTAATAAGAGGATCAAAAAAAAGATCTCCAAACTTCTCTGCAAGAAATCGGCAAAAGAGCAGGCCAAGCTATGGCCCTATCTACTTCCCCGTATTGCCAAGGAAATCAATACAACTTAGCATCACATCATTATTAATGCTGAATTGTCATTACTATCATTGTTGCTTTTTTTTATTGCAATCCAACAGGGGCACCCAACGACGGGTTTTCCACAAAATCCTTACTGTCTAAATTGCTTTTAAAGTTATATAACTGAATTATAAGCTACCCTAGAAAATTTTTGTCTGTTCGGTCGTTCAAGGGGAACTTTGGTCAGCCTAATAAAAAAATCATTAAAAAATTAAAAAAAAATTATAATTTAATTTAAATTCGTTAATAAATTAAAAAATAAATAAATAAATGAAAAAAAGAAACTTTTTGTCTGTTCGGTCGTTCTAGGGGAACTTTGGTCTTCACGAAATTATTCGGCATGTTTTACCCATTTCCCGAAAGCCACATGTCGTTTTTGGAGATTCTCGAAAAGGTTAGGTTACCCAATGATGCCTTTTGAGAGCCGAAAACTGATTTTAGGGAACCTTTTTATAGGATGATGGATGCGAGAAGGTTATTCGAAAACCCTAGGGATTTCAAATGTGATATCGAATCTTCTAGGGCGACAGAGAAAGCCCTTCCCGTCTCCTCGCTATAAATTCGAATTCGGTATAGAAAATGTAAAGGGCTTTAATTTTTTAAAGAAAATTCTAGGAAACATCGAAGGAAAAGCGCAATTTTCGAAAAAAACGTACGAGAAGCCATCAGTTAAGAAAATCCTTTAATGGCAGAAGATGGAACGGCCATTTCGAAATTCGTAGGATCCTTCGCGGTATCGAAATTTCTAGGGAACATATATCTCTCCGAACATATATTTAACAGAAAACGGTCAATTTAAATTAAAATTCATAGTTGCAATTGATTTCCATGAAATAAATTTCCACTCGCCGCTGTGAATTGATGTACCGCCGAGAACCCGTTTATTTTGGTCATCAAGGGTTACGTGACACAATTTTGCAATAAAGGCGATAAGTGCAGACGCTTTTAGCGTCATTTGTCCAGCATAAAAAAGAGCATTTGATCTTGTTTACTACGGTGTCTTTATAGTTTTTTTATTGCATCATCTCACGTATTAATTTCTTCATTAAAGAAAACGGGCGAGCGTGCTTTGTATTAAAAATAGAATCACGTGAAACCAAATACCTTCCTGTTGACATAGGATATTGCATAATAAATCATAAGTTTTGCGTCGCGCTCTTTTCGGCACGGTACTCTATTCGGCATTTTACAGGTCACCAAAGCTCGATTTCTCTGAATTTTAATAACAAAGGTTTCGAACACATTCCACACTCTAATCAACACACTGTTTGATTACTGCTGGCACTAATATTTAATATAAACAATTTGAGATTTTGAGACGCAATACTACATTATAAGCAGTCAAAAGCATCTGAATATTCAATCACAGATAACAACAGCTTGCATAATTACTGTCAAACTCACATGAAGCCGCTCTCACTGGTAGTCACGAAACCGAGGAAACTGGATATATCGAGTATTGAGGTCAGATGTAAATATCCTGCGTGAATTTGGTCGGCATCTTCGCAGGTTTGTTATGATGACTGTGTGGTTACCATGTACATCATGTAAACGGAAACACCGCATTTCTTCCATTTAGAAGGTGACTTAAGTAATATGTGATGCAGTCAATGATCATATATGCATGATGTAGTTTATCAGATCGTTTTGTTTTCTTTCACTCTTTCACTCGACCTTGAAGAAGCTTTGAGACAAGGAACAAGCGAATTTCTACGGTATTCGATTGTAGTTGATCACAGACTTCGTTTGGAAAGTGGAATTCGTATAAAGGATGAAGCATATATTTTGCCGCCAAAGCGTCTGTAATATTAATAGTCTGTTTTTCGAGTTCTTATCCCTCGTGACGATCAATATATGTAGGTTATACGAATTGGTTGTCATCTATATATACTGGCTGAAGCTTTCTTGGCTAACTCTACCTTGAGCCGGGACTGGAATATGCGCATGATATTGAACTAAATACAGAAATTTCACTATTCGCCCCCCAATTGAAGCGGGCAGCAAAAAAGTTATTCCGCTCATGTTTTTGTTCGTGTATGCGCGCGCTGACTGAACAAGTTTTAGTCTTTTCAGTCACGGTACTAAATATAAATAACCTTACAGTTTCCGGTCAGTTTAGGGCAAGGAAAAAGATTATATTTTATACAGTAACAAAATGATGTGGTTCATCAAGGCCGGAGTGACTTCTTTATTGACAAATCCTTTTAATACTAGTTTTGTCGAGCGATATATTCTTTTGCACTGTGTCTATGAAATTCTGCCAGAATCTTTGAAGGGGTCTTTGAACATGAAAAAGATGAATGAACACGGAAAAAAGTCAACACCGGACTCGTTAGAATGAAAATATCAATTGACAAGGAAACTGAAAAAATCAATATTGTTGTCCTTAGAGACTAGATTATGTAAACTTTCATTCAAAACAATTCTATTATTCAAGTCATTTTGCAATTTCATATTCCTCTGTCATTTTGTCTTTGATGTAATACGATTTTATTATTTTTAAGACTTTTTCTTAGTTTCTAAGGTGCATTTGATTATATTCACATGTAATTTTAAATTTGAAAGGGGACGGGGGAGTTAAATATGATACTACACGTATAACAACATAAACTGTAGTGACAAAGTAAATGTAAATAACCGTAAATAACAAAGCAATAGAAATAAGAAAAACATGCAACATGACACCACAGTTAATATAAGTATTAAATGGAAACTTAGAAAAGATGTCATGTTTCATCTCTTCTATTAATTTTTAAACCTAAAGGTTCAAGGGTCTGACCTCTCTCAATAAGATTTACGTACACCGTCACGAATAGTTTTCACGAGTTCAAGATGAATTAGTTGTATATCAGAAGCGGTATGGTCGTTAGAAAGAAAATGTTCTGAGACTGCAGTAGGTTTAGAGATGTTAGTAAGTTAGTTTGTTTGTTTGTTTGTTTTGCCCATTTGACACTTTAAAACATCAAATGGACATTTTATTTACACTGTCATTTCACACCCAATTTCATTGTTCTAACGACCGATGCCCAAATTCTCCCTTTCTGAAGGAAGCTGATCAAAATATTAATGTTTATATCTTTCAGTTCGACAACAGTTGAGAGCCAAGGGCAGTAGCCGAGTTGGATCGAAGTAGGATTCACCCCGAAGCTTTTGCTTCATATCCAGCCATGGCGGATAATAATAACGTGGGAAGGTAATGCTCTGTTCCCTGTTTTCTGCTCATAATCTATCACAACTCTGATTTGGTCAGCTCCACACTATATAGGATGCGTTCGATTGGGAAATCCGGATTTCAAAATCTAAATCCGGATTTCGGATTTCCACTGTTCATGGAAATCCATCGCGGAGAAGGATTTCGGTAATTGGAAATCCATTTTTGGATTTTGCGTTTTTTTGGGAAATCCGGATTTTCCAATCGAGCGCACCCTATAGGCAGTGATTTTATTTATATGATTTTTTCACAACTTACTGCAACATATTGAAGTTTTCTAGAGGTTAATACGTGCTCAAATTATGCTTTTCTATCTTGATTTTACCCACGGTTATTTTAAGAATAATACGGGCTGGACTTTTTCCCTGTTTTTAATTTGTGAATACGCGAAACGTAATGAACGGGTTATAGGAGACATGGACAGATATGCAAATTCCTCCTTCCTTCCTTTCGCTGTAAACGTTTCTTGGTAATTCCGTGCGGAGGCTGAGTGGAGGGTTCGAAGGTTGTTTTATCTGCGAGTTGGCACGTAGGAGCCTTTGATTAAGCTCTTGTCCATATATTTACAAGTATTTGAGTCTATAGTGATCGCTCGCGGGATAGACAGCGCAGAGAAGTGTCAACAGAGAAGTGTTTTCTTCTAGTGACCGATAAGAGCTTGTTTGCAACAAATTCCTCGTCTTTGTTGATTAAATTTATCACCAGAAATGGAGTCAGGATTCTTTGAGAACGAAGACACCAGGATGTCAAATGCCCCGGACTACACTGGGGGTAGTTTAAAGCCCAACTTCCCGGAATTCAAATGCAAGCAAATGCCCGACTAATACCCGGGGGGGAGCGGGGATGGGCACTGCTGGGATCGACTGATGCATAACCCTTTGAAACGTTGCAAACTCCCGTAGGTGACCAAGTTCTGTCCCGGGATTCTGTGACCTTCTGTATTTTCAGTGAGTGGTTGTTAAAGAGAATTCATTCCCATATGCGACAAGCTTTAGTTGCGACCACTTTTTTCGAGTTCTGGCCCAACTTCCCAGGGGTACACTTCTTCTCCAGGGGCACAGCTCTTCCCGGCGGCGAACCGCTTACAAAATAGCGCGACCGGGCTCATGTCTCTTTTTTTTGCGTTATATTTCAGTTGTTGCTCTTATCACCGCTTCAGTCCATGTGTTCTGTGGTCTTCGTTCTGCAGTTGGTTCGTGCGTGTTATTGAGCGATTCTTCGACTGGTTCGGCAAAGGAATTGCGAAACACCCGTTGTTTATCATCCCGGCGTGTCTTGTGTTCGTTAGCATATGCTCTGTGGGGTTTGTTTGGCTCAAAGTGGAGAACAGGACAGAGAAACTCTTTATTCCTCAGAACAGCAAAGCTATGGAGGATTTAGATGCCGCTGAGAAGTATTTTCGAGTTAAATTTCGTGAGGAGACCATTCTATTGGCAGCGTCTTCAGACCATCCAAACGTTCTTTCTCGTGATTGCCTGGAGCAGGCTTTGTCAGTTCACGAAGCGGTCGTGGGGTTAAAGTCATATTCAGAACTTTGCGTCACCTTGTCCGGTGACATCGCAAAAAAATCGGAAGAATGCATGATGATAAACCCGTTGGAGCTATTCCAGTTCGATAAAGGGAATCTAAGGGAGACAGATTCGCAGCTTCGAGCAAGAATCTCTAGAGAGTACAGGAATTCGAGTTTGTTTGTCATGCGCAACGGACGACCTTTTCTCTACAACTTCAATCGTATGTTCGGTGACGTAACAAAACAAGGCAGAAACATAACTGGCGCCAGAGCGCTGCAGATGGTTTATTATATCCGCGATCCGAGCAACGAAGATGCAAACAATAAAGTTCTTAAATGGGAGAAAACCTTCGTAGATAAACTCGCGTCGTTCGTGGACAAGCTTTCCTGTTTTGCGGTTCACTACTCGAGTGAGCGAAGCCTGGACGATGCTATTTCAGAGAGCAGTGGCTCTGACGTCACTCTGGTCTCAATCACATTCACCCTAATGATCACCTTTGCCTGTTTTATGTTGGGAAAGTTTATGAACCCGCTGACCGGACATTCATTGCTCGCTAACGCGGGCGTGTTCGCAGTGGCCCTAGGGATTTTAGCTGGCTTTGGCTTGGCCATGTGGTGCCGAGTTCCATTTGTGAGTATGGTTGGAGTTCTACCATTCCTCATTCTCGGAATCGGCATTGACGACATGTTCATTCTGGTGGACGAGCTTGATCGTCAACCAGCCAGCATGACAGTTGTTGATACGGTTAAGAAGGTCATGTCTCGATCAGGTGCTACTATTACCATGACAACGGTGACAGATTTGGTAGCTTTTGCTGTCAGTACTTCTACCTCATTTCCAGCGATAAGGTGAGCGGCACACGGGAAAGCAACAGCTGGGTTCTTTGGTCTTCAATTTTTTATTTTAATTTAATGTTTATGTTAATTTTTCTTTACATTTATTTATTTATTTATTTATTTATTTATTTAATTTGTTGGGGAGGGGGGTGGGAAGAGGCTACCTGCCTGATGATACCGAGGAAGAGCAATTTCGTTCCCAGGCCTTCTTCGCTTTTAAAATGGCGGACAAGGCTGCCAAAATACTGAAAAAAACAATAGAGTCTTTTTGTCGCGTAAAGCATGATGAAATGTTTCGTTTGGTTTGATCGGCAGAAAACAAAGACGGCTACAAATCACTGGAAATAACCTTCGAAAACAACATTTCATCGTGGGTCACGTGACGAAATACTCCAGGATTTTTGGAGTAGTTTGACAAACTTGTCCAGCGGTTAACCGCGGTCAAACGAGAGAAATTTGCAAAGTACCTAAAAGTTAAGGTTGTCATTTTCACTGTTTAAAGTTTAATATATTGCCAATACACTGTCAATTTACCAAACGTTTTGAAAGTTTACCAAAAAAGTTCTAAGCGTTTAAAAACTGTGAATTGCAAAATTGTCGGTGCCATTTGCCAACATAATTTTGATCAGGCGCAAAGAGTTTTGGTCAGTTTTCAACGAAAAAAACTGAGCTCATCATTTTGAGAAAAATTAAAAGATAATAACGTCAACTAATTTTTTTGTTATATATCCTTGCCCATATTTCCATTTAATATTAAATTAAATCCCACTAAATAAAACGAAAAACGCCTCGGACGTTTGACCGCGGTGGAGTCCAGCGGTTTCTACGCCCGCCATTTTGAATGTGGAGAAGGCCTGGGGACGAGGTTGGAGGAAGAGTGGATATGACCACCGTTTCTTAGCCATGCAGACAAGTGATGTTCTTTTGCCCATGCTAAAACAATGCTGTCGTCGCTTCAGTGCACAACTAAATTGCCGTTGTCGGCAACTTTTATTCTCCATGCAAAAAAATAGGTAAAAGGCTGTACACTAAAATAACTCTTTGTTAATAATAAGTAAACGGACAAAAAGTAAAGTGTAGATGCTCTAAGCCCTTACCAACGGAAACACAAGTACAGTGCCAACGCAGGGCTAAACTTCATTCTTATTCCCAGAACCGGTTGTCCACTTAGCCGGACGTGGTCTGGGACCAGGCGTGCGTTTCTCAAAATTCCCGTAGACATTTCGGATCCGAAAGCTGTTTTTATAAATTCAGTTTCTAACGAATGATGTTAAAGTTGTTAGCCAGCAAACCAACCCAACTTGTGCATGAGTAAACGTGAGATTTTATTGCCTTGCTTCAAAGCAACAAAAATTGGATATTTGTTATAGTAAACATTTTACATATAACATAGCTTTTCGGGAGCTTCGGGAAACGTACGCCAGGATGGACCAACTTCATATCAAGTCCTCTCACTGAAGAACAATTACTAAGGCATTTGGACATTACCAATTTTGTTTTTCTGTTGTTGTTGTTGTCCTTAACAGGTATTTCTGCGTGTATGCTGCGTTAACAGTGACCTTTTCATACCTCATGATTATCACTTATTTCGTGGCCATCATGTCGTTCGACGTGAAAAGAATAAAAGCAAGCCGACGGGACTGTTTACCATTCTGCCGCGCACCACCGCCAAGAGAAAACGCTCCAGCCTGGGACGAGCCTCGTCCTCAGACTTCAAACAAGGTGATGGAAGCCTGGGCCAAGTTCCTCACTTTTTCTGTAACCAAAGTTCTGGTGATAATTTTGTCATTGTTGTTTCTTGCCGCCGGGGTATACGGAGTTACAAAGGTGGACGAGAGTTTTGACAGAAGAATTTTGGCTAAAGATAGCTCATATCTTAAGACGTTTTTATCGGCCCAGGAGAAGTATTTTGAGCTGTCCATTCCTGTAAGTATCGTGCAAACTGGTGAGGTTGATTACGGAGAAAGTTCTGTCCAGGAAGAGTTGAGAAATTTGTCCAGCATTGTCACCTCCAACGAACATTACGAGAACACTACTTTGTCTTGGATCGATGCGTTTTCCAAGTATGCCAGGTCGTTAAATAAGAGCATCAACGGAGCGAACTTTGCGCCGGAGTTGTTTTCGTTCCTTAATATACCGCAATATTCATATTTCAAAACAAGACGTAAAGTTTTCAAGTGACAAAAAGGCAGTTAAAGCTTCTCGAATAATCGGTTTCATGAAGAACTCCACCAGTTCAACGTTTCAGAAAAATGCTATGCTGACGCTTCGCGAAGATCTCCGATCAGACAAATTAAGAAACCTTAATGCATTCCCGATCGCCCGACCTTTTATCTTCTTTGAACAGTATGCCATCACGTCAAGTGAAACTATAAGGAACCTTTTAATCGCAGCCTTGGCAGTGTTGATCGTAACAAGTCCCTTCTTAGTGGACTGCACAGTCACGTTCCTTGTGGTGCTCAGTTTTGCAGCCCTGTTATGCGAGTTGTTTGGGTTGATGGTGATCTGGGACGTGTCTCTGAACTCTGTATCCATGATCAATCTCGTCATGGCCATTGGATTCGCGGTTGACTATAGCGCGCATATTGCACATGCGTACGTGATGTCAGACAAGGAGACAGCTAATGAACGTGTTGTGGACGCGCTCAGCACGCTTGGCGCCAGTGTTTTGATGGGAGGTGAGTTTTGATTAAGTTCGCTTTAGAAAATGTTTCAACCGGTAGAAGTCTTGGTAGTTTGTCTGGTGTGAAGGTTATCCCAGCAGATATTTCGTGTTTCCATGATCATGGCCAGGAGCTTGCTTTATTTTTGAAACAGAAAGAAAAAATCGCCAAAAGCGATAAAAGCAAAGACATAGAGCAGTTTTCAATTGAGTGTCAAAAGTAATGTAATGTAATGTAAATCTTTATTTAAACACGGAGAATCATCAGTTAAGTTAATAATAACACAATTGCTTTGGTTTTGCATTGCTACGCTTTGTGATTGGCTAAAATATCTCGCGCCACTTTCTCAACCAATCAGAAGTAAAACCAAAACCAATCGTGACTTGCTCGCAC
The DNA here is from genome assembly GCA_024195265.1 of Dendrophyllia cribrosa. Taxonomy (NCBI): domain Eukaryota; kingdom Metazoa; phylum Cnidaria; class Anthozoa; order Scleractinia; family Dendrophylliidae; genus Dendrophyllia; species Dendrophyllia cribrosa. The sequence goes on from JAJLRJ010000004.1 coordinate 48,832,017, forward strand.
GCGTTTTCCCGCGCTTGGCGCCGCCGACATGTAATTGCTTCGAGCTCTGATTGGTTCATTGGATTGTTTACGACTGCTATGATTGGTCAGAGTATTTTGGTTTTTGGTTTTACGACACTCAATTGAAAACTGCTCTATTAACCAATGAAACAAAATAACGACTTAAAACCTCAAAATTCTGCAAGAATGGCAATTTTGATTTCTTGACCGCCTGTCACGAATTCAAATTTGGTGAACTGTTACAGTGTAATCCACTTCAATCCATGCAGCCATGCATGCACTTTATTTCCAAACTACTGCTTCTGTCTTGCTCTATAGAATCTTTTCATCCAATTAAGTTGTATATTTTTGGTGTCATTTGGCGATAGAACTTGCCCTCGTCACGTTATCACAAGTTTTCAACTTGTGACCACTTGCGACTCTATTCGGACCAGAACTTGCGTGTACTTGCGATGGCTTGTACTGGCTTCACTTTGATCGACCTCACATTTATCAGCCGGCAGAAGTGGGCACGTGTTTTTTGGCGTTTAGCTGTTTGAACGCAAGTAGACGCGAGTGAATGCAAGTCGCTCTCAAAATTGTTTGCTTTGATATGAGTGCGCGAGCAAGGCTGCAATAAAATGGCTTTTTGTAACTTTGCGAACAACTTGCGTCTACTTGTGAGCACGTTAGGCCGCCTACCGCAACTGAGTTTGTAAGCAAGATGGTATTTTAAAGACTTGTGCTTACTTACTACACTTCACTTCCCTTCACTTCACTTCACTTCGGCTTCACTTCACTTCACTTCCCTTCCCTTCCCTTCCCTTCCCTTCCCTTCCCTTCCCTTCCCTTCCCTTCCCTTCCCTTCCCTTCCCTTCCCTTCCCTTCCCTTCCCTTCCCTTCCCTTCCCTTCCCTTCCCTTCCCTTCCCTTCCCTTCCCTTCACTTCACTTCACTTCCCTTCACTTCATTTCACTTTAATTCACTCCACTTCACTCCACTTCACTTCACTTCATTTCACTTTCACAAGAGAAACCTGCAATTCAAAACAGATGTAACAATGAACATTACTTAGACACATTACGCTTTTTTCTTCCAGGTTTTAGTACTTTTCTTGGTATGGTCGTGTTGGCTTTTGCCGCTTCGGAGATTTTCCGAATATTTTTTCGGATGTTTCTCGGCATCGTTCTTTTCGGTCTTCTCCACGGCTTGTGTATACTGCCGGTATACCTGTCTTTATTCTGTTGGAGACCCGCCATTACCAAGCCTCTCTCGGCAGTAGAAAGCTTTCAAGAATGCGAAGCCGCTGACAACGTGGATGTGGGCTTACAACACTGCGGCAAAGCGGGAGATCAGGGAAGGAACGAACGTGGTGATTCGAGGAGTGCATCTCCAAACGAAGGTTTTGAACTTAATGAGCAGAGGCAACCTATTGACGAGAGCGTTGCAGTTAAAGAAGAACGGGCATCCGAAGAAAACGAGGAGAACAGTGCGGACAATAGAAAAATGGATTTGGAGGGATCGGATTGCACAATTCCAATTAAAGCTCCACAGTCATCGAAGACTGGCGATGGTGGAGTGGAGGATCCCCTTACGAAGGCAAATGAGGATGGAAAAACTGAGATTGGTGAAACAAACGCCGGGGGATCAGTCGAAAAAGATATTGCTTAAGTAAAGATAATTTATCAGATGCCATTTGCATTTAGTAAGTTTATTTTTTTCAAAAGGATATAGAGAAAAGTGTATTAGTTTATTGAGGTCGTTGAAGAGCGACATCATTGACAGCAAACCAGTGAGGCTTCATGTGCCACTTGGAATGATTAGATTTAGTGAACAAATGGTGTGTCAGTGCTTTACCAAAACACTGTGACGGTTTCATGGCAGACGGCAGAAAGAAAGCTGATCTCCAGCCACAAAACCGCCGAGTGGTGATTTAGTTATATTTTGTTTAAAAAGTGTTTTTTTTTTTAACTTATAGCTTAGATAATGAACATGAATATGACCCACATGTCGTTATGAAGTGCCTTTCTACTTAGTTACATTGTGTAGAAAGAAAAAACAAAAACAATAATTACATCTATGTTGTTTTATTTCATGTTTTAGATCAAAACTTAGTGATGAGGCCCCTTGTTGTCACTCCTTTGTTTTGTTTTGTTTGTTGTTGTTTTTTGTTGTTGTTTGTTGACGCTTTAGTTTCGAGCCAGCTCGGACAAGACTAGAGGCCTGACGTGTTTAAATGCAGCAAAGTTTTCTCTATAGTAGACCTCGGAGTTGTCTCGCACTGATGGTTTTTTTTTTAAAAAGAAATATAAAACATGGCTTAAGGGACATGGTATGACAACGTACTGCAGAATAAAACTGAAGAAAGAGACCTACGTTAACATTCTTTTTCCGGGGGAAAACCATAAAGGACCAAAGAGCGTGTGCTGGGACCAATGTTAATTGGCAGTCATTTATTGACAAGCCTATTCGACTTCTTGACGTGATAAATTGTGTAACATCTGATTGGTGTATCTTTCGAGTGTGTAATTTGTAATGCTTTTTGCACCAAAAAAAGAGAAGAATTTCACATCGGCTTTTAATACTGATGAGGAAATTTTGGCGCACAAAACTATTTAAAGTTGAAATCTCTTCTTCAGCGCTCCTCAGCATCATCATCAAACTTTAGTTATGTGTCAACGCTTTCTGGTTCAAACTTATGTCTACTTTAAGGTTTACTTTCCTTTCTTTTAGTGGGAATATCTAAGATCTTGGTAAAAAATGAAAATGTTAGAGACTGTAAGAAATTGTCGGTTCTTCGGTCTTCTTCGGGCCTTATGTGGGTGGGGTGGGGGGGGGGTCTATGTGTGTTAGTGGGGGAAGCTACTTGTGTCGACATTTGTAGACCCTGTTAGGACTTTTAGGGATAAGGCATTGGAATGACCGATCATACCAAAATTGCCCCCTGAAAGGAGACATTTGCTCCTGGCGTGCGCGTTACTAAAATGAACTATTGCCCATGCGCAGTTGAGCTCGAACGGCCTGGGTGCTAGTTCGCGCAAGTCACCAATAGAAGCCAAAATGGGCTCAGTCGAAGCATATTGCACTGAAAAAAAAATGGCAAAATGACGGGTTTTTTTCGCTCCAACTAAATCATATTTCCCACCAAAATGTTCACTAGATCCCAGTCTCTTCAAAACCGAGTGTGGATGTTGACATACGCCTATTAAAATGAGCTATTCTGCTAAAAGCGATGACCGCGCGGTTGAACTCCGTACTATGTACTTATTGACTAAGTTAGGTCGGGCTGGATGGGCCTAGAGCCAAATATTTTCCTATCCGGCCCGACCTGACTTAGTCAATAAGTATTTTATCATATGACCAATATGGAGATAAAATTGCTTGAAATTTTAACGCGCGAGACCATCCGCTTTTGTAGTAGGGCCGTACGGCTTTTTCCGCCCCACTCACGCAAATGCGTACGGCCCTCATACGGGACTTTTATCAATGGTTTTACAAAGAAAAGGTTCGCAGGGCCGTACGGCCGTACGGGTCATATTATGATAAAAGCCTTTACGTGACATTGGTTACTTCAAGGTCAAAATGACGGGACATTCATTTTAAGTTATTGAAATATTTTAACGTTTCCAGATAGAATAATAACCAAATTACTGGAATCCGAGTGTGGATTACCGAAAAGTAATTCATAAATGGGCGAAATTTTGATTTTCCTTTCAAAAAATGGTGTTTTCGCTGTGATTTTAAGGGTCAAATTGGAGGTCTGGGGACGAGTTAAAAAATTAGAGGCAAATGTCATCCAATTTTTTTCCATGAATAATTTTAGGGATAAGGCATCGGCTATCAAAATAAAGAGGATATACCTTGTTAATTTTTAATAGCTTCACTGATCGTTAGGATGTGCAAAATTCAAAAGAGTTTTTTCTCTAAAATGAGAACAGTGGGTCTAATTTACTATTATAGCGCGAAAGCGCGCGTGATATCGCCTAATTCTTAGCCGACGAGGCGGTAGGCCGAGTCGGCTAAAGTTAAGTGATATCACGCAAGCTTGAGCGCAATAATAGTTTTATAATTCAACACATTGATAACAAAGCACAGTTTGAGGTATCGAGGCTGTTCCGTCATTTTTGCATTCTCTTGTCAAAATGCAAAATTTACCTCCATCGTTGGATATTCTCTATTTTCGAATTGCCCATAATACACTTTCTTTGCCCCCCAAATTTTGCATAAACTATTGTTTGTAAATGCTCTTGGGGGGACTGGATATTCCCAAGAGCATTTCAAAACAATAGTTTATGTAAAATTTGGGGGGCAAACAAAGTGTATTATAGGCAATTCGAAAATAGAGAATACGTCATGTAGACATTGCGTATATCGATAACTATTTGACCATATTTGGGCAGTGCATCAATGTGTTTAATTATAATTATAATTATCTTACATATTAGAGAAAAAAAGGAGAATAGTTAATCGGCGCCAAACAGGAGCCCATCATTTGGGCTCCTGGCGCCAAAAAGTTTTAGGAATAATTACAGTGTTTAGTGATTTTAAGTATTTTAGGTAAAGGGGATAACTGTCCTGAAAATTGTGGGGTAAGGAACTCCCCCTACCCCCTCCATCTATTCAGTAGAGCTCCTTCTGACGGACACACAAATTAGGCTAACGCATTGTTGTACCCAATTCAAACCTTATGGGAATAACATCCTTTGTTCACAATATTTCCATATAATTTCCATGTCAATGCTTCATTGATATGGAAATATGACAAACAAAGAGTTCTAATCCCAAAAGGTTTGAATTGGGTACAACAGGGCGTTAGCCGAATTTGTTTTTTTTATGTTGTGCGCTTTCCGAGGAATACTACCTTGCGTGTACGTAGCGCGGCGGGGCGGCCGGGCCGTCGCAAGTACAAGACGAAAAGGACTGGGAATGAAATCCAACATGGCGGCCATAACATTATTTCGAGCGCTTCAATTTAGAAGTGTTACCTCGTTTAAATGCGCCATAACACGCCTTCCTAGATGCCACTTTTGCTCCGTAGATAGTAACGACGTGAATCAATCCGAGGTGAATGCCCAAGAGGTTCTAGAGAGCGTGCATCCTTCGGGAAAAAAGCTCGATTTAGTTGTGTCATGTTTACGAGTAGACCGAGTGATAGCGAGTGGCCTCGGTATGGGCAGAAGGTTTGTGTTATGAGGTTGATTGTTGTTTAATTAAAGGTCAAATTATATGAAGTATATCATTATAGTTGAACCCACTCCCTGGCCATAGGGGGGGGGGGGGCGGTTGCAGAAGATATTATGAATTGAACCATGCACAACAATGACTATTCTGTGACTGACCACAACCCCGTCATTCCTGGTGAGGAGGGGATTGTGTAGACCATCATGCCGTGTTGCAAATAAAAAATATATATATGTAGGTCTTTTGGGAATATACCCTGTTCCACGCGTTAAGATTGTGGGGGCTGGGGAGCAGCGAAAAACTGTCGTGGAAGAGCAGGGAAAACTCGCAATATTTTTTTCTTTGCATGACGCCTTACCTTCGCTCCCCACTATCTGAACGCCTGGAACAGGCTATAGGGAATATACAGAGGAAGGCATCATGGTTGGTAGGGAGGCTTTCAGAAGCAAGATCTCACTCCCTCCCCCCCCCCCCCCCCCCCCTCCTCTTTATAGGCCTTGTTAAAGTTGTTTAATTTGCTGTGCCCATCCCCTGCCTCTCCTCCCTCCCCCTCCCCCCATCCCCCCTCAAGCATGATTAACCTAACCAGGCTTGTAATCTCTTTTGATTCCAGTTAAATACAGTGTAATTAATTTTTTTTTGCTGTTTCATTTTGACTTTGATTTGTCTTCACATGTAGCCAAAATAACCTTTTGAAAACCTTTTTTTTTTTTTTTTTAAATAAACTAAATCCTTGGTTAAGTTTTAATCCTTGGCTAGTGTTAATCGGCTTTTGAACAACTGGGTCCTGTTCTTTAGTTTGCCTTAAGTTTTGAATAAGCCTTAATATTTGTGGGATTGTCCTTTTTTTCTGCACCACAGGGCATTTGAACACCTTTTTTTTGTCCCCACCATTGGGCATTTTGCATCTGCAAAGTGCTGATGTCCTGGGGGCTGGGGGGAGGGAGGGGGATGCAAACCACTGGAATTGGCCGATGCATAAACCACTGTATACCATGCGCGATTTAGGGGTAACACTTATTCTTTTGTTAAAACAATAGAATATTAGAGCACAAAAGAACGACAATACAATAGAATACAATACCATAGAATATATTAGAATACATAATTTTACCAAATACAATGAATGTGTACAATGTACAATAGAGCTAACACCCTAAATCGGGCATCATATGAACCACTGTATTTATTTTGGGGGAGTTCATTACATGACTTGATACAAGCTATTTTCCACAACTGTTTTTCTCTACCGGCAAGCATTTTTTTCTCTTTCAATATTGCCTACTTGGTGGAATTTTATCAGACTGGTACATTGAAATCTGCCAAAAAAAATCAGCAAAGGGGATTCTTCAAGGGAAAAAAATAGCCTAAATACTGAAAGTCAATATTAATGATTAGATATCTCAAAGAAAAGAAATCCAGCCTTCATATAGTTCATTTCAGAATATTTTTATTGTTTAATGTTCCAGCTGTTTGTCTGTATGATGCAAAGCTCCTTTATTGATTGCTTTTAATTAATTTCCAGAAAAGCAAGTGACTATATTGCTGCCAGAAAGCTATTTGTAAACAAAGAGAACTGTAAAAAAGCCTTCTTGGAAGTAAGTAAGCTTATTGATTTGGTTAATTAATTAGCAATTGCAGTTGCTTGATTAGGTAAAAAATATACTTCATCTGGAATAATTAGTTTCCATATTGATTCCTTTTTATTTATTTCAATGTCATAGTTATGAAAATTTGCTTCTTCCTTTTTTGTGCAGGGGGGGGAGGAGATCTCGTATAAAACTCACGAGGGTGATCATCTTAAAGAGTACTTAGTTAATAATTATTTTTATTATGATCACAACCCTGTAACTTTCATGTGGGAGTTGCCCCCCCTGCCCATCACAGGGATGAAGTTACTCGTCCCCCCCCCCCCCTCCTGCTTCTCTTTGATATTGTCACATGTAAAACCCTAATAGCCAGACGAGGCATAAAATTTAAATTTATGTAACACTAAAAATTGAAGAATGCATTTTGTTGTTATTGTTGTAGGTAAAAGAAGGAGATGAAATTGATCTTGCGTTATCTAAAGAAAGTGATGAAGTAGAACTGTCCCGGTTCAAGGTTTTAGCAATTGACAAAAATCAAACAAAGAAAAACAAACGACGCCTTTCTGGGATGAGGTTTTCAAAGATTATGATGCCCAGAAAAGAATTTGATCATCATTACAATACCCAAGCTGTTGATTGACAAGTTGTCGCTGCCACAGTGGAAATGTTAAATCACAAAACAACACCAGTGGAGTCGCTGCCTAACCTTGAAAAAACAGTGACTTTATTGAGAAGTTTGCTGGCCATTTTGCTAAGAAATATTTTTTGTGAGACTTCTCAACTTCATACAAGAAACAGTATAAAGTTCTCAAGTGACAGCTGATGAAGGGTACAGTGCAGTATTGCATGTATGTCATGTGACTTCACATCTTTGTGACAACAGCTACAAATAATGACTTAAATCTCAGCAACATTGTGTGGTTTTGTCGGAATGGTTTGTGATAATAAAGGTGGCTGATCAAATGTGTACAAATTTGCAGTTTATTAAGTGTTAATCTGCTTTGAGAGGTCCTCTTAAACAGAATTTTTCGATAAAAAAGTGCCCACAACAGTCTGCATTGGAGAAGTGTCTGCCTTAAAGAGGGTTGAGTTGGAGACAAATAAGTGAAATTGGCTGGGACATTAGCCAACTATGTCTACCTTAGAGAGGTGCCCACCTTACAGGGGTGTCCACCTGACAGGAGCATCTGCCCTACAGGGGCATCAGCCCTACAGGATTGTCTGCCCTACTGGGGTGTCCACCTGACTGGGGCATCTGCCCTACAGAAGTATTCGCCTTAGAAAGGTGTCTACTTTGAGAGAGTCGACTGTATACCAGTGATCTCAAGTCCTGCAGGAACCAGTGTTGTTCTGTCCAAAGAACTAAACCCTCTAACTCCCAAGAGTGCCAAAAATCAAGGAGAATTTGTCTTTTGACCACTGGGGATTTACTTTAGGTTTGACTTTATTTCTCCAGGCAGTCATGTATTACATTAAATTTTATTCTGTTAATTATAGAAACTGTACATTAAAAAGAGCCTTGTGACGATTTTCTGAATATTCCTAGCACCATAACCTGATTATCAGACTGTAGGAGGACGCTTGCACTTACTTCCTCCTCTCCCTGCCTGATGTCCTTTGTTTGAGTGCTTGTTCTTGATGTCATCTGACAGTTGATTATTTCCACCAATCAGAGCAGTTGTTAGCAATTTTTTCTCCATCAGGAATTTCAAGAATGTGACTGAACGTACCGTGATTGGTGGAAATATTCAACCGTCAGATGATGTCAAGAATAAGCCTGCAAATAAAGGACATCAGATGGGGAGAGGAGGGACTCAAAGGACGTCAGATGGGGAGAGGAGGGAGTGATCAGTGTGAGCGTCCTCGCACCATATGAGAATCAGGCTAGAGTAAACACTGCCTGAAGATTTTTCAAAAGCAATATGGTTGTTATCTTGTGAATGTTTTCTCAATTGTTTCTAAAACTTTCCAAAGTACAAGATGACAAAAAGATGTTTTAGTTCATTTGTCATTAAAACCATGAAAAGTTGTCAGTAACTGTGATGTCATCTAAATTGTCACAGGTAAAATTATCATCTCTTTTTCCAAGAGTGGAAATCCTTGTTTGACAGTGCAGTTATCTGAACACCTTAGCAATCATCTCCGTTTGCAAATACGTTTTAGTGGTATTTACACAAACAGCTGTTTTATTTCGTATCTTAATTAAAAAAACTCCCTTATTCACATTCATACTGTTCTACTAAAAATAAAATAAATGATGTACAATGTTGGCTCCCAAGAGCACCAAAAATGAAAATGAAATAAGAAAATGAGAGAAATACTGATGAGATATCTCAAGTTTTTAACAGTGTCAGTGTCACCAGACACTGAACATTCAATAGCTTTCATTCAAATGGTTACAGTTAAGGATCCTGTCCACAGACTCCAAAAATTGAACCACATTTTAATAGGCAACTTAAAACCCTTTCACTCCCAAGAGTGCCAAACATCAAAATTCAAGAAAAATCCCAAATTAAATTATATATTAAAATAAAGAGAAACAAATGGTACCATGCAAAAGTACTGCTGAAGAGGTTTCTTTTGAATGGTCACACCATAGGATTTCGTTGACAGACTCAAAAGTTAGAACTACACTACATGTTTCCATAATGGAAGTCCTCTGGAGTGAAAGGGTTAGTGCTGATTTTGAGAGTAATCAGATAACTTGCAAGATGTTATTGATGTCAATTATTTATATACATTTACCCTTAGACAAAATGACAAAACAATCACGAGTTTTACATTTACATGAAAAGTTATCATGTGACATTGGTATTTACGGCGATACATGTAATAAATGAGAATTATATTTACTCTCCTGGAAGCAGTGAAGTCTATTTTGAACTTAATTATTTACTTCTCAGCTTATTTATCGATTTTTACGCCTCATACCTATGTGTATTTCAAATCACACAAAATTAGCCTGGTTACTACAGTAGCCTCCAATGCAGACACATTTGTCAAGTGACCAGTTCATCACATGGTGACAGACAGATTGTTGACTATCCCAACAACTCTCTGTATTGGAGGGTAGCCACCGGCAGGGGTTTCAATAAAATTAAGAGTAAGTGGCAATATTTATAAAATAGACGGCAGTGGCAGTGGCATTTCCAGCATTCTGGGCATGCGCATCAACTTCAGTGAAATTAATCGAAAAGTAGGCGGCGATAATTTAGGAAGTAGCCGGCAAAATTCGCCGGTTGCCGGCTTCTAATGAAACCTCTGCACAGGAAGCCCAGCCTGACAATAGGAATCCTCAATTACAAAAATATAAGGATTTGTATGGGATTTTATTGTGAGTTTGATAAAACATAAAAATTACAAATAAATAGCCATTAACGTGTTCATACCTCATTAAAGGCCCATGTTCACCCAATCTGCTTTGCGCGCTTGTGTTTTTGTTTTGAAACGGTTCAATTGTTCAATGTAGCGTTATGATTGGCTGACACGTAGATTTTTCGTCTGTGCGAAAATCAGCCTGGGCGCGCAAGATACAGAAGATACAGAAGCTATTATTAAGGGAAGTAGTCATAACAAGTATACTCTACGAGGACCCACCTTGTGTAGGGGTAGGGGGATTATGCAAGATACCACCTATCTGATGAGTGTAATGGACAAAATATTTTGGCCTAAAAATTGAAGAGATTAATATTCTGTGTGCACCAAGCTTGCATTGGTAGTAAAACGGCACAGGAAGATTTGAAACTTTCTCGGTTTCTACTCCTGATAGAATGGGGGCTATACCAACAAGACACCATCTTTTTAGGTGGGGGAGAGGGGGTACATAAGGAGACCACCAGTCGTTTTGTAAAATGGTGGGTCCTGTCCGAGTATAATAGTTTTGACCATTTCCCTGAAAGGAATTTTAGTCAAAATTAATAATAAATTAATTATTCAATGGTTTTAACAACAGATAATACGTGCAAGCATTTCACTCACTGCTACTATTTTTGCTTGTTTTTGCGGGGCTTGAAAAAAGACTATACAACTCATATTAAATATATCCATGTGTTAAACTCACAGTGTGCTATCAACTTAAGCAGTTGAAAAAGCAACCTAAAAAAGAAATTCAGGCTTGAACGGGCTCAGGCTTGAGTGTTCCAAGCCTGATAGCTCGCTGGGAGGATCACAAATTTCACTCATGTTTCATCTGCAGTTGACATTATGATTTTCATATATTCATATTCTTATTTTACTCAATGTTACCAATTTTGCTTGTTTCTGCAGGGCTCGAAAAAAGACTATGCAACTTGTAAAATAGCCATGTATATTATCTGTTGAACCATTGACTAAGGTTTACGATATTAATTGATGTTTCAGACAGTGTCTGCGTGTCTGTATTAACTGTCAACTGTCTATTAGCAATTAAGTATGTACAGTCAGGCTTGATTGTACTAACTTCTCAAATTTCAAACATTGTGCTAGAATTTTAACATTTTCTTCTAATTTTGCAATCAAAGAAATGTACAGGAAAAATAATTATCTAAGCATTCAGACCAACATTAATTTTGTTAGAATTCTAATCATACAAAGTGCTATAAATGCTATACTAATACCCACTGCATTAAAATAATTTTTTACAATTCATGCACATGAAAATATTGCTAAAGGTTAATATTGGTATTGGTATTGAAGGGTTTGGAATCTATTGAATAATAATAATACACGACTGTACAATACGTTTGAGATTTCAATAATTCCAATATGTCCAGTATTTAAATCCTTTCACTCCCATGAGTACCAAAAATCAAAATTCAAGAAAAATACCAAATTTCATTTTGTAAAATTTTGAAAAACAAATGGTACCATGTTAACGTACTGCTGAAGAGGTTTCATTTGAATGGTCACACCATAGGATTTCATCCACAGACTCAAAAGTTAGAACTACACTACATGTCTTCATAATTGACTCTGGGAGTGAAAGGGTTAATTGTAGCCATAGGGTATATAAAAAAGGATATTTCCTGGTGTTGCGGGAGGGGGGTCTCCCATATAAAAATGACAGGGGTGCTCGTCAAACCTTTTAGGGGTCAAAATTTGTAGATTGGTACCGCTTAAGGTACTAAAATCTAAAATGACGTTAGAATAATCACGGCACCTTTAAGGGTATTGAGCCAAAAAAATATGACAGAATATGACGTGTGTTGTTTTGAATTGGTACCTCTTACAGGTAAAACTTCTTTTGAGCCACGCCCATCAAATGAGATTCTGGTACCTTTTTGGGTGTTTTTCAAAAATTTCCGACGAGCACCCCCAAGGGCTAAAGTATGCCTTACATTTCTAGTACAAAAATAAGAAACGCCTAGTACCATACACAATTAGGAAATAATTTATACATGTACCAGAGTTGTAATAATTTGTACTTTAAAAATGGTGGATCAACTAATTAAGATACCATCCCAATGGCTTCTGTTTTTCTCACACTAACAAATGTCAAAACCTAACTTGAACACGCTGAAGATGTCCTAACTATCTACTTTGTACAGGCTGCATTTGGCCGATTATTGGAAGTGGGTGTGCCTCTGTGTTAAACACCCAGTGATCTAATGGTATGAGAGTGTCCTCAGAGAATATCAAATACAGGTATTTTAATGTTTCTGCTAAGAAAAAGCTTTGTTGGACATCATCATGTGATACTGCTGTTGAAGAAACATCGCGTATTCCACAGTACCCTACACCGACACGACAGAACTTCTCAATACTCTGAAAAAAATGTCAAACAACATAAAAAACTGACGCAACGATGCACAGGTTACCAGCTGTCCATATCAACCAGTTTTTGCACAGAGCATTCCAACTTGTGTTTCTACAAAAGTTTCATTATCTCCAAGATTTCAAGTAATATCAAAATAACTCTACATATAAAAAACCATGTTTTATATTTCTTAGTCCTGAGCTTCTCAAACTCTTGATTCTTCACCCCTTACATAGGCTACTTTCATCATGGTTCATCTTTGTGATTACACAAAACTACGCACTTTTTCCTTGTTTTCCCCACATCTGCTGCCTCAAAATGTTGTATTTTGTCTAGTTCCTGCCCCGCTGGGGGACTCCCACGAAAAAGTGATAGGACTTAATCATCATACCTTTTAGGGGTTAAAGGGAACCTCCACTATTATAACAAATTGACGTAAAATTGTTGGAAATAATGATTAAATTTCAGTTATGTTAACAAGTGGAAATATAATATTAGTGGACGCAAAAATTGGATATGAATATCGCCTATTTTCGCTTTCAAATTTCCTGTGCGCTGCCATTTTGAATATTTATGACGTCATTTGGTTGCCCAATTGTTCCAAACAAAAGAGCGTGGATTCTTAACAATAGCGGCAACCAAGTGACGTCATAAATATTCAAAATGGCGGCACGCGGGAAATTTAAAGGCAAAAATAGGTGATATTCATATCCAATTTTTGTGTCCACTAAAATTATATTTCCACTTGTTATTAACATAATTGAAATTTAAACATTATTTCCAACAATTTTACGTCAATTTGTTATAATAGTGGAGGTTCCCTTTAAAATGAGGGGTTCGGTACAACAAAAGGTGTTTGAATAGAAAATGAATGACCACCATCTGAGTTTTTCTAATACTTTTTAATAATAAACCAGAAAAAATATGCTGACAGGGACAGCTTTTCAGAAGGAATTTGTTCCTCTTAGGGCCGATTTAAACGGCACAACCTTTGCCTACAACCATCACATGCAACCTGCTCATGCCATACGAACGACACGAATCACATCGTCTAAATCAGCCTACAACTTGCTCACAACTGTTGCATGTGACACAAAAAAAGTTGTAGGATTTTGAAACATGTTTTAAAACCCTACAACAATCGTAGCCACATACAATGTTACCGGTATATGATGCAAGTTGTATACAATTTTTGCCTGTGCGTGCTACAAAAAATCCCATGCGACAAAGTTGTGTCATGTAAATCAGCCTTAAGGTGTAAAAACTCATGTGAGCTACACCCAAACAACAGGTTTCTAATACCTTTTAGGGGGTCCTTTCAAAAGTTCGGATGATCACCCCCATCAGTTTTAACTCCTCATTCCATCCCTATATCTCCTGGGTTCCCACCCTCCACCCCCTCTCCCCCCATCCACTGTTACATTCTTCCTGTTACTGACCTGAACTGCTTCCCATGCCCATTCTCGATATTTGGGCTCATGTGTGTAGCGCCACATGTAGAAGTATGCCTCAATAACTTCAGGTCGAAGTATGTAGTACCTCTCGTTACTTCGCAGACCTACTGCTTCATGAGGTCCTTCAAATCTAAATGCCTCTGGGCCAATACCAGTAGCTGCAATAAAGGAAATTCGTTTTAAGCTGTGATACAGTAATTGAAATGACACTTCTTTCTGTGCAATAGAAATTGTCGAAACCATTGTGTCTCACTCCCATGCCCCATGACCAGTTTTATACTTCGTGTAATTGCTTGAATTTTTTAATCGCAGTTTTTTAGAGTCAATAAACGAGTCAAACAATTTATTACAGAAACAAAAATTATTATCACCACTTCTTATGAAATAACACCACAAACTCCTTGCAGTAATTAAAGTGCCCCTGTGATCAAATTTTTTATTTTAATGTTTTTACATTTTCGTGTACAATTAGACTTTCTTACTCATCTTGCCAAATTTCAATTCATTATGAACATCAGAAATCATTTTATTTTAACATTTATTTCCGAGAATTTACGGCCGCCATTAATTAACCTTGTTCCAAGGCTTGGTTACGAATGGGAGAAAGTGACGTCAAAGACTCAAACATTCCTCGCGGGTTGAAATTATAATAACAATAAGTATTGAAAATCACGCGAAAAGCAACAAAAACTGGACTTAATGTCCTTTGTGCAATTTTCTATGCTTATTGTTATTATAATTTCAACCCGTGAGGTATGTTTGAGTCTTTGACATCACTTTCTCCCATTCGCAACCAAGCCTTGGAACAAGGTTGATTAATGGCGGCCGTAAATTCTCGGAAATAAATGTTAAAATAAAATGACTTCTGATGTTCGTAATGGATTGAAATTTGGCAAGATGAGTAAGAAAGTCTAATAGTACACGAAAATGTAAAAAAATGAAAATCAAAAATTTGATCACAGGGGCACTTTAATTAAACTTTATTCATATTAAATGGCAGGCAATTGATTTTCTTTTATATTATTTTATGCTTATCAGCCTTCCTGGCCTTGTTAGCACGTGCAAAATGGGGCCAGCAGGACTAATCAACTTACATATATAAAAGAATAATAAATTGGCTGCCACTGATGAATAAAGTCTATTCCTACAGCTGTAGGCGGAATTCAATAAAAATTATTTTAATTAGTATTTATTGCTCATTTAATTACCAGTCTTGCGGTATGATTCATGACAGGTGTTGGCAATCTCTGCTCCAAGGTTTACAAAATGCTTCTCATTTTTAGAACCCTTGGATCCAAGAGCAAACATCCCGGCAGTGAAACAGGCCTGAAAGTAATGTGTGCAAATTTCGTTAGAAAGAAAAACAACATAAATTCAAATGAGAAGTACATGTACTTTGGGCTACACTAACCCGGACGACCGCAACCGACAAAGTACTTTGGGCTGCTGTTTATTACAATGTATGTGATTATACAGAGAGGAACATTGCATTTAATTTAACGATACAATCACCTGTAATAATATAATAACCACCTTGTTACTACCTGTAGTCCTTTAACTTCCAAGAGTACACAAAATAAAACAAGTTGTCAGACTGAAAACAAATTTTTCATTTAGGTATTTTTACAGTTACCCTACCAAGCTATTACGACCATCTTGTTTACATGCCCACATTTAAATGGCCTGTCATCAGTAATTGTATTAACAGGGTTTCACTATATTTTACAAGGTGGTTGTAAACATTTAATTAAAATAATCTGGATGAAATTCTAAAGTGTAACCATCATTTCATTTTTTTTTTCATTTATTTGTTTACTCCAAACCTTTACAGATGTTAATAATTAATTTTTGAATCACGTTATAATAGGAAGGAGAGGAGAGGGGCACGTCTAGATAAACTAATATTGTGCCCCCTAAAGTTATATAAGTATAATCAAAAAACTCGTATTTTTTTTAGTAATTTAGCAAATTAAAACCTAGATTGAAGGGTAGTTTAAACTTGTACTGTGGTGTTTTTCCAGTTTCTAGACAGTTCAGAGTTGTTTGAATTCATTTTTATGAACTCATTGAGACTGGTGCCTTGGCATGGCCGAGTGGCTTGTGTGTCTGAGAGCTATACCAGTGGGGTTTATACCCCTGGCAGGGTCTCCCATACTGCAAAGGTCAAAGAGAAGGGTCCAGATCAACGTCAGTCTCCCGAACCTCCAGGTTTAGGGATTGGGCTTGAGTCTAACAACCTCATCCCATAAAAAAGCACTTGTAATGGAAACAGCAAAAAAAGAGGACAGTTTATGTGTCTTACTAAGTGGTCCATTTTGTGTTCTAATTTGCCAAACTTGTACTCTGCGATGTATGTAAGGTTGGATGGTGACGACCTCCTGACCAACATTAGTTCTATGGCCTAAAAAAAATAAACAAAAATTAGCAATTATAAATTGTTAAGAGAATTGTCTGCTCTAGGAGGTAACCAATGGTTTTTTTTTTCATGTTTGAGTATAATAGCAAGACCGTGCTGGTCAAGGTAGAGAAGTGCCTTAGTAATTTTGATATAGGATAGCATGCTTCTTGTAATATATCAAACACCAGGAAGAGTGTTTCATCACGATATCCAAACACCGAGAAGTGGGTTGAAAAACAAGGTGCAGCCAAGTTTTTTTACCCCTTTGAGGTGTTTAGATACCTGATGAAACACTCTTACAAGTGTTTGATATACTGTAGCTTTTCAAACTGATCATTAAATGCAGAGAAAACGAAGGAAAAAAATCACCAAAATCTATGCAAATTAAGAACAGGTATCTAATCCCCCTTCACAGTAATGATTTCCTGTGTGTTCTAGTCATGAATTATTAATAGTTTTAAAAGGACTTACTACAATCCTTTCAGTTAATAGAAGTTTACTATTAATCTCTCAGCTCACAGGTTGTAAGCAATTCTAGAAATGTTTTCTGATCAAGATGTTTAAAGTTGTACTTCTCCAAGAAGAAGGGGATCATAGGGATGGCAGGGGGAAGGGAACTTGGGAGAGAAGGGGACAGGAACTGGGAAGTTCAGACCCCTAACTCCCCTGCAGAAAAGTAGGCAAGAATGATCATCGGCCAAGCCTTTTCCGCAAGGCTTCTCTACATTGCATGACATTTACAGTTACTGTCTCTCCTGTATCTTTATTTTAATGTTCTGTCTTTGCACAGTCTTGCCATCTTAACCACAGCATACCCACTCTCATCTTGCCTTTCTTACTTTTAGTACAAGAAGGTACACAAACAAGCTTAAAACTTGTTAATACAAACCTCCACTGCTTTGTCGTACATCCGCCTGGCTACATTGTCTGTTTTTCCACTCATCACCCATGACTTGATCAAATATTCATAAAAACTGTCTCCAAGGGCACCCAAAGAAACATGCTCTGTTGTTATCAAGAAAAATGCTAAGTTAAACTAGAGCCAGTCATTAACCCATTCACACCTGAGGATTTTTACGTTTTTGAGTGATTTTCTGCATACACACGCCCCATAGGATTTCGTGACTTCATATTTGGAGTTACCATTGAAAGTGCTGCTGTTCTAAAACACTGAAGGCTCGAGTTTACTGGAAACGTCATTGTGACGATCTCATTTTGCTTGGTTGATTTGCAATAAAGGGTCCAATATGAATTATCTACGATTTTTGGTAAGTTCACAGCCATTTTTCATCTTTAGTAGCTGCCTGGTGAGCATCATTAAGCTTGGAGGTAGTTCAGAGTCCACTTCTCAATGAAGCGAGTTAGGTGTTGTACTTCGTTTACGAATTTGGCTCGTTGCTCGTTGAACTGGAAAAATGGCCGCCTGGAAACGAAGTGGCTTTGGGACTCGACTCTGGATGAATTTCTCGACCTACCGCGGCATATTTTGGAAGTTGCGACCACAGGAGAACACAACAAGCGCGAAATTCCGGCGGTGGGTCAGAGTGGCTGTGGACTTAGTATATATATGAAAATTTTGGAGGACAGAATGGGCGCTGTCAAAAAAAAAAAAAAATCTGTTTTTTTCCCAGCATGCAGTGCGGTGGTGGTGTTGAAAATCTAGGCAAGGTGAGTATGCACTAGTATAAGAAGCTGTCGCTAGGCCCGAGCAACGAATAAGAGCAAAAAAATTCACTGCTAAGCTAGGACTAGGACTGAATTTTGCTGTAAATGTTGACTTTTGGGTTTGCCATGATGATTTGAATAAAAAAAACTAAAGGCAAAAACGTGATTTTTGTTGTTTTTCTATGACGTTAAAAACGGTAATTTTTGTTATTGTCCAAATTCAAACGCTGATATTCTGCAAAAATCGCTGACTTTTTTGTGTTTATTGGGTATCTCAATTTGAAAGACTTTCTAGTCAATGCTCACAACTGCTAGTTAAGGCAATGTTTGCACGATTGAGAAAGTTACAATTTTTTAAAGCAGTGGAGTCTTGTACGGGCGGTTACGGGCGGTTCAGGTGTCAATGGGTTAACAATGAGCCTTACTGCTAGCATCAGACATTAAAGTTTGACAAGTCTAAAGGTCTTGTGTTTATGGAAAGCGCTTGATGCTCAAAAGCTGATTAACACTTAGGTATTACAGGTTTACAATTAACCAAGGTTTTTAATATTTCTTTTGTTTGGAAGAATTTGAAAATGCTTATTCTATTAACCCTTTCACTCCCAGAGTCAATAATGGAGACCTGCATTGTTGTTCTAACTTTTGAGTCTGTTGACGAAATCCTATGGTGTGACCATTCAAATGAAACCTCTTCAGCAGCACTTTTGCATGGTACCATTTGTTTGAAATTTGGGATTTTTCTTCAAATTATTTTGACTTTGGGCAATCAAAGAAGTATTAAAAAGAGATAATAAAACATACAGTTTGACATTAATCAAAGCTACATAATTTTGCTTGTGTAACAAAAAGGTGATAGGCCAATCCTGGATAATGATGATGGGATTATGATGGGAAATGGGCACTTTTAGTACTAGACAAAAAATAGTAGAAAGAAAAAATTCAAAATAAATAACTTACGTGAGCCCCAAACTCCACTCCTCGGATTTAAATAGTTGGGGTACAATCCATTGGGTTTGTCTATCTGATCTAGAACTTCTCGTACCCGATTGACCTAAATAGGACCAGTAAAATATATTAAAATTAATCCAGTCCACTTCTTTATATAACATGACATAAGAAGACGTACAAAATTGAATACAACAAGAAGGTTGAAAATTACAACTCTGACCACACTGAGTGGAAAAACATTTGGTTAGTAATTTCAAAGCCTGCTCTTGTTATTCACTATTTACATGTTTTATCATAACTTGAGTTGGAAGAAAAGAGCCATGACCATAAATATATTGAACCTCCTGTTTGCGACAAAATGCAGTGCCAAGGTAATTGCTTACCACATCAGATAACAGGAGGTCTTTACTTTGAATCATGTGAACCTGTTGCAATTTCAATGTACATGTACAAAGCACCTATCAGCGCAACATAAAATTATTGTATCATATTGAAGTTTTGATGGTCACAGTCACTTACAAGAGGTGGTCGCTTAAGACAGGTTTGGACTTAAGTGATATGACTGAAAGAAATTTGGTATTTTGGAAAAGTGCTCACTAACTTAGGAGAGGTGGTCGACATGAACATTCGACTGTAATATAAGATTACGATAGCTCAATGCAATATTTCCAGCCAATATTCACAGTGATAAGTACAATAATTAAAATATAAAATGAATAACGATTCATAATACCTGTAATGGTGCAGGGTTCTCATTAAGTGCCGGCAACCGGCTAAAAAACCGGCTACTTCGAATTTTGAGCCGCCTACTTTTCAGTGAAAAAGGCTTAATACAGGGATTCTGACAGGGTGCGGGGAAAAAACTACAATTGTGCGGGAGTTTTGAGGCAAATTGTGCGGGAAATAACGTCGATTGTGCGGGAAATTGTGCGGGATTGCGCAATCCTGTGACCAGGCCAGAAAAATATGTCAGGGAGGAAATTCTGCATAAATGAAAAATACAAATAGATGTTTTACTTTGGGGAGTAAAATGTACCTGTTGTGGTTTAAATTTTTCTTTGGTTTGAAAATTTTCAAACCAGTTTAAATTTTGTTTTCCTTTGTCTTAGATTATGATAATGAATCAAGGACAAAGGAAAATAAAAATTAAACTGGTTTGAAAATTTTTAAACCAAGGAAAAATTTGAACCACAACATACCCAGCAATCGCCAATTTGCAGCTGTTTTTCTTCACCAAAGTTTATTTGTCTCAACAAAATCACATTGTGTGACACGATGAACTCGATCGAGTAAAACCAAAATACATGTACCACATTTAAATGAAATGTTTCCGATCTGTTGCGAGTTCCTTTATGAAAAATCTGTACATTTTATGCAGAAAAAATCTGTAGGAAGTCGGAAGGAAGTAAAACTGAGACTAATTCCCAGGACGGCGAAGAGAACGCCTTGTTGTTTTTATGTCGATTCTCTCGAGCTGTTCGAGGAAGGCGAGGGTTTTCTCGATTGTTTGGAAAGAAAATGGGCTGAAAATAGCCTAAAACGTTTCTCGAAATCTTGGTAATCAATAGAAATACCTGATTTAATTAAAATTTTAATCAAATATTGCAGTATTGTGCGGGATTGTGCGGATTTTTAGGAATTGTGCGGAATTGTGCGGGTTTGACCGAATTGTGCGGTCCCGCACCCGCGCATCCTGTCAGAATCCCTGTTAATATGTGTTAAACAAACCTACATGTAAATGAACAGTGAAAGTTGTGCAAAGCAATGTAAATAAATAAAAATGTAAGCTTACTTACAAGAAAAACCATAATGAACAGACAGGTTTCTCGTAAATTTGTTTTCACATTAAGGGAATCCCTCAGTTGAGGG
The DNA here is from genome assembly GCA_024195265.1 of Dendrophyllia cribrosa. Classification (NCBI taxonomy): domain Eukaryota; kingdom Metazoa; phylum Cnidaria; class Anthozoa; order Scleractinia; family Dendrophylliidae; genus Dendrophyllia; species Dendrophyllia cribrosa. The sequence goes on from JAJLRJ010000004.1 coordinate 48,852,833, forward strand.
TTTTATGAAAAATGTCTTGCCAAAAATGCATGAAATGGCAATTCTGAGCCTCTAGATTTTCAAATTTTTCTGGGGGGCATGCCCCCAGACCACCCTAGAAATTCGTGCCTTTGGCACTCAATTGCCAAGCCGCCTACTATTATACATGTATCTCAACCGTCTACTCTAAAACTTAGTGAGAACCCTGATGGTGAATAATACAAAGTAAACTGAGAGAGAAGCAATAGATCGATGTCCCTAATGTCATGGGTGTGGCACAAAGAAACATTCCGAGTCCCCGACAGGAAACAAACCTAGATGTATACTGTACACCAGTCTGATGCTAAGCAAATTGTAATCAATAATGGCTCCAGTTATTTTGGAGTAATTGAGTTTAATCAGCTAACCTTTTTAGCATAGATTGGGTCTCCCGTGATCTTTGACAGATACACAAACTCCAAGTGCATTGTACCAAATTCAGCCAGAATGGAACAGCCACCAGACGCCCAGCCCCAGTTATGCCCACTGCCACTACAAGGGAAAAAAAAAAAACAGTCGAACATTTCAGTTACAGTCAACTTCATAGGCTTATAACAGTCAACTCCTGCTACAATGAAATTAAAGACCACAATTATTATGGTGTCCATAATAGAGAGAGTCCATAACATCAGCAGTTATTTTCATTCAAATCTTTACAATGCACCACAGTCAAGTGTCTGTGCATGCTGGTTAAATTTTTGCACATGCATCAAGCGGTCATGGTTGTCAGGTATTCAAACAGTAAACAAATGTACCAGCACTGACAAGTCTCAACATACTTCACTTTAACAAAATTATGCTTGAAACGTTTGCAGGAAATCATAAAATGATTTAGTAAACTTATGAGCTTTTCTCAAGCTATGTGGTTTGGTTATGGTTTGCAGGGGCACATGCAGGGGAGGCTTCCAAGGACTCCGGAAACCCCCTTGAGAACATAATCCTTACAAAAGAAATTGAGAAAGCAGGCGATTTCAATGTGAAAATGAGAAATGGAAAGTTGGTGCTGTTTAATATAGTTGAACCTTAACTTGACAAGAAATTGTCCTTCCTAAACATGACATGCACATGTGTTTTGTATGCCTATGTAACTGAATGTCTTGAGTGACTGGGTACATACCCCTGACTTGACAGGGGTTTCAATAAAATTGACAGTAAGTGGCAATATTTGTAAAATAGACGGCAGTGGCAACAAAGGGGCCATAAGGCCTAGGACCTCGGAAATGGCATTTCCAGCATTCTGGGCATCAACTTTAGTTAAATTAATCAAAAAGTAGGCGGCGATAATTTAGGAAATAGCTGGCAGAATTTGCCGGTTGCCGGCTTCTAATGAAACCTGTGCTTGATCTTGGTATAAAAACAATACAATGTATACTGTATTTATCTTGAAAAACTTAATTGTAATTATAAGTCATACCTGGCAAAATTAACCATGGCCCATGGAATTCCTGTTGGAGAATTAAATGCTGGAAGAAGTTTGTCCCCTACTTCTTTAGCTTTCACTTTAAAAACCTGAAGACCAGTTTATTTGTTAATAAATAATTATACAAATTCATGAGCATATAATAGGTACAGTAGAACCCCACTAACTCAAACGCCAAGGGGAAACGATAAATTGTTGGGGAAAGCAGGGAGTTCGAGTTATCCGATAGGTTTTAAGGTTAATTATGCAGATTATGAAAATGAAATTACTGGTAAGTTTAGACAAGGGAAATAAAAAGTAAAACCAACCAAAAATTTAAACCACGACAGATGCATGTACAATGTGACTAGTAACTCAAACAATAATATTTATGTAATAATGTCAAACACAAGGAAGAGTGTTTCATCAGGTTGATTTCCAAACACTGAGAAGTGGGTAGAAAATGAGGCACAGCCAAGTTTTTTAACTGATTTCAAGGTGTTTGGATACCTGATGAAACACTCTTGAGTGTTTGATAGAGCTTCTCAAACTGATCATTAAATATGGAGAAAACAAAGCCTTAAGGGAATGCTTGATGACATGTGATGAGTTTGAGAACTCTAAAAAGAAGACAACTACAAAATATTTGGGAATTTCACATCAATGGTACATGTACATGGCAACCCTCACTTGTAGAGCTGTAAATAACTGTAAACTTTGTAAGCAAGAAAATGTTATATAAAAAAATGCTACTAAACCTCAGTGACAAACTTAAAGATGCTGGTTTTCGTTAGGGGTGATAAGAATAGAAATATCAAACCAGACATTGTGCAGCTAAAATTAAGTTTATCAAGTAAGTAAATAACCGTATGTTACTCTAACCTCTTCTCCACTGAAAGCATAAGCAGACAGAAGACCACCAAGAAATCTTATTGTTGTTTCAAACACCGATACATCTGAAGCCTGTTTAAAAAAATACATTTATGTATTAACTGTTCTTATTTTTCAAAGATTGGCATGCTGCAATGGCAAATCCAGACTCCACATTAAAATGTTAGAGGCCTTATATTTTTTGCAATATACACTGTAAATAGAGCCAGGGGAGGGGTGATGTCTGTCACTGTGATGGGTCCTTCAACAATAAAACAATGGCCATCGCCATGGCAAAATAATTTTGCCATGACAATGGCCTTTGTTTAAACACACTGGAAGTACCGGTCGTTGGGACCCTTTGTACATGTATCTGGGTACAAGTACAACTTTTCAAATCTTTAGATTATTAATCATGTCACATTAAGAATACTCCTACAGTACTTACCCGCTTATAAGAACCTGCAATTTAAGAACCTGTTAGCCTAAAAATATCAATTTAGACCCCATTTACATAAGAACCTATTTAGCCTAAAATTTGAAACAGGTTCTTATAGAAAGGTTCTTATAGAAATTAACCTAAAAAAATCTTCATGCAAAAAAACATGATTCAAAAGTAGTGAACTTGAACATGTATACACTTCTAAATTTGGTATAAATAATGTTTGAAAACCTTGTAAATTTTCATTACATAAGGGATAAGCCCTGTCTTCAGTGATGAATTAAAACTACAATAATATTGATGTGTCTCTTTGATGAGTTCAAAGTTCTGTACCACAATGGGTCATGGTCACATACTGTCTAAAGGCCAGGCCTGTTTTGGCATTAAATTAATATACATGCCACCTTTCTACCATTCACAGGTGTATAATATATTTCTCATTAAATAAGAACCTATTGAAGAACCCGTTTAGGCTAAAATTCCACTAAGCACCATTTACATAAGAACCCGTTTAGCCTAAAATTCCACTAAGCACCATTTACATAAGAACCCGTTTAGCCTAAAATTCCACTAAGCACCATTTACATAAGAACCCGTTTAGCCTAAAATTCCACTAAGCACCATTTACATAAGAACCCGTTTAGCCTAAAATTCCACTAAGCACCATTTACATAAGAACCCGTTTAGGCTAAAATTCCACTAAGCACCATTTACATAAGAACCCGTTTAGCCTAAAATTCCACTAAGCACCATTTACATAAGAACCCGTTTAGCCTAAAATTCCACTAAGCACCATTTACATAAGAACCCGTTTAGGCTAAAATTCCACTAAGCACCATTTACATAAGAACCCGTTTAGCCTAAAATTCCACTAAGCACCATTTACATAAGAACCCGTTTAGGCTAAAATTCCACTAAGCACCATTTACATAAGAACCCGTTTAGCCTAAAATTCCACTAAGCACCATTTACATAAGAACCCGTTTAGCCTAAAATTCCACTAAGCACCATTTACATAAGAACCCGTTTAGGCTAAAATTCCACTAAGCACCATTTACATAAGAACCCGTTTAGGCTAAAATTCCACTAAGCACCATTTACATAAGAACCCGTTTAGCCTAAAATTCCACTAAGCACCATTTACATAAGAACCCGTTTAGCCTAAAATTCCACTAAGCACCATTTACATAAGAACCCGTTTAGCCTAAAATTCCACTAAGCACCATTTACATAAGAACCCGTTTAGCCTAAAATTCCACTAAGCACCATTTACATAAGAACCCGTTTAGCCTAAAATTCCACTAAGCACCATTTACATAAGAACCCGTTTAGGCTAAAATTCCACTAAGCACCATTTACATAAGAACCCGTTTAGGCTAAAATTCCACTAAGCACCATTTACATAAGAACCCGTTTAGCCTAAAATTCCACTAAGCACCATTTACATAAGAACCCGTTTAGCCTAAAATTCCACTAAGCACCATTTACATAAGAACCCGTTTAGCCTAAAATTCCACTAAGCACCATTTACATAAGAACCCGTTTAGCCTAAAATTCCACTAAGCACCATTTACATAAGAACCCGTTTAGGCTAAAATTCCACTAAGCACCATTTACATAAGAACCCGTTTAGCCTAAAATTCCACTAAGCACCATTTACATAAGAACCCGTTTAGCCTAAAATTCCACTAAGCACCATTTACATAAGAACCCGTTTAGCCTAAAATTCCACTAAGCACCATTTACATAAGAACCCGTTTAGCCTAAAATTCCACTAAGCACCATTTACATAAGAACCCGTTTAGCCTAAAATTCCACTAAGCACCATTTACATAAGAACCCGTTTAGCCTAAAATTCCACTAAGCACCATTTACATAAGAACCCGTTTAGGCTAAAATTCCACTAAGCACCATTTACATAAGAACCCGTTTAGCCTAAAATTCCACTAAGCACCATTTACATAAGAACCCGTTTAGCCTAAAATTCCACTAAGCACCATTTACATAAGAACCCGTTTAGGCTAAAATTCCACTAAGCACCATTTACATAAGAACCCGTTTAGCCTAAAATTCCACTAAGCACCATTTACATAAGAACCTGTTTAGCCTAAAATTCCACTAAGCACCATTTACATAAGAACCCGTTTAGGCTAAAATTCCACTAAGCACCATTTACATAAGAACCCGTTTAGCCTAAAATTCCACTAAGCACCATTTACATAAGAACCCGTTTAGGCTAAAATTCCACTAAGCACCATTTACATAAGAACCTGTTTAGGCTAAAATTCCACTAAGCACCATTTACATAAGAACCCGTTTAGGCTAAAATTCCACTAAGCACCATTTACATAAGAACCTGTTTAGGCTAAAATTCCACTAAGCACCATTTACATAAGAACCTGTTTAGGCTAAAATTCCACTAAGCACCATTTACATAAGAACCCGTTTAGGCTAAATTTGAAAAAATGGGTTCTTATAAGCGGGTAAGTACTGTATTCATAGCCTTTTCTACTGGTCAGTAACAAGACAAGGAGGAGCAAGAGCTCTGTCTGGGAAAGTAAGTTCAAGTCATATGTTGTGGTTCAAATTTTTCTTTGCTTTGAAAATCTCATTATCATATTCTGAAACAAAAGAAAACAAAAATCAAACTGGTTCAAAAAATGTTATAGCAGATCAAAATTTGAACCATGACACAAACATGTACATGTACTCAATCTTGTAGTCATGCACTGTCCTGAAAGTTGCTATGAATAATAATTAATAAAGTAACAACAAAGTTGGATGGAAATTTTTAGCCTTGCTTTGGTACTCACATGATTAAAGTGAAGTGACATGGCCACCCATTTCCTGGCACGTTCAAACTCTTCCTTCATCCCCATTATGTACAAGGTGTCCAAGGCATCAACTATTGTAGCACCCATTGAAGATGCTCCAAATATTGATGCTGAATGTCCTGTCTTGCTTATTGGTCGTAACTCATTACTGCCCCAAGCATGGTTCACATAACCTGACCAGGCATGTTCCATCATCTAGTACAAGAGATACAAGTTCTTAGCAGCTGTTTACATGATACAAGTATGACTTTTGCACTGGTATGAAGTCATACCACATTTACATGAAGGGTCTGTGAAGGGGCACTACATACTTCAAGTTCAAGTAACTTCAAGTTTATTGCTATATGTTGAAAACAGTTACGTAAATAAAATTTAGTGGCAAGGAAGCCCAAAGGAAACCACTGGGCTTATACTCATCAACATTCCGTATTCATTGACAAAAACAACAAATATGGCGTCGATTATTACAACTTTTATGCACGAATTACCCGTCTCAGTCATCCAAGAGAGTAATTTTATACCGGAACAAGTGGTTCTACCACATTTACATGGTATCAGTATACGTTTTTGTACTGTTATGAGAATCTCGATCCAGTACAGCTACCGAGATGAACTTGTACCAAAATGAGATTTTGTGCTAGTATCATGTTAACAAATACTGGGCCACAAGAGGACACTGGGATGGACTCGTACCGGTATGAAAGTCATAGCGGTATCAATGTAAACAACCCCTTAGCTGTTTATCATCTTAAAATACCGGTAATTAGAATTCATGTAGGTGGAACAAATTCTGTCATTTGGAGCAATGTCGGCACAGTGGTGAGAGTACTTGCCTCCCACCAATGTGTTTCAGGTTCGAATATTTGACTCAGTCTTGTGTAGGTTTAGTTTGTTGTTGATTATCATCAGTTCATGCTCTTAGGGCTTTTCCATCCTACTCAATTTTGTTTCCTCCTGACAAATCTAATACCATTAAAGTCAAGAGGGTTATGTAGCTTTTCTCTCTATTTTTTGTGTAAATATCAAGAATTATCAAATAATACTTATATTTGGGAATTTCCAGGCCAGCTACAGTAACAGGAAATTTAAAAATTAAAGAGTTCTTACAAATGATCAGGCTTTCTAAGATTTTAGTTTGTAGTATGAAGATCCCTAAGTGCATGTGGGTCGGCCCTTTTTCACAAGGCATACCATCTGACAACCAAGAATCTTGAATTAGGAAAAAGTGGGCTGGAGAAAGAACTTGCTTAACCCTTCATCCCAATATCAAAATACAAATTCTCCTTCCTTGTGTCCATACATTTCTTACAGAAGTGGGGTGATCATGGTCTTAATTCTCATGACTTCTCTGATTGATTAACAACTATTCACCGAAGTGGAGGTGGGTAGTGGTGGATATTTACTGAGCCGCAAAGCGGCGAGGTAAATATCCACCGCTACCCACCTACACTGAGGTGAATAGTTGTTTTAGTATATACTGAAACAGTGAGATAATAATATAATGAAAATGATGCTTTTTAACTCATTTATTCCTGTCAACGATTACAATTTTTGCGCGCAAATTGCTGGGAGGTGAATAGCACTTGCTATTCCGAGTTTCAGTAGCCAATCAGAGCGCGCCAACAATGCTATCCACTGTTTCAGTATATACTAATCATTGATATGACAGGGATAAATTTGGCAATGATCAATATTGCAGCTTAAAGAGTTTTAAAGCAACCTCAAAAAATGTGAAATCATTTTTTCCCATTATTTAAGTTATGGGTATTCCAAGTTCAAAAGATTTTTTCTCAAATTATAAAAGGTCTGCTTCACAAACACGATCAGTGTTTAGCCACACAACATAAATGATACAAATCAGAAATCAGAGAAATACTTCTAATCTAATCTAATACTATAATTCACAACGGTTTCCCACCACTGTGAATGTAAATGTAAAAAAAAAATTACAAAAAAAGCATAGACATATATACAAAATCAGTGATTGGTACAAAGATAAACAGAAAGTCCTGATTTAAAAGCATCTACGCTGGGCTGATTTAAAATGGAAGAGGGTAAAGCATTCCATTCTTTTAAAGTTCTAGTATTAAGGAAGTTGTATTTGTAAGTGTTACTGTAACTACCAATGCTAATAAAACGATTGCAATGAAAGGAGCGTGTAACACGGGTGGGGCCCACAATGTACTCAGGAATATCAACCGCGATATTACCCTTCACTATTTTGTACAATTGTTGGTAAGCCTTGCAATTTTACGTCGCAGTTCTAAAGAATACCAGTTCAGATCGTTGAAGAGGTCTGTAGTAAATTTTAGTCCATATTAGGTCAAAAGATCCTTCCCTTAATTTCTGTGATCACTCAGTATGAAATTAGGAAAATTATTGGTTTATTTGCGCACTAAGTTTACTACAGGGATTATATTCTGATTTTTGGTTTGCTACACAACTAGACTCTAATTTCTTTCATACTGAACTGCTTCATGCATTCAGAAAAGTAGACTTAAAAGTAAGCATAGTTATTAATACTATTTATCTACATGACATTGTGTATTCCTTCATTAGGAGATCTGCTGTTAGGCTACAATCTTCTTAGCATTCTTTTGTTCCAGAAAATATCTATACCTCCCACACAGAAGGTTTTTGTTTTAACCCCCTACCTTCCCCCTCTAGAAATTGCAGTTTAGCTTCATACTTTTCCATAATGGGTTGTACAGCTGTATGTTGGGTTGTATTAGCGACTGGGAAGGAACATGTTACAACTTTGGCAGCAGTAGGCACTCCAAGAGTGGAAATTAAAAAAAAATGGTAAAGTATTGAAATTACCACTTGCTTCAAATAACAGTGCTCCATGTGAAAGATTATTTTGTCCTGAATATTTTGATATATAGTTTGTGGGTGTTAGGAGGTAAAGAAGAAGAGCTTTTGCCATATTTACAACACATACTCCCAGCAATAAAATTTCCCTGAGAAATCTGCTAGTTAAAGGGTCTTTTAATAATAATAATAATAATAATAATAATAATAATAATAATGATATTAATGTTTATATAGTGCAAATTACATGTGAATATGATCAAAATAATATGCTTAATCTTTACAAACTAAAAAAATAATAAGATGATAGTTATAAAAATGTTACAATCAGGCAGTGATATCTAAATACTGTATCTTACAGCACTGTCATCAAAGATAACAGCTGCTTAAAGCAAGGTTATAATCCTCAAGTAATTTATGCCAGCTAAACAAACATTGGGTGTCTCAACAGTGAAATAATTATTATACTGAGTCAGAAGTAAATGGCAACTCCCCCCCCCCCCCCCTTGGCTAAGACAGTATGAATAAATTTTTATCAGTATCGAAGATAACAGGTGGTGAAGTAAATCAGTGAAATCAGAATAAAAAAATGTCACTGAAGGATTGTGTAAATGTTGTTAGATTACGATTTGATTGATATCTGAAGTAAAATATTAAATATCGCAATAAGCGCTTGTTGTTAAAATTTTTAACATGACTGTACCAAACATAATATAATAGACTTTTAGAACCTGAATATTTAATTTGAATCGGTGCTCATCGGCGTCGTGCAGTGTGGTTGGTTTCTCTGACAACAAAATAAATTTAATACAATTGCTTCATCTAATACCGAATTATGTAGATCTTTCTTCATAGTGCGTCAGCACATAGACAACAATTCTTATTACCATTTTCACGCTATTTAATTAAAACCACTAAACCTACCTTTTTTACAAAGTTTCTCCTTTCTTTTGTTATTTCATCCGAGGGTTCCCCTCCGGTAAGACCTTTCGCTCCAGTGTCATCTACCTTGGAACTATTTACTAATTTCTCAATTTTAGCTTGCTTTTCAGCCTCCACCTGGGATTTTTTCTCTTGGATAAACTTCTCTTTTTCCTTCCTTATCTTTTCAATCAATTCCTTGTGGTTTAAAGATAGTTTTGTTGGAGTTTTCGCGGATAAATTAACTTCTACATTCTGCTTTTCGACTCTTGTGTCGTCGGCTTCTTTCTTGATGGGCAGCAAAGTGGTGGCTTCTTGCGTGCGAATAAAAATACAAGAAAAATATTAGTTATAAACGCTGATCAAAAACACCTCAAGTTTTCTTCAATCAAGCCATAGAGTCTTCAAGTTAATAAAACTCGGATATTTACCTTCAACTTGTTTCACAATTGGTGTTTTTGGAGCCTTGATTGGAAATATGTCGCCTCCAGCGCCTACGAACTTTTTGTAAGCGTGCTCTAGGTATGTCCTATCTCTCAAGTCAGGGACGAAAAAAAATGCCCCAAAGCATAAAAGAAGAAAGGCTATAAAAATTAACATTAAAACATATTTTTCTCTAAGTCTGAGACCCGATCTATGGACGGGAATCGGATGAAATCTACTGTGGTGAGTTGGCAAGATCGCCATGTTTGAAATAATTTAGGCCGCCATCATGGGTAACACCGCTGACACTGTAACATTAAGGACTCCAAATATCGCAAGGTGAATTCTCATTGGTTAAAAGAAAGCCCGCGTTTTACGCGTTTTTTCCTGTGAATCGGCTAACGCATTGTTGCACCCATATTCAAACCTTCTGGGAATAGGATTCTTTGTTCACAATATTTCCATATAATTTGCATGTCAATGCTTCATTGATATGGAAATATGATGAACAAAAAGTTCTAATCCCAGCCGAATTTGTCTGTGATCGTGCTTTTCTTCTTCTTCTTTGATAGACAGAAATAAAACAAGCTGATAACAAAAAATATACAGAAAACAATGAAAGGAAACCAATATGAAAATGAATTATTAGTTTGTTTCTTCGCAAATGTTGAAGCCATGAGGTACAAGTTCGATACAAGTGTTCTGCCTTTTGAAATCAAGAAAGCTTCTTTGGCCTTACGTGTTGAGTCTCGGTTGGAGAAAATTTTTTCAATGGGGAATTAATAGTTGCATGTCATTAGCAGTGTGATTAGAAGAGGAGAGAAAATGTTCGGCGGCTGTAGTAGGTTTAGACTTGGTGTTAGGATTATCTATGGTACGGTGAAAGCATGGGGCGAAAGGACTACCATGAGGCTAGTATGAAAAAGTTGGGCCAGTTTGACTGTGCTACGTCTAATATACACTATACATGTATATTGATCGTTTTCTTCCGCGTAAGCAGTTTTCTTGGCTTTGAGAGGAATACCAGAGATCAGATGTTGCAAAGAATGCCAAATAAAACGACTTGGCAAAATTTTGAAGCCCGACGATCTTTAATAACCGAGTTATGGGGAAAAGAATATTTAGCCGATAACTTTGTATGCGTCATAAAAAATTTTGGTACACCAACACTGTGACGGCAGTCGAATTCGCATTTTCAGTAATTTCTCACATCAGTAATTATAGATTGGTTGTCCTCGATTGATTATGTGTTGGACCGTTTTTCTATGGAACCCTTTGCCCATATTCACTCATCAGTCTCTCATTTCCTGTACTTCCTGTAATTAAAATTTAATACCGTGAGGCATGAAATTTTTGCGGGTTTTAATTTTTGCGTATTTATCCGCAAACATAGGTTGCCGCAGAAAAAAAAATTCTCGCAGAAAAATACTCCGAAAATTATTGGGAAGGGAATCTTAATTATCCCCCGAATTTACTAGCTGGTTTCCCTTTTCCGAAAATCCTAGTTGACCTTATTTCGTATTTTAATCCCCCCGAAAACGAAAGGCGTTAAATTTTCCGATGTTACGAACGTTTGAGGCGACATTTTAGTTACAAAAAACTCTAGTTTTTAAAGGGGAAGTATCACGGGGATTTGGTGTCGTTTTAAAAAGCAAAAAATGATATTGTATAATCAGAAACCGAAAAATAAAGCTACAGTGGTGTGATAAATTATCACAAAATATTTCAAAATTGCGATGAGTGTCTCTAGTCATTGACGAACTGGGTCTCAATGAATTGCAACTTGAAAAAAGCTAGCCTAATTTTTTTCAAGTTTCCACATTTTCGTCTCCAAAATGGGTTAGAACAGAGCATGATTTGTTCCTCTTTAAAGAATTGGTTGATTTCACTATCTTGGTGTTTTAGTATTACTTTGTAAATAAGTAAAGGTATTGTAAAATGGCTTTGACCAAAAAACATCAAAATTCTCGTGATACTACCCCTTTAATCTAATTTTAATGGAGCAGTTACAGTTAATTATTGAATTATTAAACAGTAGAATTAACTTTTGATACAGACTCCTGCTCAGCTAATTAGTATGCATTAACTTTTGATACAGACTCCTGCTCAGCTAATTAGTATGCATTAACTTTTGATACAGACTCCTGCTCAGCTAATTAGTATGCATTAACTTTTGATACAGATCTGAACTGATTAACATAAAAAACACAATGGACATATTTTCGTCATAGAATTTAATTTCATTTACCCGTCAACTTTACTCTCAGAACATACAAATAAACACAAAATGTGATGAAATATTGCTTCAAAGAAAGTCGTTTTACCTCCTATCACGTTTCTCCAGTATGTTAAACGCCATTTTCCCCTATACATTTCCCAAATGGCGATTAATGCCGCAAACAAGTAGGTACAGCTTCTTATGACGGTAGCGTTCCCCGGTTTGCTTCGCCACTTCACAAATGAATTTGCTGAGCCAGAAGTTTAAACTGTTTGCGGACATGTGCTCCAGCGGGACTGACAGATCCTCAACATTAGTTGACTCAAATCCGTTCCAACTGATCTTTTTTGTTCATTCTCGTATTCTGCCAGGCAGTAAAAACGTTCACCGCCCATTTTGTATTGTATTTGTAGGTACTGTCTCAGGCAGTAAGGACATTTCTTCCTCTTCAGTTTTCGGAGGTTGAAAACGAGCTGTTGCCATACGGTTTGGCAGTGACTGAAAGTTGTTAATAGTTCTATTATTGTCCCATGCACTCTCTCCTGTGGGACGTACAGCATTTTGGCATGTATGTCCAATTACCGAATCGCATAACAATACTTTGCATTTAATTTATTGTTTTGCAAATTTATTGCATTCAATTTGCGTCCGATCTGTATGGGCGTTTACAATGGCTCGCCTTCGGCTCGCCATTGTAAACGCCCATACAGATCTCCCGCTCATATTTTATCTACTACATATTTCACACAACTTATCTTGCAACACAGTTTTCGAGAAACGTTGCAGGAACCGGTTACAAGTCAATTTGCTCGAAAATTACATGTAATAGTATCTTAACATTACACTACACCATTTTTTTATTATCAAAAGTTAAAGCGTACTTATTTTTATAACTAGTGTATCCAAAAGATAGTAATTGCTGCGGTAAATTTGTTGTAATAATGCTGTTTTATCGCCTCGCTGGTATTACAGATTTTTCTCTTTCGTTTTTGAGGGGAAGCAAAGCAAATGTAACCGGGATGAATTCGACAAAAACTCCAGCTGATAAGACTAATTTTGTTTTGTAATTCACGCATCAAGTTCTTGCAATGTCTGAATATTGTTGAGCAAAGGACGCGTTCACCACGAGGAAGGTGTGAAAAATTAGGTTAATATGTTGCGTTACTAGCTAGCCGTATCGTGTTAGCGTCTCCACGCGCTCAGCTCAGGTTTCGCGTCCCCACGCGCTCAGCTCAGTCCAGTCTCATCGACCGCTGTCGGAGTGATTCAGTTCAAAATAAATTTGTCTTTTATTCCGTACAATCTTCGAAAATCTTTGCTATACAACGGTCCTATCACCATGCCTCACAGTCCTCGCTCAACTCGCGGTAGTCTTCGACACTTCAGTTCCGATTTCGACTGGGACATGTTGGACCAAAATATTACAAATCTCGCAGCCAACAGCTTGAAGCAGCAAGCGAGGCTATTGTTTGTGGCGCAGTGCATTCTGGCCCAAAATGTGTTCGTGGCGCAGTGAATTCTGGTAAAAAGCGATCAATTCGAGATTTTTCCTAGCTTATATTTTTTCTCATATATTTCTCTTAAATCCTGATTATGTTGCTGCTCACTCGCTGCGCTCGTTCCGCAGCAATAAAGGCGAGGCGTTGCAAAGCAAAACACTAGTGACACTGCAAGTTTCAGTTGTGTCTTGCTCTAGCCTCACTCCGATCGGAGAAAAGACAACAAACAGACTAGAAACAGACCTTTCATTATTATAGAGCTGCAGCCACACAAGTGACTCTCGCTTATGCCGACATGTGACTTTTTAACTGGAAATTGTTACATATTTAGCACATTCATGAATAAAATTCTAAAATTAAAGCCATTCTAAATTTGTCATGCTGCTCATCAAAGGTGGCTACAAAATTACAATGATTATCTATGCAGGCAAATTTTGCAGTCCACCTTACAAATGACACTATTCTGAATGCTTCACTTGCTCAATCAAATGCTCTAATGTCCTTGTCAGAAACTGGAGATTACTTAAGTCTGAAAGCCTATGACCTCCATCTTTAATAAGGGTCACATGAACATCATTGCTCGCAAGTTGCTTGGCAACATCAAGTGAAACCTTATATGGTACATCTCTGTCTTTCATTCCGTGGATAAGATGGACTGGGCAGTGGATAGGATACACTTCCTTTTCTTGTAAAATGTGTCTCCGAGCTTCCTTTATTACCTTAAAATCTAACACATACGGCTCTTCTGGGCTGTAATCTGAAGGTATGACCCATTTTCCTGTAGACTCCACTTCTTCTTTGATTTTACTAGGGAGGTTGTCATAATGACGAGACAAAAAGTCCACAGCACATGCTACTCCAACAAGACCCTTGATTTGGTCAGGTCTCTCCATGGCAACAAGAAGCATGATCCAGCCTCCAAGACTCGAACCAACGAGGATTTGTGGACCTAAAAATGAAAAATTTAGTGGTGCTCAGTATAACATATCACTTTAATAAAAATACTTTGCAACTGGAGGTGGAACAACAGCAAACTAGTGGTTAGTGTGTCAGATTTTTTATCTGAAGGTTGATGTTCAAGTCCTGGTTTCTATACCAGCCATCATGTTGTATTCTTAGACAAGAATCTCTCCTGACACATTGTCTTTCTTCATCCAGGCATACAAAAGGGTACAGATGCGAATGCTGGATGCACAGCCTCGTTCTCAGGCCTTAATGTGCCTACCAAGCAAAGAGAGCTCTCTTCCCAATCAGATCGATGAGTGACGTAACATTCCATTACGCACTGAGGACAACTGGAAATGAGGTCATAATAACAGGGGGTTCCAATGTAGCATTAAGTAACTATGCCAGTCAATCAGTGTCATATCCCTGACATTTTGCTAGGTTTCCCTCAGGGCTTGGTACCCGTACCACGCTATTGTGTCTGATCACAGGGAGCCCAGGATCACAACAGGAATCCTCAACAACAAAAATCATAGGATTTGTATGGGATTTTATCGTGGGTTTGATAAAATATAATTCAAACCAGAATTCAAAACTCGCCAAAATGCTGTTTGAAAGCCATAAATAAAGAGCCACCAAGTAACAACAGAAAGATATTTAATGATGTATGAACACTTTAATGGCTTTTTATATATAATTTTGATATTTTATTAAAATCAGGATAAAATCCCTTACAAATTCTTATATTTATGTCATTGAGGATTCCTGTTGGAGGGGGACATTGGGGGGCTCTGAACACCGCAACACCGCAAAAGAAATTACCGAACACCGCATCACCGCAAGAAAAGTCGACGAAACACTGTCACCGCAATATATATTTTTGTCAAGTTACTTATAAATGAAAAAGGCTTAGGATTGGCGTCCGGCAGCGTATTGAAGATTAACTAGACAGTATTGGACTGCATTTTGTTACAAATTAAACATAATGGTACGTACTTTTCATAAATAAGTACGGAATAAATAACATAGAGGCTAAATTTAGATCTGACAAGGGTCAAACAGGAAACGGCAACACCGCAGATAATTTCGTTCCACCGAACACCGCAGACTTTAAAGCGGAAACATCGCACACCGTAGGGTTTGAGATCACCGCAACACCGCAATCTGGGATTTTATTCACCGCAACACCGCATAAAAAAATGAGCAACACCGCAACACCGCAAATCCCCAATGTCCCCCTCCTGTTGTGAGCCTGGCTCCCCGTGGTATGATATGCACAATCCACTTACTGCTTACTGTTAAATGAAATTTTATACCTACTATGGGCACTTTTAAACTCAGTCTATTTTTCATAGCCAATCTGCATTTTATATCCAATTTGCAGTCTTCAGTCTGCAGTTTATACCAAGTCTTTGTTTGATACGCAAGTATACGCAGTCTTAGTGTAGTCCATAGTTTGTCTTCTCCAGTCTGTGTTCTATAAATTATTACAATGCAGAGTAGGACGGGTAGGGTATGGGGAATATTTCACTGAACGTTTTATACCTTTGGCCACGTTATCAAGAATTGTCAACACATCTTCTTTCCTTATACCTATCGTACATTCTTGGCTTTTTCCACTGGATTTGCCGTGTCCTCTGTAATCAAACCTCACATAAGAATGTCCAATTTCTCTGCAGAATCGCTCAAGAGCGGTTGCTTTTGTACCCTCCATGTTCGACATAAGCCCGGGCAAAAAGATTACTCCTGGATGTTTTCCTCGGGATTGTCGATATGCAATGAATTCTCCAGGAGCTGGAGATATAAACTCAACCGAGGATTCAGCAAGGGAACTCATTCTCCTGTAATTAAAAGCCGAAGCTCGAGTGAACACAAACTTCAAATTTACCCTCATCCTGCCGCCATTTTCCGGCTGGCCATCATCGTCATTTACGATTGCATGAATTGTCGCTATCAATCGAGGCCCCAGGGGGAGGGGGTGCGGTGTTTTCGTCCTGCCTCCTCAAATTGTACACAAGATTTTTACGTGTAACACCCCCTCGTGCCACTGAAATTTTTTTTAAGTAATCGTTTTCTACATTCTGCAACGAATTTCTTCAAGTTGCACAACAAAAATACGTGAAATCGATCGGCTCTTGGTGTTAAACATGGCTCTTGCAACTTGTTTCGCCACACTCAACTCAAGTTGAACCAATCACAACCCACAGATGCGTCATTTTTCAACTTACGCAATTTTCTTTTTCGCGGGACAAGTTGTATGTCAATTGTAACGTGCAGCATTGTACGTGCAACTTGATACAATATCTTTTGCGAGACAAGTTGCACAAAAATTGTTACAGCACTTTTCCAGGTTAACGTTTTCCGCTGGTCCCCAACACTGGTGTTATTTTTTGTAATTGCGTTTGTAGGATTTGGCATGCTTTTTTTGCAAAAAATAAAAAGTTGAGGCCCAGAAGTACTGCAAAAAAGTGTTTTGAGAAACGCCTCTTTCATAGTCTGCTAGCTGTCTCTTGTCAGTCAATCGAGCGGGCGAGCTAATCACGAAAACAAGCGGCGAGACTGGAACGAGTGAGCGAGCCGAGGGGAAACTGGGGGGAGAGGCGGGAGCCACAACTTTTCCTTACTTTAGAATTTAGTTTTATCGACAATCGCTCCGACGAAGGGCTAGCGCTCGAAACGTCAGCTACTTGAATCTTTTTACGGTGGTCAATTTACCTTATCGACTCAGTCGATAAAACTAAATTCTCGTGTTTCATCCCCCCACCGACGCAGCACCACAGTTTCTCTAGAAACTAACCCCATTCATTTTCCTTACTTTCCCTTCCCGGCTCTTTCCCAGTCCCCCCTCTGCTCGCATTACTTTTGACTGCCAGCTGTCCCTTCTCAGTCATATCGAGCGGGTGAGCTAATCACGAAAACAAGCTCGGCAACACTGAAGCGAGCGAACGAACCGAGCCGATCGCTTATTTGCTCGCCCGCTCAACTATCCAGAAAGGAACTGTTAGCAGTCTCTTCTTTCAGTGCCAAAAGAGAACCCTTAGTGACCCTTAGTACTAGTAACGGGCCTGAAAGTTCCAGGGAGTTTTAGGTTCCCAAATAAAAATGTAAAAACAATCGTTTGTACCATTTAAGGGTAATGGTATGGGCAAGGCAACATACCCTCGAAAAAGTGCTTAAGATAAGACCAGAGGTCCACCCTTTGGGATGTGCGGGGCCTGCATGCCTTAGATCATTTCTTCTGTTTGCTGGTTTCTACAGTCTATTTATGGTAAAAAAAAGTACATGCCATGCAGACGTACATAAATGAAATATGAAATCTG
The DNA here is from genome assembly GCA_024195265.1 of Dendrophyllia cribrosa. Lineage (NCBI taxonomy): Eukaryota > Metazoa > Cnidaria > Anthozoa > Scleractinia > Dendrophylliidae > Dendrophyllia > Dendrophyllia cribrosa. The sequence goes on from JAJLRJ010000004.1 coordinate 48,870,533, forward strand.
CTTTTTTCACAGGATAATTACATTAATTACACAACGTTCTCATTTCTAAAGGAAATGTTTGTTGGGCTTACCAAACGTTTTATGAAAATAACTAGTACATGTCCAAATGGCCCGCACAGGGTTTACATATCCTGTTATTTTCTGCTGTTGTCTTTTACTTCCATCAGAAACCGTGGCCTTGTACATTTTCTGTTAAAACTCAAATGACCACAAATAAATTGCGAGCGTTCCCTGATCTCTTTAAACACTTCGGCTTCCGTCTTTCGACACAGAGTCACGTCACTCATTGATAATCCGTTCAGTGCTTTTTAGATAACTCAAGGGAATGATTGGGTGTCATCAGGAGCCCATCATGGGCTCCTGGTGTCATCTATATGTTGCATAAGTCCACTACTTTTGAGACAAATGAGCTCAGCTCCGCCGGAGTTGTGAGTACTGTGGGAGCAGAGATTTCTGCTTTTTGTCCAATTACGTATTGTTTGCTCCACTATCTTTTTTTTGATAAAAAAAAACGTCATAACGTGACCTACTCACAGTCTAGGAGGGCTAACTAAAACCTGTGACAGTGTAGAGATTTCAGTTTTTCAATGCCAACGTTTCCACTTTCAAAAAAGGCGGGCCGGGTGTAGAAACTCCTGGACAAGCTTAGGCTGCCAAAATATTTCAAGAATCCTGGAGAATTTTGTCACGTGACACACGCTGAAATGGCGTTTTATTTCGGAGGTTACTTCAGCGATTGGTAGCCGTGTTTGTTTTCTGAAAATCTGAAACCGTTTTTCAAAAGAAAAGACGACAAAAGTGACAAAATACGCCAGGATTGTTGTAGTATTTTAGCAGCCTTGTCCAGGGCCGGGTTACCACGCCCGCCCCGCTTTTTTGAAAGCTGAGAAGGGCTGTGGAGTGGTTGGATGCAAAATTGTTGCCACTAAGTGCTGCAAGGGTCCTCCTCTGTGACACTTGTTTCTAGCTACAGTTGCTGCTTATTGTTCAGTTATGTCTCGTTTGCTTAACTGCCGTTTTGGTAAAAAACGTCATAACCTAACCGGGAAACTAAAACCCGAGCAGAGATTTGAATGAGGTAGGATGTAGAATTATTGTTCCTCAGTTGCAAGAGGCTTTCACAAGGGCTCTCCACTGTGATGCAGGGATGGATGATTTAGTGTTTTTTCCGTGTTACTAGTCAGTGAGTCAGTCCCTGACTGATCCAAGGTATCCAGTTACCAGTCACACCAGTCACATTGCATGGCACAATCATTTTATTATGGAAGCTGTAACTCCACTGTAAAAAGTTCTTCTATTTCCTCATCAGAGACAATCTGCATGAACAGCATAAAATAAATGTAGGTCTACATGCATATTCAGTGTAGTGCAAAATTCATTTATGTTACATTCAACTGATGATGACGTTTGACAACAACAATGCAGCCACCATCAGTTCATTTACATCACTTCCACCATCCAACCCACAAAAAAATACAACAGACCAGACCATGAAATCAAGATAAAAACTTCCACGTCTTTACAATAACAAGAAAGTTAAGTAACAATCCGTGTAAGAAGTAGGCAATTCTCTATTGTTCCGATGCATTTCGCTTTCTCCACATAAGAATGTTTAGATTTTCGTACTGAGAATACGTCAACCTATGGACAACATGGTTTTGAAATAAAATTTACTGAAACTTTATTTTAAAGCGATATTTCTTTTGTGTTACAAGATTTGATCCAATCGTGAGACTCCAAAACAATGGCCAAGAAAGACTTCTAATTTCCCATGTTCCCCACATAGAATTTTTGTTGCATTAAAAATCACAATAGTTTTCACTAAAAGGGAATCAATTAGTAAACTAGAGATAAATAAATGCGCTGCCTGATGAAGTTATAGTGGATTTTCATGTTTTAGCCAATGAGGTGGACGGTTTCAACAATAGCACAATTCACACCTTTCTGCATTCCGTGGATTTGGGTTGCCTACTTCTTACACGGATTGTTACTTAATACTCCTAGTCATTAGCAGTGTCATTAAAATTGTAGCATAGTGGTCACAGACAGACTAGCTTTCAACACAGACGTTCTTAGCCAGTTAGGGCTTGTCACACACCTGTATAATAGATTGCCCGAGGAGCCCTAAGGGGGTCTGTTTTGGAGACTACACTGAGAGGTTCAGTTTTTAGCTATTTTATTCATTTTCTGGGTAAAACCTTGAGTCAGTATAAAAGTCCTTTCTCTTACATAGATTGTAAAAACAACATACCCCACGTCAGTGTTAAAACTTTCAAATGAAAGCCATTACTTTCATTACTGTTGTCTGTTGTTCACATAACCAAACCTTGAGTGGTGTCATGCAGTTCTAACTTCTGAGTTTGTGGATGAAATCTTACAGTGTGACCATTTAAATGAAAGCTTTTTAGCAGTACTTTCCTGTGGTACTGTTATTATGCTGTACAAGGTGGTTCTAACTTCAGAGTCTGTGGATGAAATCAAACAGTGTGACCATTCAATATTGAGCAGTACGATCCTATGGAGCTGTTTATTATGCTTCATACAAGGTATAGTTCCAACGATTCAGACTGCTTACATTTGTGAATTCCTCAAATGTTAATCTAGAAGCTTGCTGTAGGTCACTCGTGCTCATGATGCTTGTTATCAGCCCCAGCACTTGGTCATCTGTCAGTGCAGGTCCAGTTACCATTCTAAACAAGCTGAATAACTCAGGGTACGATAAATATCCATCACCATCAGTATCTAGAACTTGAAATGCAACTGTACACAAATGAATAAAAAAATTAAACATTATGACACTGTACAACGTTGCTCTGTGCAACTTGTCTCAGAATCTTGTCTCCTGAGAGTACTGGCACACATAATTAGTGATGAGAAAGATAAAACAAAAACCTAAAAGGTACTAACATCTCCCAATTTTTATGGGCATAGCTCAGGGCTGTCACTATGTTTTTAATTATTTTAATGAATCGATTTAGCACCCTCATCCCAATAAATACCCCCTTTCTAATAAGTGCTCCTCCTTGAGTGTCATTTTGTTAGTGCCCAGGCCCACAGGCCTGCCTAATAAGTCCCCCCTCCTTTGAATTTGCTTTGTCAGAAAGCTATGGCATTGAAGAAAGTAACATCGAAGGCTTTGAGGTATAATAGCTAATTACATTCTGACTATGCGAGCCATTGTTACCATTGTTATGACTATATGCAAACCGTTTTTACTGTTGTCCTACAGTTGTTCTGACTATGCAAATTGAACATTTTCTGCTATTGTTCATTAACATGCTTTTTCACACTCACATGAATATACTGCTAGCAGTCCCTCTTTGGATAGTCGAGCGGGAGAGCAAATACGTGATCGGTGATCCGATCGGTGATCCGATTGGTGAGCGAGCGAAAGTAATTCGAACCAAGGGGCCCTGCCTACTGCCTCTCCCCCAGTTTCCCCTCGGCTCGTTCGCTCACTCCAGTCCCGCCACTTGTTTTTGTGATTAGCTCACCTGCTCAATTGACTGAGAAGGGGCAGCTAGCAGTCTATCGCATCAAAAGAGAAATAAACGCCTCCTCCCAAACAAGTGCTCCCTCCCCAATAAGTGCCCTCCCTTGAGCTAGCAAAGTAAATAAGCACCCTGCTGCGAAAGTGACGCCCACGCTAGGAAAGTGACGAAATTGCCGGGGAAGACTGGTTTCTGCTGTTGTCAATGTTTTGTTTTTGATTGACAAAGCCTGGGCTCAAACACAAAATAGCTGGGAAAATCACTCAATCATATGGCTAGAATACCAACTCACATTCTTTCCTGTCGTCAAGTGAGTTACGAGGACTCAATCTGGACAGCATGTTAATGAATGAGCTGGACGTTATCTTGTTTGATCTTGATTCAAGGTAAGCGGAGGCCACTTTAGGCATTATTGGATTGGTTGATATCTCTGGTATGTCCAGGAACTGTTTCAGTGTTATACCACCACTTCTGCCATCTGGATCATAGCGTGCAATCCTCTTCAACAGCTTGGGTATTTCTTTTGCAGTGACTGCAATAAATTCCAGGAAGACAGTTATTGGTCAGTAACTGGTGAATACACGAAGTGTTGACAGAGTTGTAGCAGTTGAGTCAAAATTCACTTGATCAAGCGGTCGGTCAATGGGCTTGAGCTCGCAATATGTAATGGTCACCTGCCTTACCCATGGGGATGGCATTGGAGGGAGGGGAGGGTGGGGAGTTGGATGCAGGAGTTGTGTGGTCGGTGGAGAAAAATGCCTTGGACAGGGAGGGGAGGGTCAGAATGTTTTATATTCATGAGTTGACTCATAACAGCCTTTGATTGGTTACTCTATTGGTTATTGGTTATTCTGGTTATTGGTTGGTTGGTTATTGGTTATTCTGGTTATTCTGGTTATCCTCTATTGGTAACTCTGAGTTGACTCATAAGAGCCTTTGATTTGTTACTCTATCTTTACAACATGATTTTTAGCACGGAGGCTAACCAGTTTTTCAGCACTTATGCTCTAGTTCCCAAAGCTATTCCTTGAAAGATACTACAGTGGTACTTTTTCACCAACCCTCCAATCCACATTGTAAGTTGTGACTCTTTAAGGTGCCATGGTGGTTAAAATTTTGGCAATGGTGACAAGAGTTGACAATAATAATTTAAGATCATCGCCAATCAGTGAAATGTTCAGGAGTAACCAAAAATGATGAATTACTATCTGCTTCTACTTTATTATATTTGAATGGCCAGATAGATAAGACAGGTCCAATAATGGAGAGCTTATAGTGTAAAAAGAAAATACCGGTAACTAATAATTTTCATACAAAAGCCTCAAGAAGGCTAACAATGCTGAAGAATCACTGGTTGTTGCTATGGTGAAAATGCCAGAAACTAAGTCTTTCAACAAAAATGAAAGCAGTTGACAACTTAGGAGTAAGAGCATAGACTCAGATAATTATTTGTTCAAACACATACAGTTTGAATTAGCTTCCAATTCTCTTACTGTATCGTCACTGGCAAGAGAAGCTCCCGCTCCCTAAAAACAAACAAACAAACAAACAAATAAATAAATTAAGGTTCAATATGTTGTATTATTAAGAAACACAGCCTACCTTGCAGACAAATAAAAGACTAAAAGTCAGTTGGGAAAAAAAACAGCACATCACTTTCACAATGTCCAGTTAAAAAAAAAGAAAAAAAAAAATATTCTATGTCCCCAGGATTTGAACTTGGGAGTGCTGGTTGGGCCACAACTCCATAGGTAAATTAGTAAAAGGTTAAATTTTTATATTTAATCCATGTCTGTGTTATAAAATCCATTTGAAGTCTGCAGACCAGTTTTTAATTGTTCCATCAATAGACTCACAAAAAAAAATTGTCCTCTTTTTTGGTGGTCAAGTATTCTCTAAGGTTTTATTACTTTGCATTTTGAACAGGTACAATATTTGCACAAGCCTTATGCACTGGTGAGTGGAATTACAAAGAAAACTTAACAGCCAAGTCAATTGAATGAAATAAGGAGTGAAGATTTGCATACTTCTGTCACAACGCAATGATTCACATACATGTATCAAGTTAAATCCAGTGAGAAAAAATAGTGATTAGCTGGTCAGACAAATTTAGGCATGCATTGTTTTCATACAAAAATTCAGTTCATGTGAGCAAAAAAAAAGCAAAAAAAATGACTAAAAGTCAGTTGGGATATTTTTGCTCAGAACTTTACCAAACCATGATGATTGCGATTTACTAAATTTATGCCCCAGTGGCATTATTTTTGTTCGGAAATAACTATCCTGTATCAATGGATTTAATTTTCTATAAAAATGAAGTGCAAAAAGGTCAGAAAAAAATAATATTGGTATTAAAGCTCAGGTCAAACACATTTAAGCATGCATTTTTTTTAATACATGCAAACATTCAGTTAATGCTTCACAAAAAGAGCAAAAAGAAAATTCATGACCAAAAGTCAGTTGGGATATTCTCGCTCAGAACTTTTATGATCAATAATTATATTATACAATGAACTGAATACTATGCGCTCTGTGATTGGTCGTTGCCTATGATCTATCAGAGTACAGACGCACGGCTGACATCATAGAAAAATTCTTTGCTTTGTTTTGTCCAACATGGCGCACAGTTTTGAAAATGTTTGCAAGATTATTCTGGATTGAGCAAGTGGAGGCCTCCAAAAATGTTTAGCATGAGCTGTTTATGAGCAAGAAAAAGAAGAAACCAAGACGAAAAGTATTCTTGCAGCGACTTGAAAAATACCTAAACTGGAACAAATCTTCGAACAATCGAGCACTATGAGGCAAGTTCTTAATTTTACTCTTTTTACTTTACTGTTCATTGTATAAAACAAATAGATTCCATTTTGCCATGTGTCTGTTCAGTTATAGATTACAGAAGACATCAAAATGTGGTAAGAACATCAGTGACACACTCGCCTGCGGCTTGTGTGCCACTTTTTTGTTCTTACCACATTTTGATCATTGTCATCTGTGATCAATAACTGAACAGACACATGGCAAAATGGAATCTATTTGTTAATTATTGTTCACTTTGTAGCAATGAAAAGCAAAATGTATTTGGTTTCCAGGTATTAATTAACCATGAACTTTAGGAGAAACTGCATGAATTCAAACATTTTAGCTACAAAGCATGAAAAACCACAGCTGATGTGTTCATTTGAAAAAACTCAAAGTTATAAATATTATTAAAATTAAACTTCCTTTTCCTAAATTTGTAAGGTAGCTACAAATTCTTATAACTAATTTGCTAAAAGTAAATTAGATAGAATTAAAATTCAGCTGTATAAGAAGACCAACACAGTTCAATTGAACGGCCGAGAGCATAACCAGCCTATATGACTTTTTAGGCCTTTTTTTATTTTTTCTTGCTCAGATTTGTCCATTTTTGCATTTTTGGCATGTGAACTAGAAATTAGTTGCAAAACATTGTTCAGAATTTTTTTCTGTTGTTTTTTCCGTCGTTTTCGAGAAATACCGTATGCAAAAAAAAAATAAATCAAAGGCTCCTATTGTAACGCAATATTGCGGTAAGCTTCTGTTTTCACACTGACACGGTTCAATATTTTTTTAAAATTAAACGTAAGGATTTTTGACGAACACAAAAAAAAAAAGTAAATCATAAATAATGTCCAGTTCGAAAAAAAAAAAAGATACGGAGCGTGAATCGAACCCGGAGCCGTCCGACCGCAAATCCTGGAACCAAACCACTAGACCACCGAGGAACACATGCTCAGTTCAGACTAAGTTTTATTATTTAAAGGTTGATACGCATCAAAACGTATATCTCGATTTCAAAATCCTTTTAGATCGAATTTAATGCTGCATTTAAGACTCCAAATGCGAAACATCTTCCCGCCGGCCAGCAAGAACTCACTTCAAGCTGCCCAAAGCTGTATTTCAAGTGCCCGACCACGCACAGCAGACCCATCTACCACTGTCGCAAAGCATGTCGGGAAATCCTACAACAAAACCGAAATGGAGTTCCCGCCCGAAAATTATTGCAAAATACTATAAGTCTCAAAGCACTTCGGATATCGGGCATTTTGACCACGGCACGGGATGGGAAATGGCCCACAACTCTCAACGCTGCCCCTTTTCTGATCCGAAGTGATTCCAGACTTTCCCACCGGCTCGTCTTCCCCACCAAGGTTCGTTTTTCACCTCGAGCGCTAAATGGCACTTCAGACACGAGGAAGGACAAGAAACACAACTCGTTTCTTTGAGAAGTGCTAGAGACTTAAGGATTTCATACACGTTGGCTTATTGCACGCTACAGAGGCGATGTGTTGCCGTAGTGAGCTCATGATAGATAAGCGAGCCAGGCGCACGTAAATAACGGTATTTTTGTTCAGGTTGTTGGCACTGGTCAGAAGTATTGCAGTCGCTTATTCTCACGGCCAAACTGCTTTGAAATGGCTTCAAAATTGCGCTCTGAATGTACAGTCAAAGCACTGGAGGGCCAGAACTCTGCTTTTTTCAGGTGAAATTAGTCAAATTCCTTAGGGTTAGTGCAAATTCGACAAGGGCTTGTGATATTATTCGTTGTACGATAAAATGAGGTTATTCTGAGCCAAAAATGGACAAATCTGAGCAAGAAAAAATAAAAAAAGGCCTAAAAAGTCATATAGGCTGGATATGCTCTCTGCCCTTCAATTGATAAGTAAACATATAATAATTATTAAATACTACAATAAATTAAGACAACCTTTCAAAATAAATTATGGAAAGTTTTTTATGTTTCGCAGGGAGAAAATATTTTCTGTCTGAATTTAATAATATAATTTTGTTTCAAAACTATCCAGTCCGTCTGTCAAGCCAGGTTAAGCTTTCACCAGTCAAAATGCCAAATTCACCAGACATTTGTCCGATAACAGGCTGTTATTTGCAGCCTTGTATAACACATAATGACAACAAATTTTTAGGTTGTTAAAATGGAAGCGACATCTCTGCTTAGAATGGTTAACACATAATAACTACCGGTAGTAACATACAATGTATACAATGCATTAGTTGCTATGACAAACTTCACAAATCAAGAAAAGCAATTAAAAGAAATTAAAATATTGACTCCCAGTTTTTCCTGGTTGATAGAAAAAAATATATTAAAAAATTGAAGAGAATTAAATGGCCATAATAAACTTTTTTACTACATAAATCTCTTTTTCAACGAATAGCAGATACAGCAAAAGCAATTTCCTGCACTCAGAAATGTAAAGCAGCTTTTCTTTTCATCAAGGAAATTTAATGACAGGATTTATCCTAAATAAATCCATTTGATGCAAAGAAAACTCCATTATCTTCTGAAATATTACACTGAAATCATCTTGGGCTTTAAGTAATATCCCCTAAGTTCTTTTAGGCTTGCTGCTATAAAACAGCTTTTAAAATTTCAAATGACAAAGTACTAAGGGTTCTTAGACTCTTTGCGAAAATATTTATATGAAAAATGACATTTTTTCAATTAAATTATGAAAGCTAACTCAAATTGATAAAAGGTGAATAGTGTTTCTGGTGCTGCTGTTTTAGTGTAAATAATTTATGATAGGCTTAGCTTGAAGCAAACCAAATTATGGCTCTTGAGGAAAATGGTGTTGAGGTTATAAAGAAGAGGACCAACTTTAAGCCCTTATTTGTAACTTCCTAATTTCTAGAAAGTCTGCTGTTAAGAAATGTAAATGAACTGCCAATGAAAGACATTCATCCAAAAACTTCAATGTAATCATTTGGCTTCACGTTCTCTACTAAACTCTAGCCTTTGGTGAGCTGAGCTCTGTGGCTGTGATATCTAAATCACCCTCATAACCATCGAACATGTACTTGTTGAAGGAATAACATCTTGTTGCAAAATTTCAATTGATTGTCAAGAAGCTTGTTCGATAATTTATTCATTTTTTCCTCTTCTTTTTTTTACTTGACCAACCAACCCACTTTCTCTTGAAGGAAGACAATAATCAAAACATGGCCCGACCATGACATGGTTTACCAGCGATATATTTAAATTTGCCTGCCATTTAAAAAGGGAGCAGGCATTATAAATTCAGATGATCAGGTTTTTTACTTTTTTCCAGAAATTGGCTCTTGGTTTACCCGTGATGGAAAATGAAACATATCATTAGGATTTTCACGTTGTTGTCAAGGCAGTTAGTTCACAACTAGCTAATGGCCTCTCTTGACCACTTCACAGCCCAGCCCACAACATTTTGAAATAAAACACCATGTCAGCTGAACAAATCAATATTTTTTAATTAAAAAAAAGACAATTTCCATTAGCTTCGGCGCTTTTTCCTCATTTCTTTTAAAGCAATAAAGCTTTTAGTCTTTATGTGCAGGAAAATGACTTGAGTACTATAGAGCGTTTGGTATATAAGCAGTAAAATTTCATTTATCAAGTTGACAAAGGTACCGCCAGGAAGAATTGTTTGGATATCTTTAAATCCATTATCAGAAAAGATCTCCCGCAAAAGTCACCTGTTTGATTCTATTGTTGAAATAGTCCATTAACTTGTAGCATTAGCGGTCGGTAAAAGCACTGAATATCTCTTATCCTGCAGTATATTAAATTTTTTACGCCATTATTCAACTCCATTGCAAGTTTTATTTCATGCGTGGCTTCCAAAAATGATCATAAATTCGCGAAATGATTTGCTTTAAACGGAATGCAAATTGCTGTTTTTAAATCCTTTGAGTTCTCACACCTATAACTAATCCACAGACAATATAAATATCACATCTTACCATAGCTGAATAAGCAGAAAATCTTTCTTTCTCCAAGAAGCGAAAGCATGGCCGATACGTTTGTAGCATAAATGGCGGACCGAAAGCAAAGGTTGACCCCACCGGTGAGGGGTAAAAATGACAAAAAGTCATTTGGTTACCATTGAAACAATACTTACTACAAAAACTTTGATGAAATATTTCAAGAATATTTTTTTTTACAATTTTTTGGAGATTCAAAACTTACAGGAAAAATATTACTTTATTTCTTTGACCTTATCCCCTTCCCCTCCCCCGAGACGAAAATAAAACTGACCCGGTTTAATACAGAGGTTGTCGATGCTAAAGTAGGCAAAACATATATTACCTCCAGCAAATTTGCACGAAAGAAAAAGCTCTGAAATGGGCTTTATAGAATATCAATCAAGTGAAGATAGATTTACATGCTGAGTTTCGCAAAACCAATTAAACAGGATTCAAATAATAATTGTTTTGCGTGACCAATGGGTGCCTTGGTGACCGGCCATGTGTCTTTATAGCAAAACGTGTACAATTACAAGAAAGTTTGTACCGCACTTTTAAGACTCATTCATTCTCTCACCCTTCCGACGCACCATATGTCAAGGTTATTTGTGAGCATAAATTTTAGCGCCTGAACAGTACTAATTTGGCCTTTCATATTTAATGTTTACGAGTTGAGGTGAGGTGAACGGAGAGCTTCACATGCTCTTTACAGAAGCCCTTTCACGGTCAAAACAAAGAATCGTCTTGCAAAGCGCGAGCGATTGGCCGAATGGACAGCTGAGGTGTGAAAATCTGCGAGCTCTGGACGACATCCGAGGCACGTCTAGACTACTTTGGCGCTGCTCAACTCATTTTGCCTTCACGCGTTCCTGTTCTATCCTACTTTGAAAAAGTTTGAAGGTGTACCAAGCATTCACGCATTTGGCCGTTCGTGACATTTTATATCGCGGACTGGTGAACTCTTCTTGAATATGCGAAGGTAAACTCGAAAGTCGCATTCGTTTTTTTTCCATTAACACCTTTCTCAGCCTATTGCTCCGTTTGTTGTAGCTGCTGAACCTGCTTTTCGAAAATCGAGATTGAAAGCATTTTATCGTAATTTGAAAGGGACCAGGGAAATCCTGACTGCATCGCTAACACAATTAGGTAAGTTTTACAGCCCACGATTACACAATTTCATAATTTCTAAATTTCGTGACTCAAGGTTGGCTCATTAATTCTTGAAATTATAATATATATAATGACATCGTTCTTTTCTCCTGTGACATTAATTCAGGAACACAGAGGAAGCCTAGAAGTAAAGTTTGAAGCTAATAGAATCTTTGATACAGGAACTAAAGCCATGAAGTAAGTACTTCTTTTAATTACAAACATAATGCATCGAAGACTGAGGTTGAAAATTTGAAATGAAACAGCATTCGTGTTCTCGAGAACATAAACGCGGTGCGGCACGGCGCAAACAAGGAATTTCACAGAGGACTGTGTCAATAGCCAATGTTGTGTTAAAGTTTTAATGAAAGAAAAAGCACGATAACTTTGAATATATTCAGGCGAAATGTGGTGTTTTCTAGTTATATTTCACGTGGCGCAATTTCCCTGTTTTGAACACAGTAAATTATCCACGAAACACAAAAACAATTACTTGTACAACAAATGAATGAATTCAGTTCCCGTTTCATGCATGTCGAACTTAATCTTTGTCAGCTTAACAATAAAAGTTTTCCCTAGAGCCCAACACGTGTTCACATCATTGTCTTAGCGATATTTTACGTTCATTTCAGCAAAATTTGGCGCCCGTGGGTTGATACACCTGAGGACTACGAGAGAAAAACTCGACAGCGATATATGGTGAGTTCACTGATTAATTCAATTTCAACAGTTTTTAATTATATTCCAGTCCTAGTCTCACATATTAGTCGCACAGTGTTCTGCTCTGCCGGGGCCGATCGAGCAGTGTTCTGCTCTGGCAGGGACCGATCACGCTGATTGAGTTGTACATTTCGCCGTTGTGCAAAAGGAATCATTCATCTCTTTGTTCCCTGTTAGTTACTTGGAGCACCCAACTCGAAGCGTTTCGGTGGAGAGCTGAAAAAAATTCGATGAAAAACCAGAGTTTTCCTATTAAGTAAAATGTCGCCTCAAACTTTCGTAGCATCGGAGGGATAAAAAAATTTCGTTTTTGGTACGAAATAAGTCAAATAAGGTCAGCTAGGATTTTCTGGAAAAATGAAGGCAGCTTGTGAATTCGGGCGGATAAGATTTCTTTCCCTAAAATTTTCTGCCTCAGAAATATTTAGCTAAAGAACCGAAATCAGTGCTCAAACTCAGGAGCTAAGCTCCTGTCAAACTGTATTAGCCTTCGCATAAAGGCACTCAACTGATATGGAAAAACAGTACTGCATTTTCCTAAACATTCGTGATCCCGTGTTTTTAAATAAAGATGATGATGATGATGATGATTCGCTCATTGTGTGCCCAAAAGTTTTCAGCCGTATCGAGTTGAGAAATTGCAACATAGTTGATAAAAAAAAACTGACGCGCGCTTCCCTTTAATTTGATCCATGCAGTTGACATTAAACCACTCAAGATTCTAAGCTTCTCCAAATCTACGCTTTCTGAACCTAAATTTGAATAAAAGCGTCTTTCAGTCCTTTTTTGCGCGAGAAAGCAAAGAAATAATAGTTCGTTACCTAAGCCTTCTAACATGGCTAAGATACAGCTTTATCTTTGAATCTAATAACTGAACAATGTAAAATATAGGTGGGTGTTTCTATTTATAGTCGAGAATACAAATCTCAGTGAGTCCCCATTGTATTAAGGTCGACCTCGATGATACATTGAAAATTATCCGTTTATTATCCAATATATTAACCAAAATTCGGTTACGAATGTTATCTGTTTTGTTCGATAATTTTAAGTCTTCCACAATAAATTCTTGTTAGATCGGTTAGATTTGTCACCGGTAAACTGGTGAACAAGTACCTACCGCTCGAGTTTCGAAGGTTTTTTTTTTGGTCAAACCCTCCTTCACCTGCTATCGTGGTGATGAAATGTCAAATCTTTCATTTAGCCATTGTTTTTTTTTTCAGTAAAGGATATATTATTAATAAGACGTTTAATAATTCATGTCAAACTGTGTTCCATTTGTTTACCGTTTAGAAAACTGAGCTAAAAAAGGTCCAAATCAAAACTGGTTTCACAAGGGACGCCAACACGAACAAGGACGGACATGACATAAACCGAATCCAAGCGCGCAAATAAAAGGAAACATTGTAATCCTCCATGTGCTTTTGTTGCGTCGACTGATTTCACCGTGGCCTTGTGCTTGTGTCCCTGTCGTAACGAAGCTCTTCGCGCTTGACGGAGCTCTTGAAAAGTAGGATGAAAATGTATGTTTTTTTTTCCGGCACGAAAGTCTAGTTTATGCGGCGGAGAGCGATCGGTGAGAAATGCCTATGTTCTCTTAGGCTGTTGATTTGCAATGTTCATGAATGTTGCTGCACCTAAAATACTTTTACAGAATTAACTGTAAAACACGATCGACGACTTTCACTTTAACTACAGGACGCTAAATTAATGGCCCCAGTCACAGTTAACTTTCTTTACAAGGGAGAATTTCGGAACCGCAGTTTAATGTCCAAAAAAGCAGATATGTTTTCCTAGTAACTTTTCTTATCGTACATTTACTGGTAGTTTTCAACCATAGCAAGGTGTCTGCTAGAGCGACGGGTAGTTAGCTATACCGGTCGAGGTCTTCAAGACCTTTCTCAAGAGCACCCAAATAAAATGTCGGCTCAAATTTCCGTAACATCGGCAATTTGAACGCCTTCTGTTTTCGGAGGGATAAAAATATGTCGTTTTTCTGGACACGAAATAAGGTCAGCTAGGATTTTTGCCGAAAGGTGCCGGTAAAGAGCTGGTAAATTCGGGAGATAAGATTTCTTTTCCTAAAACCTTCTGCCGCTGAAATATTCAGTTAAAAGTACCGAAAAGCTTAAACTATATTAGCATTTTAAAAGCGCTAAAATGATATGAAAAAACCAGTACAACGCCATTACTAGACTTGCCGCAAGTCGACCAACCAAAACGAAAAACGGACTTTGAGAAAGTCTACGCCATTATAAGCGTTTTCCTACACGTCTTCCACTTTGGGGCCCCGGACAGTTTAGTGTCCATAAATATAAATGTCCATAATAGCAGAAATGTTTCCTTTTAAGTTTTCTTAGTATACTTTTGCTGGTAAGTTTCCGCGATAGCAAGGTGAACCTGGCTATATTGAATACGAGCTTGAGGGTGACCAGCTCTCGTCATTTTGAACCGCATGACAGTCACAAAGGGAATTGAAATGGGTATTCAAAACGTCCTCGAGCGCAAAGCCCCGGAGCAAGGAAAAGCAAGGTTTATTGAAGCGTTTGCTGCCGTTTTTGTTGTTCTCTAAACGTTCGCGTCTGTGGATAAAACCATTTAACTAAGGTTAATTAAAAGCCACCGAGCAATAGTTTCATGTGGTTATGTTCGTTTTAACTCTGGCTACCAGAGGTTTTTTAATATAAGAGATGAGAGCGCGAGAGAAGGAGTTTGTTTTCATCGTTTGTTTTTCATGGTTTATAAAATTTGCGTGCATTGTAGACTTTCAGCATTTACGAGCTTCTTCAAATGTAGCTTCTCGAAACAGCGTCGCCACTACACTACTTTTTTCTGTTCTTTTCTGTATTGGAAAGGTTTTGCGTCGGCGCAAAAACGAATCATCTCATATGGCCAATCAGCAAAGAGCAAATAGTACAATGAACCAATCAGAACTCAGAACAACATCGTGCAACCCGTGCAACATGTGCGCTCGTGATTGGTCGAGGTAACAGCATGTTTGCTGTGTTTGTTTAAAGGGGTCAGTTTCTAAAGAAACGGTGGTACTACATGTAAATCGTGAGACACGAAAATTTGGTTTAATCATGAAAATTTGGTTTATCAACTGAAGAGGTAAAAAAGCTAGCGTTTCAGCTTTTGAATTTCTCCGCGGTGGCTGCTCGAGTATCCATTTCTTTATTCATGTATTTTTTTTCTTTCATATGTGGTGTGGTGAATTAAACAAACTTAAACTTAAAAAATTTAACTTAATACAATCAACTCAGTTGATAAAAGAGCATAAATGGAAATTTATTTGTAAATAAGAGTTAACAACTCGGAGCGTTTTTCGTGAATGTATGTAGACTGTTTATTCATTCAGGCATTCATGACAGCTCACTTAGTAGTATCTTATTTATGGCTGTCAACATTTGAACTGTGTCACGCGTGACATTGTACTCAACCAGACTGAACTGCTCTTTGAGTTATGATAATAAGTATGCGTTGTTATCTTTGTGTAATCAATACAAAGTTATGCCTTATCGGGCCTCACATGCTAGTTTGCATGCTTTATACTGTGCCATTAATAGTGCATTGTTTGTGGTCTGTAATCGATACAAAGTTATGCCTTATCAGGCTTTTATACATAGCTGCGTGTTCGCGTGTTCTCTCCCTGTACAGCACCTTGTGTTGCCGTGAGTTCACCATTTGCTTATCTCAGTTTACTGTGCTCTGTTTTTCTCCCACCTCACTCCCCTTATCAATAAAGTTGGACTACGGGCTTGGGTGCACACCTGCCACTTAGCGTTGCACGTAGCAGGCTGGATGGGACCCTGACCCCACCTTAGCCTTACACTAGCCGGGTGTGGCATGCGCCACACTCGTTGGCTCATCCCTTAGTTTAGCCGGGTGTGGCATGCGCCACACTCGTTGGCTCATCCCTTAGTTTTATTGCATTTTACCAGGTGTGGGATGCCCCACACTTGTTGGCTCATCCATTACCGGCGGGGTGTGTTGCTGCCACCCCCTTTATATTACCGTTGCAGGGTGTGTCGCTGCCACCCTTATTTTAGTCCAGGGTGCACCCAACAACCTTGGTCCCATTTACTGCCAAACATTGTGTGGTTCTCTTGTGTATTTACTTATAAGCGGGAAAGTTGTTAACCAAATTTTCGCGTTTTTTAGAGCACGCTACACGATTTTTTTTAAATCAGTGACAACAGTAACATTTCGCTTTTTTGTCTAAAAAAGTAAGGACAGCAGAGACATAAGCAAATTGTGAACACACACACACACACAAAACAAGAACATAGATGAACAGGGATACTTGTTTCTGTTGCTTATGCTTTATGCGGCCGCGTTAAATGCGTGTTTTCTTTCTTCTTGTACTAAAGGCCCTGACACACGATACAACTTTTTTTGCAAGGTTGCGCGCAACAGTTGCAGAAGTAGAATCGTGTTCTACTTTTGCGACATTGCGCGCAACAAATTGCATCGTGTGACACCCAAAAAAAATCCTGTTGCGCGCAAACAAGAAAAGTGATAAAAAGTTGCACTGTGTGTACGGGCCTTAAAGGCTCGTTTACACAGGCGATTTTTTGTTCAATTTTTGTCGCACTTGTCGATGTAATTTTTGTCGCGCGCAAGTTGCATCTTCAAATCGCATGTGTTCACGGGCGGCGATTTCAGTGCGATTTGGGCGCGATTTCTCGCGCGATGTCGCAGAGATTTCGAACATGTTGGAAACCTGATGCAGCTTGGCGGCGATTTTTGGGAAATCAAAGCAAATGTCGCACCCGAATTGCACAGGAAATCGCCGCTAGTTTACACTTGCGACAAAAGTTGCATTGGAGAGCGCGACAAAAATCGCATCAAAAATCGCCTGTGAACGGGCCTTTATATTGGTACGACTGTTTTGAGACTCGGTCTCCTCACCAATTTAGTTCTTTTTCTAATCTAAACAATCAACCTAACCCGCGGACTTGTTCTCGTTCCAGTAACTGTAGCAACAGGAACTTGACACGCATCGGTCCAAAGTCAGATAATTTATTTAGAAAAGTATATATAACTGAACAGTCGAACATCTCCTGGCAGGCGCCTCGCATGGGTTTCGCGTCTCGTTTGTGCCCTCAGTGCCCTTTTCTCGTGAGCATTTTTTTTTACTAAACTGCTAATCTTGTTACAATAAGTTTGCGTCCAATAAAGTTGTTACAAAAAAATAAAACAATTTCAGACCGATCTGAAGTAGTTTAATTTTTTTAAACAGTGATTGGTTTGCTATTTATACCAGTCTCATGAAAGTTATACCGATTTCAACTCGACTGGCTTCCATGAGAGTTGCTCACCAAAATGGCGCGATCATATTTACTATCAGTTTTCGCCGGGCTTCAGTTTACCCGGCCTGAAACGTCGTTTTCGTCTTATACCCTGGGATATAACTAGACCATTTTATTTTTGACAGCCTTATGGACGGCAGAACACAGCAGGAAATATCCAACAAAATCCACAGTTCAAACATCCTGTCAGGTATGTTTACTAGCAAATTCAACTCCAGTTTACATTTGTGTATTTTTAGGTGAACGCACGAATTGAAGCTCAAAAGTCTGACAATGTTTCGTGCATGCGCTATGCAACTTGTTTCGCAACTCGCGAAACCACAGGCTTACCATTCTCTGTTTGTGTGGTGTACTGTGCATCTGTAATGGCCGAAGTCGGTTTATAAAACTAGCCCAACTAAAGGCGAAATTTAGGGCTCTTAAAACTATTCAAAAAGAAATGAAAACTCAAAATCACTGCCATGTTGTTTAACTTTGTTTTTCTGTGTTTATTTTGGTGATTTGTGGCTCGCGAAAGCGGTATTTTCGTATAACGTTCAACTCGCTCATTTCTTTCTCTTCTCTTGAACGAGTCGAACTGTTACGTATTTCGAAAATACCGCTTTCGCGAATCACAAATCACCAAAACAAACACAGAAAAACAAAGTCAAACAACATGGCAGTGATTTTGAGAGCCGGTTTTCATTTTCAATAGTTTTAAGAGTCCTAAATTTCGTCTTCAGTGAGGCTAGTTTTATAAACCGATATGGCCATTACAGATGCACAGGACACCACACAGAGGATGGCAAGCCTGTGGCGAAACTGTGCATTGGCTGCGTTGTGAGACAAGATGTTTGAACGGTGTTAGTAGTTATCAATTGAGAAAGCTGGCTCACTTCTATTTCACGCTAATTTCGAACGTATATTATTGTATAGCTTATTGTTAAAACTGGCTCAAATCTATCTCACACTATCTGACACGTTCGTCATTGACTTGAATAGGTTGTGTTTGACGAATGAGTTGCTATTGCGTAACTTAGGGAATGACTACACAATGAGAAACGTTTGAAATTAGCGTGAAATAGAAGTGAGCCAGCTTTCTCAATTGATAACTACGACAAAAGTCAACCAATCCCAACCATCCCCAATAACTTCTCAATCTGTTGTTTTCCATCAAATTTCACTTGTGGTGGTTCTTTTCGAACTTTTTCCCAACCCGCCTCAACTATCCGTTGTTTTTCATCAGATTTCACTCGTGGCGGCTCTTCCTTATCCATTCCCTCAAGTCGCCAATGCCCCCAAGCGAGAGTGGCAACCCCATCTTCACACACAAATCGTTTGTCATCATTTGCACTCAATGCAGTTTTGTTCACAGTTTGGGAAAAGAGTTCATGCTTCCAACTTCTGATGCAATTCATCTGTCTCATTGCCGGTTTTTGGCTTTCCAAGCAGGCAACAAAGTCTTCATGCGAGAGTCGCTTTTTCACAACTTTCTTTTTTACACCTTTGCATTTCTTTGTTCCCCCACCTCCATGCAACTTGAAGGAATATAGTTTTGGTTTCAATCCAACAAATTCTTCAATGATTTTTCCACAAGCTTCATCTTTCATCAGTCCCAAAACTTTCTTGTTTTTCCTCTCCAGAGTACCATCCACAACGCAAGGATGCTTTTCAGAAAATTCAGAAGTATCAAATTTCGCATCAACATCTTCTGCGATGTCTGCAAACAAATTTTCTGTTTTAATTTCATAGAGCAGGGAGTCAGTGTCAGTGAAACACAACTGAGCTTTTTCCCATTTCTTTTTGACATATTCATAGTGGAAGTCATAGATCAAAGTTTTTGAAATGTCCAAAATTGCTTGCCCCACAAAAACAGGTTTGTTGAAAATCATTTTGATTCGCTTCATATGAACTCCAATTAAATTTTCATCAAACACTGTCCAATGCTCAAAGTTGCATTTGGAAGAGAATTTCACCAGTTGTTCTTGCGACGTCGCCAAATGGAAGTAAATTCTCTTTCTGATGTTTTCCATTGTTTTTCCAAAGACAGCGTTGTTCATCAGTTTGAAGAAATCTTTCTCAAAGGCATTCTTGGATTTTTGCCTCAACACAATGTTTTTTCGAATGAAGGAGTCCAACCATTTTTCTTCTTTGAATTTGACTCCCCTCCAAATCTTCTTCAAGCGGCAGCCCAGATCCAGAGCTTGTTTCAAGATTTTCCGATGCACAATTAACTTTTCTTTGTCATTCAAGTTGGGAATCAACTTTTCCACTCCTCCCGTCACAACTCTCTCTGGAAGAGGCGGCAGGTCATTAAAGAAATCATGCAATTCATCTGGGATTTCCACATCCACTTCCAAGACACAACTTTCATGTTCCCAGTTTTTCAATTCTTCTTCTGTCATCCACTCAAACTCACCCACAGGAAGTGGATTTGTCATTGCCCAAGCATAGAGGCTATTTGCATCCCAATAGGGAACGAATGTGCTAGGTTGTTTCGGATCGAAATCATCTCCCATGAATTTGTTATTTGCCCTTGCTCTCCTGTGAAGGATGGTTGAAACACCTCCACGAATTCCTCTCTCAAAGAACAGCAACATATCTGGGTCATTCAACAGTTCCAATTCAACTCCGCTTTCCTTCAAAGCTGCATCCCAAGGCAAACCGGGAGAAGTGTAAAACCATGCAGGATCGACGTCATAATGTTTCCGACAAACTTTTCTGAATTCTTCAAACACATCCGCCAATAAAGTCACATCTGATTTCAGATATGCATCGTGGAAATCTCCCATGTTGTTCATCTCCATTTCTTTCCAAACTTTCCAGGCGTGCTCGAAGTCTTCATCGGAGACGCCCTCATCATTCAATTTGGAGAAGAAGGTGGATTTCTCAGGCAGTTTTTTCTCCTGAAATTTCTCGACTGAATCCAACCATTCATATGGAAAAACTCCTTTCCGTTTCATCCACTTCCATTTTTCTCCAAAGACTTTCTGAGTTTCCAGGAAGTCTTCATCCGTTAAATTCTTCACCAAGTTTCCCAAGGGAGCTGCCATGAATCTAGCTGAATCCAGAAATCGAATTTCATGCCAAATTTTCACAACTTTTCCTTTCTCATTCAATCGTGTTCCCAACAGAATTTTCTTGGAGAAGGAGATATATTTTTCTTCGTTGTTGGGGATGCAAGTGATATCTCCTTCAATCTTTCCCAGATTTTTCACGAAAAGATGAGCGTCATAACCAGTCAGGTTGTGGAAAAACACAGGGGTGAATTTTGGTTTCCTGAAGTTCAGGTTGCATTTGTCATGAGCGGCTCCCCTGAATTCTCCAGAAAAGTGGCAGTGATCCCTGACTGGCTTTTCTCCCAACTGCCATGGATTTCCACAGATCCAACAAACAGTTGCAGCATCAAATTTCTCTTTCTCTTTCCTCCCAAATTTCATCCGCTTCGGGAACTTCACCTCTTCCTGAATTCCTTTCACAAACTGCACCAAATCTTTCACGAATCTTTCCCCAACGTCCACGGAATCATTTTCTGCTCGAAATAAAACTGGATCTCGTTTCACAAAAGGTGAAACGACATGGAAAGCGAAAGAACAGGGAATGTGCTTTTGAAATTTCTCCGTGAAACTTGCCATTGGATTTGGCCCCGCAGATGAAACTGGGAGTTGTCTCGCTTCAAAATCGGCATAGATCACAAATGGAAAAATCATTTTCCTGTTGAAATTCTTGAATTTCACGGTTGAACCTTCAATTGGCATAACAATTTTCACAGCTTCAAATTGTTCACATGATGCCGCATGTTTCTCCAATCTTTCTTCATTGGGGAAATGGTTCAAACATCTTCTACGGAAAACAACTGCACCATTGTGTTTTGTCATTTCATTCGTCAAAAGACGACTGAGACTTCTGATCCAACAGAAGTGAGTTTTCGAGCCGTCTTTGATCCACAACAGATCAATCATTCTTCCTTTCGCTTTAGAAATTCTCAAAGGAAAAACACATCCACCTTCAAACCCAAAAACATTCACAACCAATCCCAAATTCCTCCGTTCGAATTTTGCCATGTCACTCAGGGGAGTTGGAAATGAAATTCCTTCCCAATTCAAGCTTTCCGCTTGCTGTCTCAATTCTTTTGAAATTCTTTCTGCATTTTTCTCCACTGGGAAGCAAGCTCTTGTCGCACTCCATTTGAAACACATTTCATCATTATTCTTCAAATTCACCACAGCTTTTTTATTCTTCAATGTGGTAGGAAGTGGAATATAAGAACTTCCACCCAATGGTCGATACTCGGTGAAAAGAATCTTCAAATCTGTCACTTCCTCAAATCTCCAATTTGATCCTCTCCTTTGAAAATTTGCAAGGTTTTCAAGAATTCTTTCAACCATGCGATCGAGCATCTCTTCCCTGGATGTTCCTTCCAAATTCACTTCAATTCGGGAATGGAAATCAACCACCTCCTCAATCACTTCTCCAGTTGTCAAATTCGTGCGACTCATTCGACAGGAAAGAATCATCTTTGTCTTTGTTCTTTTGTTCTTCTCAAACAAATCAATGAGTTTCCAGCTCACAGTCTCTAAAAATTCTCTGGGAGCAAAACCTGGACGTCCACGAATGCCATATGATCTCGCAAAACCTCTCAAAGCGGATTCTCTTTCTTCAACAACAAATTCTTCTTCCCATAATTCAGCAATCTGCTTCTTCAATCTTTCAACCGCGGGATTCGATCTCCTCCGAACATCAACATCATCCGCACTTTCCAACCAATTTAACCAATCGACAACAGTTTCCACATTTTGTTCAATGACTCTGGGAATTTCTCTGGAAGAAAAATTTCTTTTTTCCGGAATTAAAATAGGCGCTGAAATTTTTTTATTTTTCGAATCCAAGAGGGTTTTCGGGGCTGTGAACTTCATTCGGGGAGGGAGTTTTCCTTTCTTTCTCGGTCTTTCAGGTTGTGATTGTTCCCAAAGTTCTTCAAGTTCTTCTTTAGACATTCGGGAGAAACCAATAATTCCTTCTTCACGAGCCCAATTTCTTAACTCTTTGAGTCTCATTTTATTTGGCTAAACAAACAAAAAAATTTCCCCAAATAAAATGAAGTTTTCAATCCAGGAAGAAGGAAAAGAAAAACAAATTTTCTACACATTCAAGGAAGCTAGTCAAGAAACAAGCATCCCTACCACCAACATTTGGAGAGTCCTCAAAAGAGAAAACAAAAAATTTAAAAGGAAAGATGGAAAAGTTTTTTTTATTCAGGAAGAAATGACAGATGAACCTTTTCTCCAAGTTGATGGAGAAGATATTTTTGATTGTGATGAACTAGAAAAGTTTGGAATTTCAACTACAGTTTTTTTCAATCAAATTCTCAAGAAGAAAAAACATTTCCTTGATTCAGAGGATATCACTCATCACATTACATGGAAATCTCCTGATTTTGATTTCCTTATTGATAAATTGAGGGAAAATCAAAGGGATGTAAAAATCATTCAAAAGATCAAAAAGAAATCAAAACCAAAATCAACCACAAATCACACTTCAGCTTTTGCAAATCACAAAGACTTTGTGGAACTCATAGAGAAAGTTTGAATTTTTTCTCCATTGGATAAAAAAATGAAAAGAAAAATGCAAAACCATGTAAGTTGGTTTCATTCCAAATTTCACAAAACGGATGAAGAAATCGCATGGATGAAAGGGGTTGAAAATGAAATGAACTCTCAGAAAGCTGTTGACATGGCAAATGGTTTTCTTCCAGTCAAAAATGAAGAAGATAGGCAGTTTATGGAGAAATGGATTTGGAAATAAAATGATTTTTTTATCTCACTCAAGAAAATGAATCCCGAAAAAGTTTCCATTTCCAAGATCACTCTCCAAGAACCTCAAAAACGAACCTCTGGAAAGATTTCATATTGTCTTCTCCCATGTTCTCTCAATGACCAAAAACTTCAACTGAAACTCCAAACAAAGTTTAAAATCTTTGCTCATGAAGGAGATTCTTTTTCACTGGGTATCAATCTCCCTGAAGAAAACATCCCCTTTTTCCACAAACTGGAAGCTCATCTTCGCTCAGCTGCAGTGAAAAAACGGGAAGAAGTGAAAAAACTTGCTCCGTCTTTTGCTAAGTTTCACGCGGAAGATTTCACTCTCTTGAAAGTTGATAAATCTGAGCAAGAAAAGATCTTCGCAAAGGTTTATCCCTCCAAAATCCCCAAAACGGATTTCTCTTGTCGTTTTTGGGAGTTGGTTGATGGGAAGAAGAAAAAACCCATTCTGAAACAAAAAGAACTCATTGGCATGCCACTTTTTGGGCTAGTTGTCTTTTCCATCAAACATCTTTTCTGTGGAAACGTCAGATCTATCACAGCAATTGTGGATGAAGTTTTAGTGGAGGAAATGGTTCAAACTGCCTCAGTTTTTGATGATTACGAAGATAAAAATGAGGATGAGGATGAAAATGAAGTTTGATTTGACATCTGTGATGTGAAATCATTTGTGATGGTTTGGAAGTTTAAGTTAAAGTGGGCAGAAACATCTTTTTTCATTTTTATTTTCTTCAGGAGGTTGTGAAAATTTATTTTTGTTTTTTATTTTTTTATTTTTGAAATTCTTTACCCTGAATGAACTTTTCAATGAAACAAAATATTCTCCTGATAAATTTTAGCAGAAACATCTTTTTTCATTTTTATTTTCTTCAGGAGGTTGTGAAAATTTATTTTTGTTTTTTATTTTTTGAAATTCTTTACCCTGAATGAACTTTTCAATGAAATCCAAATCTAAATTCTGGAGGAATGAAATGTCTTCTTTCTATGTCTGCTAAAAAGATTTTCCCAAGGTGTACTAAAACTTTTTGCATTTTTTTTTCTTTATACTCACTCGAGTTTTTGTAAATCTCCTTGCCAAGTCTTTCTTTAAACTTGTCACGCTGTTTTTTCTCCTCCTCCCATCTTAACTCAAGATCGGAAAGAAAAGATTCTTCATTTTCAAAGTCTTCAATGAAGTCCGTTTCTATGTTAAAATAGTTTTTACGTCGACAAAGTTCACAAGTTAAAAGCTTCGTTTCTCTTTGAGCTTTCTCAGGATCTCTCGCACCCCAAACTAAATTAATTACACTCTTATACTCTTTTTCAAATTCTTTCATTTCTTTCTCATGCTCTGCAAATCGATTTTCTAGTCTTCTCATTTTTATATGGAAACAAAAAATATTTCCTTCCCATTGGAAAGGAAAGAACTTTTCAATGAAACAAAATATTCTCCTGATAAATTTTGGCAGAAACATCTTTTTTCATTTTTATTTTCCACAGGAGGCTGAAAAAATTTATTTTTTGTTTTTATTTTTTTATTATTTTTTTATTTTTGAATTTCTTTACCCTGAATGAACTTTTCAATGAAACAAAATATTCTCCTGATAAATTTTGGCAGAAACATCTTTTTTCATTTTTATTTTCTTCAGGAGGCTGTGAAAATTTCTTTTTTTTTATTTTTTTTTTATTTTTTTTTATTTTTGAATTTCTTTACCCTGAATGAACTTTTCAATGAAACAAAATATTCTCCTGATAAATTTTAGCAGAAACATCTTTTTATTATTTGCCAATGTGTGGGTTAGAAAACTTTTTGGTGGGAAAAAGATTGACAAAATCCCAAATGTGGGATAAATCATTTGACAAAATCCCAAATGTGGAATGAAAATCTTCTCCAGAAAATCATTTCACAAAATCATTTTGGAAATCTTCTCCAGAAAATCATTTCACAAAATCTTCTCTAGAAAACTTTGAGAACATTTTTGTGGTTTTCTTTTTCTTTTTTGTCACCTATCAAAATGTGGGTTTTGATAGATGCGTTTTCAAAACAACGTCTCAGTCCAAAATTTGCTTCACAGGCGGCTCTTGCAAGATTTATGAAGCTCACTCCAAAAACTCTCAACAAAGCAATCAATGAAGGGAGGAATGTTTTTACTTTCCAAGGTCGAGAAGCCAAAGTTGCAAATCAAACTCAAGATCGATTAGCAGTTCATAATTCTCCCGAAGAACCACCTTTGCAAACTTTTGAAACAATGGCTGAGATGGCTCAGTGGATTGGAGTAACTCGCCAAGCAATCTATGCCGCGTTCAATCGTTATGTTGAAAATCGTTTTGTTAAGAAAGATGGGAAGAAATTATTCCTGTCAAGAACCTTTGAAAAAGGGCCGTTGACTAATCCCTGGTTGGAAGATGAAACGCCAACTCCAAAGAAGATTCAGTCCATTTCCATTCGCATTTCATCATCTTCAACAACAACTATTTTTCCCAGTGTTTCAGCAGCTACAAAGGAACTAGGAATTGATTCAGGAACCATTCGCAATGCGTTGAAAAGTGGGAGAAACAGTTTCACACGAAGAAGTGATGGAGAAAAATTCAAAGTGGAAAAAGTTGAGAAACCAACTCCACCATCTCTTCCTCCCAAACCTGTTCCCCAACCACTGGATGAGAATTATGTTTTTTCTGATTCTATTTGGGATAAAGTGCTAGAAAACTTCAAAGGGTTCACTTCAGCTCATGAATTTGCAGACATACCAGCAGGAAAAAATGATCAAATCGTGATTTGTAATATGCGTTCAGGTGTGTGGTTTCGCGCGAAAGATTATTGGGATGTTCAAAAATGGTTTGACAAACATGGTTATAAATCTTATCCTGATTTGGAAGAGTATAAGGAGAATCTCCCAAGAGGGCAATGGACTTTTCATCCGCAAAAATCATGCACTTCAGCGCCTGAATTGTGGACACGAACTACATTCGTCAAGAACTGAGTTTTTCATTTCCCAGAAATGAAAAATCACACAAATCGTTTTTCATATTGTTTCTCAAACTTTTCCAAATCCAATCCCAAATCAATCACAATCCCATCAACTGCTACCATTGCTGGAAGAAATTCATTTCGATCAAATTTTCCACTTCTCAAAGCAAAACGCAAATCAGTCAATGTTTGCTCGTAGGTTGTGAACGCGAACTTTGTCATTTCAATCTTGTTTCCATATTTCTTCATTTCGTTCCCTGTTTTAACGATCAGTCCTGCGCCTGAAATCACTCCCAAAATCACAGGATTCATTGTCACTCCTCCAACAATCGCACCAACTGCAACAAGTGCAGAAGATGTCAAATTCACAAACAAATTCATCTTTTTGAAATGTTTGTGAGCTCTTTTCAAACACCAAAATCTTTTATGATAGAATCGGAAGAATTGCTTGATCTCTTCCAGTTTTTCTTCTGTTATGTCAGGGGAGATGTGGTTGAAACTAAAAATGTCTTCTTTCATTTTTTAGACAATTTCAAAAAGAAATGTGATTTGGCCAGCCCCAATATTCGTTGTTTGATCATCTATTCTTGCTGAAAATAACTCTCCTGCTTGGTAAACAACAGTTGAAAACGTGCATGTTTGAATTCTATTATCACTACTAAAACGAGTTCCACTTTGCCGTTCTTTAGTTAGGATGACTAAAGTTAGTTGTGGAAAAGAAGATGTTTTTGATATAATTTGAGCAAATGCTGTGATTAATTTACATCTGATTGGGATGACTATATCAATGAAAAAATTATCGAAAAGTATATTTACGACGTTTCCTGATTGTTTATATCTTCCAATCAGCATAAAGTTATTGCTTAAATTTGAATTGAGAATTTGATGGCCATTCATATCCAAATCAGTTTCCATGACCATCTTCCCACTCTCAAAAACGAAAGGAGCATCATAAACAGAACTTGGCACATCTGATTGAGAACCTTTGACGCCATAAATAATCAGATTTGCTGGGCCTTGAACAGCTGATGATGCTGTTCCTTGCCATTTCAAATCCAGATAAATATATTCCGGTGGAGAAATCTGCCATTTATGCATGTGAATGATTGATCGAGAATAGTTGGAAAACTTCTTCGTTGATTGTTGATTGATATTCAAGCTCGTGGAAACCACGTCAACGCTCACACCCGTCATGGAAGCGGGGAAGAATTCAATGCAAATAGTGTATTCCCCTTCTGGAAGCTTCAGCATGTTAAATCCAAGTCGCCCAGAGTATTCATTGAAAACATCTTTTGTTATTTTCAAATCATACGCTTTTTTATTGATCTGATGGGGTGAACTTGTAAAATCAGACAAACCAGTCACTGTTATATTATGTTCAGAGCTGGATTCATCCACATCCTCCATCAAATACCGGAATTCATCCTTCAAGTGGGAGGTTGAAGATATATGCGATTCATTGACATATTTTTTAAGGTCAGCCTCTGTTTTTATTAGTTCCACTGCCAGAGCTACTGTCTTCTCATTTAGCTGTGTATCAACATATTGTTTTGATGTTGCTTCATTGGATGTTTTTGGATCGGGAAGACCAATGATTTTCTCCGATCCCATATCAAGTTGCCCAGTCATTGTTCCACCTGACAAAGAAAGCTTATTAGCTGCCGTGTTGGCTATCTGCCCCACCAGCTCGGAGACTGCCGTGTCCACATATTTTTTGTTGACTGCTTGGTCGATTGCTGTTGGATCTTTCACGTTATAAACAAATTGGTTTCCCATATCAAGACTTGTTTCCATTGGGAATGTTTCTTTTCGGCTGACAAAAACATTTTTTGCGTCATCATAGGAGATCAGATTGTTATAGTTCGCTGACAGGTCATCATAAGTTTGTTGTTTTGAATGCGTGACATGGAAAAGTCCTTTCAAATCAATGTCTTTCGTTACTTCATGCGTGTGAGCAGGTGCAGCTGGGTGATATTTTTTCAGCGTCACCATGTTCACCGCAGAAAGATCTTGATTTTCATCTGTATCCAGATTTGTGATCAACTTTCGATCCATGTCAATTTCACCGGGAAGAATCAGTTTCTTTCCCCTGAGGTCCAGATCTCCAGTCATATGGGAAGAACCATCAACCTGCAAAGAATCTGCTCTCAGTTGAATTAGTTTGGTTTCCACACTGCTTTTCAACGAGTCAACTTGATGTTTTGTGACTGCTTCTGCATTTCCTGTTCCTTCAGCGACATTAACTAGTTTTCTGTTTGACATATCATAATCTCCTGTGGATGTCAGCTTAAAACCAACTCCTGGCAATCCATCTCTTCCATCTCGTCATCCATGTGAGGTGCTTGTTTCAGAAAGCAATCCATTTGAGTAGCTCATTTTAAAGTCTTTCATCAAAGTTTTTAGCCATGAATTTCCTTGGTTTATCCACATAGAGGAAAGAAAACGGATCACGCGTGGCTTTCAAATAATCTTCTTTCTTGATGTTGTTTTCCCTGCAGATTGCGGTAATTTCTTTGTTGCTTGGAAATTCAAAAATGCAAAGATGAGAACAATTCAAGCGGATATCTTTTGGCGTTTGGAAATAACTTTGTGACAGATAAATCACAGAACAATTCTTGTGTCTGCCCTGGATGAAATAGTCAACCAATGGCTTTTGGTTTTTCTCGCAAACAAAATCGTCAAAAACAACCAGTTTTTGATTCTCTCCTGACAATTCAGAAACTGGGATGATTTCATCCTGGGATGCTTCCACGATGTCATACCCAGCTTCTTTGCTGATTGGGCGAAATGTTTTCAGCAAATGTTGATATTTAGCTTGATCCAGATTTTTCGCATAGAGATAAATCTTATCGTAGAAAAGCAATCTCAAAATCATATCCAGGAGAACGTTTGTTTTTCCAGATCCTGAAGGACCACAGATCAACATTCTGAAAGTTCGATCCGGCATAAAAGGTTGCAACTGTCGAAAGTTTGTGATTGGGTCATGGCAATCATAATTTGGAATCTTCATTTTATTTCCCAGAAGACAAATTCAGATGAACATCTTGTTCAACATCATGTTCTTCATTCAAATTCATGTTTGTGGACTTAAAATGAGTTTATTGAAATGGAATGAAATGGCCAAAAGCAAATCTGCTTTGGGAAAAAAAATCAACTTTGTTCACAATGCAATCACCCAGAAAAAGTTGGGTGAAGAAACAAGCCAAACTGGACTGGCAAAAATGTTCCGTCCCATAACAGCAAAACTAGATGAGGTTGTTGCGTCGAATTTGAGAAAACCATCCTTGCCAATTCGAAGGAGGAAACAACCAACAACCTCAAAAGTCGATTCAAGCATAGATTATTATCCAGAAGTCTATCCATTTGAAGAGATGGATGTTGGCAGTTTGTTGGATGATGAGGTTGTTGCACCGCAAGCTGAAAAACAAGTCCCACAAACTTTTTTGGGAGAATTGAGGGAAGAGTTTGGAAGTGATCCACCTCCATATGAAGATGAAATTCCTGATTACTCTCTGGAGCCTGAGGATGAAGAACAAGAAAAGAAAAAGAAAACCAGCAAAGAGAAAGAACACCAAGAGGTTGCAGATGAATATTTGGCTGAATTGGAGATTGATACTTATAACACAGTGGATTGGATGCTTGCAGACCCAGATATCACAGCAAAACAGAAACAAAATTATCTTGAGCAAAACATTCTTGCTGATGCAAAACATAGAAGAAACCAGCTGAAAGGATATAAAGCTGCTTGGACTAAAAGATTCAACAACAAAGAAATAACTGAAAAGACAATGAGAAAGGAGCATGGAAAAATAGACCGTTCCTTCAAAGTTCTGAATGAATATATAAAACATTACACAAAGAAAACAAAAACATTTCAGGGTTCTGGAATGAAAAGAAAAAAAAAGGGTGGAGCCATCCGCTTGTTCTCCAATCCCAAAGAACTTCTCAAGAAACTTGAGGTAATCATTGGCTCCATTCTTGCTGGAAACACAAATCTGGCAATCAGAAACACTGGAGTGGGCATTCTTGATCTTCTCCTGAAAGAGTCAGTTATCAACAAATCCCAGCATGAAAAGCTGTTCAAAAACTATTTCAAACCATAAAATGGAAAGAGAAATTGTTTTATCATCTTACGCCGTTAAGAACAAACAAAACAAACCTGCAGATTTCACAACAAAATTTAATCGTCCAATTATTCTTGATCCGAATGAACAATATGTTGTTGGGCTGAAACGAATTATCAATATGAGTTTTACGTGGTATAACATCAATCCTCAATATGAAAATCAACTGATTAGATTTTCCTCTGATGGTGGGAAAACATTTTCCGATATTGCGTTTCCTGCTGGAATTTGGGAGTATTCTGGGATAAATGATTTCATCCAGGAAGCAACAGTGGTGAAATCCGATGGAAAAGAAGATGTTTTTCCAATCAATCTGGCTTTCAGCAATGAAACTTTCAGAGTGACGGTTTCATTGGCTGCAAATTATCAACTGGATTTCACCCAATCGAATTTTGGGGATCTTGTGGGGTTTGATAAAAAGATTCTGAAAGAGAAAGTTAATATTGGCCCCAGAGTTCCAAACCTCAGTCAAGATACTGATATGTTGAACATTCATTGTGATTTGACAAATGATTCACTTGTGGATGGGGAAGAGACTGATATCATCTATTCCTTTTCCACATCTGTTCTGCAGGCATCATATAGTTTTGAGCGTGAACCCATAAAAATAGCATTCTGCCCTGTGAATAAAAACACGATCAGCTCAATTCGAATCTATATCAGACGGGAAAAGAAGAATTGTCAACCTAAATGGAGCAGACACAGCATTCTCGTTGATATTAAAAAAAAGACTATAAAATGAAAGCATATGAATTTTCTCGTTATTATCACCCCAAACTGGGGAAGTTTGTTTATAAGCACAAAGGAACAGGCATCATTTTTGATTCCATCTTCAAGCCACTGAAAAAGATGGCAGGACCAGCCATGAAAGGAATTCTCAAGAAAGTTGCGAAACCATTTGCGAAAAAAGCTTTGGACGCAGGAATTTCTCACGCTGGAGAAAAAGTGGGCAAAATGGCAGTTGAAAAATCAGGTGATTTGATCATGAAAAAACTGGGAAACATGAAGATTGGAAAACCATCTGCGAGTCCTGCGAAACGAGGACGAAAACCACAATCACTCCCTGCTTCGCTCCCTGTGAAACAACCACAGAGAGAAAGTGCAACTGACATCCTGAATAGACTGATCAGTGGCCAAGGAATTTAAAATAATCTATCAAAATGGCTTTTCGATCGAATGAATATCTCCAAAGAAATGAATTAGTAAGATTCCAGTTGGATGATGTAATCAGAGCCCCAGCAAATGGGCAACACCAAATGAAAAATGGTTATAAATTCACCATCAATGACAGATCGGCGTTTTATGATTGGCATAACGCTTATTTTGAAGTGCAATTTCAACTCCAGAAAATAGCAGATGGTGCTGGATATGCTGCTGCTGATAGGATAACAGTCATAAATGGCTCACATTCCCTGATAAAACACATGACAATCAGATCTGCAGGGAAGATTGTTTATGAACCTGACAATCTGCATAAAGTTACTTTTGTTAAAAATCTGTTGGAATACTCAGATGACTTCAGCAGATCAGTAGCAAAGAACAGTTTCTGGTATTTGGATGTGAATGCAACAACTGCTGCGAATAACACAGGATTTGAAGCGAGACGACTGCAAACTCAAGCACTTCGAGACAATGGAACTGGAGGGGCAAAAAATGTCAACACGATTATCCCCCTGAATCGTTTCTCCTTTTTCGAGGAACTGGAAGACAGGATGTTGGTCCCAATGCAGCTGCAATTCGAAATTAATCTTCAACAGGATGATGAATTGATTCATATGGCAAATGGTACAGATCCTGGAAGAGTTGTGGTGAATCGATTTTTGCTTTGGGTGCCGAGATTGACACCAAAAGATTCTCTTTATGACAAATTTATCAGTTCATTCCTGAAAGAATCGCAATGGAAGTATCTGAGGGAGATATATGATCAATCAGCTCCTGCACAATCATCAGGATTCTTCCAGATTTCAGCGAGCATTGACAATGTAAGGCATATTTTTGTCTGGCTGAAAAGAACCGCTCCACCCAATGATGATGTTGCAGAAGATAACCCATATCTCTTTGACACTTTCAAGCTGAATGCGGCAAATGCAAACTCATCCCTGTCAACTTGCAGATTGGAGTATGGAAATGGAGTGTTTTACCCTGAAACTGATTACGACACGGAATCGAAAGTAAGAATATTCAATGATGTCATGGCTTATGCAATGAGGAAAAATGACTTCAACACTGGGACTCAGTTGAATTTGGCTAACTTTCAATCACTCTTCGGCCTCATTTATTTCGACTTGTCTTATCAAGCTGAAAAACCAACAAGAGACCCCAAGCAGTTGATATTTCGATATACGCTGAATGCCAATGCTGCTGCCGCCTTCAATGTGCATGCAGTCGTTCTTTATGAGGAAACAGCTAAGATTGATAAAGTTGGAAATGAATTAGTCATTGCCTAAAACATATGTTATCATTAAAAATGACAACATATCACCCATTCAAAGTAAATTTGTCTGAAGGGCAAAAACAAAAACTTGGAAGAGCATTCAGAACAAACATGCCTATCACCCTGAGATTGGGACGAAATCAAACAAGTGGAAGCGATGAGCTGATGTTGACAGCCAGTCAAATTAAAAAAATTTCCAAAGCAGCAACGTTGGGAAAAGGAGTTGAAGTGAAGATAACAAAAGCTCAAATCAGAAAAGTGATGAAACAAGGTGGAAGTCTGTTTTCTGCTGTTGTTCCTTTAGTGAAAACATTGGTGCCAACCCTGGGAAAAACACTTGGATTGTCAGCATTGGCTGGATTAGCGAGTGAAGGAGCAAGTCAAGTAGTTAAAAAGATAAGCGGAAGCGGCGGTCAAGTGGGTGGATTTCTCATTCCCCAAGATAAAATTCAGAAGCTGATTGACAATAAAGCCTTGTTGACAAATAAACAGAAACAGGATATTTTGATTGCCTTGCAATCAGGAGGACAAGTTGTGATGAAACCAACCACAAGACAATCTGGTGGAGCACTTGGCACAATTCTGGCATCCATTGGAATTCCACTTGCTCTTGACATGGTAAAGAATTTATTTGGAAAAGGAAGCGGAGCGACCTCGACCGCAGGGAGAGGTGCTCCCAGAATTGGGCAAGCAAAAGGAAAAGGTGCCCCCAGAGTTGGCAGACCAAAAGGAAAAGGTGCCCCCAGACTGGGAACTCCTTGGGCAAGACCTCCTCCATTCATCGGACAATGGGGAAAGGGAAAGGAGAAAAAAAGCAAATCAGGACAAGGACTTCTGCTGGGACCAAACAGTCCATTCAACAAAATCCCATTGCTCGGAACATTGTTGTAAAGCGAGCGAAGCGAGCCACGCGAACCTTGCGAAAGCAAAAATTCCAGAACAAACCTCTGTCAAATATGGATCTTTTGAAATGGATTGAGTTTCTACAGATCCCCAACTTTAAAGGAATCTTTGCGAGAGATGAATTCATGCCAAAACAACACACTCCCTGCATCATTAACC
This sequence comes from Dendrophyllia cribrosa, assembly GCA_024195265.1. Lineage (NCBI taxonomy): Eukaryota > Metazoa > Cnidaria > Anthozoa > Scleractinia > Dendrophylliidae > Dendrophyllia > Dendrophyllia cribrosa. Next base: position 48,904,329 of record JAJLRJ010000004.1, read on the forward strand.
TTGATTCGCTGAAAAATGCAGGAACTCATTGGGTTGCTTGCGCTCCGGGACAGAAATTCACGTGGTATTTTGACTCATTTGGAATGGGATTTCCACAAGAATTCAAAAGCAACAAACCTGTGCTTTGGAACAGCAGCCAATATCAAGACTTGAAAAGTGTTCTTTGTGGATATTATTGCTTGTTTTTCCTCCATCAATGGGCACAAGGAAAAGATTTCTATGATATTCTCCAGCCTCTCAGTTTGACTGACCAAATGCAAAATGAAAGATTCATAAAAGAATATTTCGATTGAAAATGAAGTCATATTGCGTGAAGGAGAAAAAACAAACTGAATGCGTGAATCCATCTGGATATATGACCGCAAAAAATGGAAGAAAGATGTGGTTTTGCCATTGCGCTTCCTGTGGAATAAAGAAAACAAGATTTGTTAAAAGTTCGGGAAACTAAGTCTGCCCTCACAAGGTGGGGGCTTTGGTGAATTAGCTTTGACTGGTTTTGCACATGCAATTCCGTGGTTGGGAAAGAAAACAGTTGAAATGGGGAGATATGGGGCAAGTGAATTGATGAAGAATAAAAACGCTCAGAAAAAAGCATTGGATTTTGCTTTGGATAAGATGAAACCATTTCTTGCCAAAACCTCTTCCGATATGCTGAATCAACTGAGCACAGCAATTAGACCAAAGAGAAAATATAAGACAGATCGAGCAGATTTGGATGGAAGTGGATTGGATGTTCATAACTTGATTGGAAAACTTCCCAGACCGTATAACCCTGGTCCGTATAACCCATTGGAAAAACAAGTCAGATTCGATGAAACTGGAAAGATTCTTGAAATCTGGCAACAACCAACAGGAAAAACAGATGCAGTGGCTATGCAACACGATGTGGATTATTCAGTTTGCGCAAAAGAAGCAAACCCGCGTCAATGTAAAAATAAAGCAGACAGGAAAATGGTTGCCGCTCTGGATTCCATTCCCTGGAAAGAAAGACAGTGGGGGCATGCTTTGGCACGAAATACCATTAATGCAAAACAAAAACTGGGCCTCGGTCTCCCAAAAAACGGGAAAAGATTTTGAGTGAAGGCTGGACTCAAAATCTGGCAAATGAACTTCACCAGCCAATAAGAAGACGCTTCCCAAAACGAAAAGTCATTGCGTATGGCGTTGACAACATTTGGGCAGCTGATCTGGTCGAGATGAGAAAATTTTCAAAGTGGAACAAGGGAATCAATTACCTCCTGATGGTGATCGATGTTTTCTCAAAGTTCGGTTGGATTCGCCCCCTGAAAGACAAGCGAGGACAAACAGTTGCCGATGCTTTCCGATCCATATTTGCGAAGGCACGAAAACCGAAGATGCTTTGGACAGACAAAGGAAGTGAATTTTTCAATGGAACTATGAAGGATCTCCTGAAGAAGAATGGGATAAAATTGTATACTACAGAGAATGAAGAAAAGTCATCTGTGGTTGAACGTTGGAACAAGACGATGAAGGAGAAACTCTTCCGGATGTTTTCTGCTAACAATAATACAATTTTCTTTGACAAACTGGACAGGTTAGCGAATCAATATAATAACACTTATCATTCAAGCGTTAAGATGTCACCCGCAGAGGCGAGCAAACAGAAAAATGAGAGACAAGTGTTCGCTAATCTTTTCGGAGACCTAATTTATGCTAAACACAACCCAGCAAAATTCAAAGTCGGTGCCAGGGTTAGAATATCAAAATACAAACGAAAGATATTCGACAAAGGTTTCACCCCGAACTGGACAGAGGAGATATTTGTCGTCGACGAGGTTTTGAACACAAATCCTGTAACGTATAGGTTAGTCGATCTGTTGGGAGAAAAAATAACTGGATCATTTTACGAGGCGGAGCTACAAAGAACAACACAAAATATGTTTCGAATTGAAAAGGTTATTCGCCGCGACCAGAAGAAAAAGAAAGCCTTGGTTAAATGGAAAGGATATCCCGATAAATTCAATTCCTGGGTTCCGCTGAGTGATGTGGAAAATCTCTGAGACAGAATATGAATGTTCAACATTCATATTCAAGATTTCAAAACACCGCTTCGCTTCGCTCAGCTTTCTTTCAATTCCCGGTGGATTTCCCAGAGGAGACAACTTTGCTTTTGAAGTTCATTTTTGAGAATCTTATGTTCCTCTTGGAGATTGATGAATGATTCAAAGAGGAGTTCTATTGTGTCTTCCTCTTCTTCATTTTGCTCTGCTTCTTCCATCTCCGAATCAGAAACAATGAATTCCTCATCAGATGTTGTGGGGGTTTCATCTTCGCTCCTTTCTTCCTCCTCTGAGCAAGTGAGGCAATCTTCATGATCACTGGCTTCCATTTTCTTTCCATTTTAATTTTTTGAAGATGGTTTGGATTATTTTTTCTTGTTCTGCCCTTCTAGATGGGAGAATAAGCAGCTTGAAATCATCTTCATTTGGATTGAAACCATTCTTTTTCAGAAGGGTGAAAAGAACTTGGTTGAAATTAAGAAACTTTTTTCGCTTGAGATGAAGATCATCATATGTCAGTGAGAAATATTTAAAATCGTCAATGAGGAACTTTTCTAGATGCTCATAATCATTCCCGTCGTGATTTGTGATGTGATTGAAAATTTCATGTTCATTGCCATTGACTTTATGCCATTTAGAAGCTTTAACAAACTCCCTGACTTTTTTTCTTGTGATTTCATGGAGGGGAATTTGGGAGAGAATTTCTTTTTGATAAAATTCGAGATCTTTGAGTGGAATTTGGTTCTTCCCCTGATTTTTTCGGATGACAACTTTAAAATGTTCCAGTCTGAGATTTTTGTGAGAATGCCATGTTGTTGTATATGTTTCTTGAATAATTTCAGAAGTGTCATCTATTTCTTCGTCTTCAGAATCAGACATTTTCTTTTCTTTTCCCAGAATTTTTCCCCCAATAATTATTTGGGGAATTTTTGGGAGAGAGAAAGTGAGCCAGAATTTTTGGGAGAGAATTTTGTGCCGAGTTTTTGGGAGAGAATTTTATGCTGAATTTGAGGGGGTCGTAGTTATCAATTGAGAAAGCTAGCTCACTTCTATTTCACGCTAATTTCGAACGTATATTATTGTATAGCTTATTGTTAAAACTGGCTCAAATCTATCTCACACTATCTGACACGTTCGTCATTGACTTGAATAGGTTGTGTTTGACGAATGAGTTGCTATTGCGTAACTTAGGGAATGACTACACAATGAGAAACGTTTGAAATTAGCGTGAAATAGAAGTGAGCCAGCTTTCTCAATTGATAACTACTGGTGTTACACTCCCGGGTACTCTAGGCAGTGATTCTGGAAAGTGTCTCGCTTTCGACAGTGACAGCAACGCAGAGGAGCGTTCACTGAATTGATTGATCACTCAAATCATTGTGATAAAAGTTGCAGGAACAAGGGGTGGTGCTTTCACGAGGCAATTCTTTCCTGGAAATTGCAACGCAACGCTGACGAAAATATTGAGAATCAAGTTGTTCGAGCTGTCAGACGCTCGCAACACTTTTGCAAGATGAACGATAGCGCATTTTTTTCGAGGAAGAAATTGAAATGTGAAAAAATGGCAAATGACAACTTGGGCGATATTGTAGTGTGCGAGACGGCCGGGAGGAAGAAGATTTTTTAACTTTTTCTGCAACTCGCAACAAGTTGCGAAGAGGGGGGTATTAGGGCCGATTTACACGGTACAACTTTGTCGCATGCGACACGCTTAAAACATGCTTACGACATGCTTACAACACGAATTACTCCGTGAAAATCAACTCAAGTCATGTCGTAAGCATGCCGTAAGCGTGTCGCATGCAACAAAGTTGTACCGTGTAAATCGGCCCTTACACGCCAATTTCATCCGCACTTGTCTGAAAACGGCTCTCGTCAGCGTTGCCTTGCAAGTTGCAGGGCCGGGAAAAATTGCCTCGTACATTAACAGCCTTTACACAAGAAAACACTTGAAAACCCCGTTTAAGCATTGTTTCAATCGTTGCGAAAAGTAAAACCGAGTTCTACTTCTCTCGGCGATTGCGTAAGCCGAAAATATGCGGAAAATGTCGAAATCTCGAAAGTGTTGTCGCAAGGCAAGTTGTTTCTCGATCTTCCGTGTACGTGCAAACGGAGAAACAAGAAAGATGTATACTTACAAAGCTATAAAATATTTCCAATCGAAACTCTCTTCACGGACACCTCCATAATACGGACATGCACCTCTATAATTCGAATACTTGGCATGGGTCTGTCTATTTGGTGTCCGTATTAACTGAGAAGGTTCGACTAAATTAAATTTAAAAAAACCGTAGGTTTTCTACTACTGTTATCATTTTTTGAGTATATACATCTTTCACCTTTTAACTAATATTATGTCAATTGAGATACGTAACATGAATATAAAAAAAAAATGAACGACTTATATAGCACACATATCCCATGTTTCGTGGCGCTTTACACATAGAATATGAGAATGTTTTCAAATTTACACGGTGTTTTAGTCTATCCTTTTTTCCCATACTTGTAGAAAAAGAAAATGACTTTTGTGCAGTCCACATTGGTCGTTAAGCTATGGAGCCGTTATTATTATGGTAAAAATAGTTTTACGCGTAGTACTTCATACTAATAGTACTGCTTGGGTACTTCATACTAGATAAAACTTTAGAGTCGGTTCGGATCAAGGCAGCATTGCCGAAACGTCGTGTCATTCAAAATTTTTAACAGCGTTAAACTTAACACTTTTTCGATTCAAACGAAGTCTTAAGCCTGCCGCACACTTGAGGAAAGTGCTGAGCAAAATTCCTCGCGAGGCAGTTAGCTCAGCTGTTTCCGCAAGTGTGCGCTGGATTTTTGGTGAGTTTTTCGCCTCGCGAGGTCGTGAGGCAAATATCTGTCGTGTTTGATATTTTTTGCCTCACGAGACAAATTCCTCATCGTGTGCGGGCGCCGCGAGAATCTGGCTGAGCCAAATTAATCGATTAGCCAATAAAATTGCATGGCGAGCTCACGTGATTTCAAGCTCGACATTCAAGATGGCGGACAGGAGTGTGGTTTACGAAGTTATCCTAGAGGATAAACTTGTCGAGTTCTATGCAGCGTTGTATGTTGCATGTTTACTGTATTAAAATCTAATAAAATGCTAAATTTAAATTACACCTAATTACAATAACGTTGTCATAGAAAAATGAAAAATGGAAAAAAGGCCAATAGGAATTAATTAGACACACAAATAACAATAGCCGCTGCACGCTTAATTTAAATTAACAATAGCCACTGCACGCTTAATCGTGCCGCGTGTCGCTGTGAATGATGATTAAGCTAATTAATTCCTATTTGGCTTTTTTCAGTTTTCATTTTCGTATGACAACATTACTGACATTACTGCAATTAGATGTATATCCTAAGAATATTCTAAAAAAGTGGATATTAAAACTTTGTTTCAATATCAATTACAGCAATTGCAGTTATACAAATGTAATATTACATTTTGTATACTCTGAGTGGACCACAAACAAACGGATAAGAAGAGCTACGAGAAGTTTTAACATCTCGTCTGTAATGTATTTCCCACCGCTACGTACAGCTCCACTCGAATAACAACCGCTCACTCTTCACCCACACTCGTACACTCGTTTGGTCATGTGACCCGCCGTTTCCCGCGTTAAGATAGTCCCGGATGTACACAGGACACTACATCTTCCTCTTTCTCCGCTTACAAACATAAGTAGGGTAAATAACATATATAACTATAGATAATGTCAACAAAGTCCCTAAAGCAAATAGAAGCATTTGTAAATGCACAATAACTATTAAAGTTGCTACTGTCACAGCAATGTCACAGCCACCCCTAAGTGGCAACATAGTCCTTAAATCTCTCGGGAGGTCGACTGACTCTCCCAGATCTTCTTGGTAGAGGCTGTGGCCAGATTGGAACCCGATCTTCCACTGGACTTGCACTTGCACTCATCTCCGGGCAGGGTGTGACTTGTCCATATGTCTGCTCACCCGGTACCGCTGCAGGATACTCAAAGCTCGGTTCCTCTGGCTCTTTTACTGGAGTCACAAACCGCTTGACATGCTGGATGTTTCGCTTGTACTCCACGCCTTGCGGTTACTTCAACTGGACCTGATCCCCATAACGTGCTGTCACTTGATATGGCTCTTTCTCATAATGTGGCGACAACTTATTCTCCTTCCTCTTCTCCAGTAGTACAACATCCCCCATTTGTATGTCCTTCTCCGCGGCCTGGTGCCTCCTGTCAACATGATCTGCACCAATTTGCTTTCTCTCTGCGTCGCGATCTCTAGTTTGCTGATGTCCCAGCTCCTCAGGTTCATTCAAGTCAGTCAGTTCTGGTAATTTGGTGAAAATATTCCTCCCGTACAGTAATTCTGCTGGGCTCTTGCCAGTCGTTGTGTGTGGAGTGGAACGATATGCTAGAAGGAACTTGTTCAACTCCCATCTCCAGTCTCTCTTCTCAGCATGGGCGACTCTCATTGCTTTCAAAATGGAACGATTTTGTCTCTCGACTTCTCCGTTTGCTCTTGGCCAGAGTGGTGTGGTCAATCTATGCTTGATGCCCATCTCATTCAAATACTCTTCCATTTCTACAGACACCAGGTTGGCTCCGTTGTCTGTTCTCAGCGTACTGGGTACCCCATATCTAGAAAACTGCTTGTCTAGGCACTAGACAATCACCTCCGAGGTGGTAGATTTAATTATGTCAACCTCTACCCATCGGCTGAAGTAGTCCACTAAGACTAGCAAGTGTTCTCCAGTTGGCATTGGACCAAGTAAGTCCAATGCTAGATCTTGCCATGGCCTTTCTGGCATTTTCGTCGTTTTCACCGGTGGAGTCACAGTCTCCTTTGTGACGAGTTGACAGCCATAGCATTCTCGGCACTTGCGTTCCGCTTCCCTATCAACACCCGGCCACCACACCTTACTCCTCAGTCTCTCCTTCATCTTCTCTATCCCCTGGTGACCTTCATGCGCCAGTTCCACAATTCTCTGCCTCAACACCTTGGGAATCACAATTCTCGTTCCGCGCAAGATAACGTGACCAATGAAAGTCAGTTCGTTGCGTACCATCACATATGGCTTTGGGGCTTTCTCCCAGTTTCCACTAACAAGGCAATTACGCACTATTTGCAACTCTTCATCTTCCGCTGAGACACTCTCTATCTCCTGAATCTTAAGCGCTACAGGCACTGCTTCAAGGGTAACCATCCGAATGTGCTCATCATCCTGACGATACTTCGTTGATGCTGGGATCGTTGTCAAACGTGACAAGGCGTCTGCAATATTATCTTTCGACTTGACACAGCATACCTTATAGTTATATGGCTGCAGTCTCAACACCCATCGCTCAATGCGTGCTGATGGTTTTGATCCCCTGGAATAGATCACCTTCAAGGCCTCATGGTCTGTCACCAAATCAAAGGTCTGTAGCCCAAACAAGTACAAATTGAATCGTTCGCAGGCCCACACTAATGCTAGCGCTTCCTTCTCTGTCTGGCTGTACCTCCTTTCCACACTGCTAAGGCTCCTGCTCGCGTAGCAAACGGCTCGACCTTCACCATTCTTTTCTTGGACCAACACCGCACCTAGCCCCACAGGACTCGCATCAGCTATCACTCGAGTGTGCGCATCTTTGTCAAAATAGGCAAGAACAGGTGCTTTGGCTAACCGCTTTTTCAGTTCCTGAAACGACTTGTCTTGCTCGCTGCCCCATACAAAGGGTACCCCCTGCCTGGAAACTGCTCGTAAAGGTTCTGCAAGTGTTGCGAAATTGGGAATAAAACGTGCACTGAAGCCAACCATCCCAAGAAAACTTCTGACCTCTGTCGGCGTAGTCGGACGACTCGACTCAAGCACAGCACGGACCTTCTCCTCCGTTGGACCGATACCATACTTTGACACTAGGAGCCCCATGAAGACCACCTTGCCCATTCGGAACCGGCACTTTTCAGGGTTGAGAGTAAGATTCTTTTCCTCCAATCGCTGTATCACTCTGTGGAGACTCCGGTCATGTTCTTCATTGTCCCTGCCATGTACTATCAAATCATCAGCGATGTTCTGAACCCCGTCAATGTCTGAGACCACTTGTCTTATAATCTGTTGATACTTTTCAGGTGCAGAATTTACTCCGAAACTCAGTCTCTTGTACCTGAATAACCCATCATGTGTAGCAAATGTGGTAATGTCTCTGGAGTCCTCGTCCAACTCGATTTGGTGAAATCCCAGACAGAGATCCAGTTTTGAGAACACGGCACTACCATTGAGGTTCTCTAGTACTTCATCTACTGTCGGTATGGGTATCCTTTCACGAATGATGGCCTCATTCGCTTTCCGCATGTCTACACACAGCCTGATATCCCCTGATGCCTTCGGCGCCACCACAACAGGACTTATCCACGACGTCGGCCCATCGACCCGCTCAACTATATCCTTGGAAATGAGGTCTTCCACTTTCGCAGTCGCCAATGTAATGTATTTCCCACCGCTACGTACAGCTCCACTCGAATAACAACCGCTCATTCTTCACCCACACTCGTACACTCGTTTGGTCATGTGACCTGCCGTTTCCCGCGTTAAGATAGTCCCGGATGTACACAGGACACTACATCGTCGTCCGCCATCTTGAATGTCGAGCTTGAAATCACGTGAGCTTGCCATGCAATTTTATTGGCTAATCGATTAATTTGGCTCAGCCAGATTCTCGCGGCGCCCGCACACGATGAGGAATTTGTCTCGTGAGGCAAAAAATATCAAACACGTCAGATATTTGCCTCACGACCTCGTGAGGCGAAAAACTCACCAAAAATCCAGCGCACACTTGCGGAAACAGCTGAGCTAACTGCCTCGCGAGGAATTTTGCTCAGCACTTTCCTCAAGTGTGCGGCAGGCTTAACTTAGACGGACCTCATCTGTTTATAAGTTGCTATAAGCCTTCTTGACACTTTACAGTTAACGTTTGGATATTAGGGTTGGCCAGATTGAAATTGATTTATAGAGCGGGTTTGTAACCTCGTTCTTCGTGCAGCTTGTCTCGCAAAACGTTTTTTGCAAGTTGCACGCACGATTTGTGTGTGACACCCCCCGTGCAGCTTATTTTTTTTTCATGTTTAAGTTTCACGAAAAGTTGAATCGTTTTCTACTTTCTGCAACACATTTCTTCAGTTGCACAACAAAAATACGTGTAACATGGATCTTGCAACTTGTTTCGCCACACTAGCCTCTTCCAGGCGTTTAGATGGTGGGGAGAAGCGACAAGCGGCGCGCCGCGCTAGGGTCGGCGCGAGGGCTCCCGCGCCCGATTTTTCTTTCACGCCCCAAAAACTGAACGCCTGGAACAAGCTACGCCACACCAATCGTAGACTTGCCACAAGTCGACCTTCGCTGTTTTAGTCGAGTTTTATTCGATAAATTTGCGAGCGGAATTAAGTTAAGTCGCGAAGGACGTCCCTTCCAACAAAGAACCTTACTTACCGAAAATTAGTATTGGAAGGGACTTCTGGCAAGTCTACACCAATGGGGGATAGATGCGTCATTTTTGAACACGTAAAACATTGTACGCGCAACTTGCAACAATATTTTTTGGGAGACACTGAGTTCACGAAACATTGATACGTGTACCTTTACTCCATAAAGCTTCTTCGACGTTTTTGTAATAATGGCAAAGTCGCATACGAGCCAGAGATGGCCCACTGTCTATTTTTCTCGCAATGACTGACTTGCGACCGGTAAATTAATGTAAAATGATTTATCTCGCAGGTTGGTTTGGACAAAGGCTGCGTACGATTACATGTACACCTCAGGAGAAACGCTTCTACGAAACTTTCCAGTCCAGGCGACTATTCAAGTAGTAGATTGTATTAGCGACAGTAGCGATGATGAAGATGACGAGGATTACGAATTTGATGAGCAAGAAATTACGAAACAATGTACACAGTGTAGGGGGATAATAAATTCTCAAAAATGTAGACAGTGCGAGGAGCGAGAAAATGCGAAAAAAATCAAACAATAGTTAAGTATTTATAATTAGTAAAAAAAGGAAGCTAAGACATTGTAAATAATTAAACCTTAATATGAAATATTCATAAACTCGTATATACAAGTATAAGACCTGTAAAAAACAGTTTTTTTTAAGCATGGAGTGATTTTAACGCTTGTAAGCGGAACTCTTGTAAAAGAAAATTTATCATAATCAGATACAATGATTATGAAAAAAAAGTAACTAGCGCAGATTAAGTAAAGTAAAAAATATTGAGATTTAGCCATGATTTTTTTTGCCGAATGATTACTAGAATTTGATTTATAACAATGTGATTTTAACTATTTTAATGCTTTATACCATTAATAAATTGCTGCTACGTTAATTATCGTCCATTTTAAGTTGTCTGGTTCACCTATAACATTTATTAAGTCATTCTATGTCTGCGAATGATTATATATCTGCTACTTCGTAAGAGCCATAGTCATTTTGTTTTAAGTCTTACAGACCGTGTGCTGCTTTAAGCTTAGGTAATTTTATTTGTTTTTCAACAAGGTGAAATTTCAGTTAGTAAAGAGCAATTGTGCACTAATTTACTTCTGTTAAGCTAGTATTTATAAAGAAGACGTTTTGGGCAGTACATTCCTGCATGCGGCGATGTACAATTCTAATTTTTTTCCATACATGTGGACATTTTAGACCATTTTATAAGTTGGAACTTTTGCTCTCTTAAAGTGATGTTACATGCGTCGTTTTTAAGGATGATTTTCAACGCGTTATAATTACAAATGTAAACACTACATCAGCGCATGAAAAAAATATTTTAACTTAACATTTCGGGTGGCAACATTTTGTAAGTTTAGGAAATCCAGTCCCCTGTAACATCATCTTCGAGAAGTAAATGTTAACCAAGAAATAATGTACTGGAGGATTCTGTAGTTCGTTTTAGCGCTGCAAAATTCTCTCTGTTTGTCTGTAACATGAAAAATAAGAACATTGTTTGGTTTGTACAACTTTATTTCACATGTTCTTACTTTTTAGTTCATAAGTCACTCTCAAGTTTACATGGAAGAATATTACTCCTCTTTTAGAAAATAACTATCAACAAGAAAAATAATTACATTATTGTCCTACTGTAAATACCTCAGTTCATATAAATATTTATACTTTGATAAATATTAAAATAAAACTTCAAGAATTACTGTTTTTATCTTAACCTTATTTTAAATTTACTGTAAGCTGCCCTGTTTAGGTGAATAACAACTTCTTATTATTCGACTATGACGTCATTTTACCTTATAAGGGAAAGAGAACAAGCAAAATATCCGAGCGTATTACACAGTAGATTGTCGTATTACACCTTAGCATCCCGGTTTCAAGACACAATCTATTATAAATACAAGAATTTCAGTCGAATAATAAATCCCTTATTCCATGGTTGAACAGATAATATGTGCGGACATTTTACTCATTGCTTGCATTTTTTCTCGCCCCTGCGGGGCTCGAAAAAATACTACACAACTCGTAAAATATCCACGCGTATTATCTGTTAAACCATCGAATAAGGTGTATATCTTCACCTCAGACCTCTTAAAAACCCTATTTTCCAATTAAAAAAGAAAATTTACCTGAGTGACCAAGTCAAAAACTTAATTATTGCTTTAAGAATTATTTCCCAAATTTTTTCATCCATTATATGGTTATTTGCCAAGGGCAAAGTTCATATTGGAGATTATTTACAGAGAATAAGTTGACGTAAATACTCACCAATGTTCACTGAGCCCTATGCGAATACTAATTTTAGTATCATTTCATAGTTAACATATCGAAAATGAAAAAATATTATTTTATTCCTGTTTTTTAGATATTTTACCAGAGTTATTGGAGCAAGATTCTCACCATGCTATGTGTTGAATATAATGTCTGAAATGATACTAATAATTTATATTACTACCTCATACAAGCTATTTTCTTCAAAAATAGTAATGTGTCATTCCAGAAAATATCCATACCTCCCCCAAGGAAGGTTTTATGTTTTTGGTTAACCTGACCCCCACCCCTCTGAAAATTCCAGTTTGGCTTCATACTTTCCTTTTTGACCCCCCCACCCCCACTCCCCCCTTGGAATTTCTAATTACCTTCCAAGGGGATTGTATGGATATTTCCTGGAATCACACAATAAATCCTTTTACTTCGTTCTTCTGATAATCATAACCTTTCCACACACATAGCAATACCCATTCCACCACCAATACACAAAGCTGCTACACCCCTTCGGCCTCCTGTCCGTTTTAAACCATGCAAAAGAGTGACAAGAATTCTACACCCCGATGCTCCTATAGGGTGTCCAAGAGCTATGGCACCTCCGCTGACATTGACCTGAAATAAATAAATTCATTATCAAAACAGAGCAGTTTTCAAATGAGATTTGAAAGTAATTACACAATTGCTTTGGTTTTGCATTGCTACGCTTTGTGATTGGCTAAAAAATCTTGCGCCACTTTCTCGACCAATCAGAAGTAAAACCAAAACCAATCATGACTTGCTTGCACACATTTTCCCACACTTAGCGCCGCCGATATGTAATTGCTTCAAGCTCTGATTGGTTCATTGGATTGTTTACGACTGTTGTGATTGGTCAGAGTAATTACTTTGGTTTTGGTTTTACAACACTCAAATGAAAACTGCTCTAATATTTAAATATTACAATGTATGTTTGTCAGTTAACAATTTCCTTGACAGTTACTGGTCTTAAATAACTAATTAAAGGCTCCCATGAGCCAATTCATAAATAGAAAGCAATCTTTGGATCCTTCCCTTCTCCTAAGCGTATTGCTCCACAAACCTTCCACTCCCTGTGTCTAACTCTCCTTCCTTCCCTCATCCAATGCCATCCACACAGGTAAAGCAAGTGACCATTACATATTGTGGGCTCAATGTTTACAGCCAATTACTGAGTTAAAATTTGCATATTTTGCCCTGTATGCTATAACAAATTCAACGCTTAGAACAAGTATTCACGAATTAAAAATGAAAAGATAGTTTTAACAAAGGGGAGAATAAATAATATTGTACATTTATTCCATACCACATGCAGAGGCTAAAAGTTCTATTCAAATTCCTTGCATGGCAATAAGGGAAGAAGCAAGGCAACAACATTGAGCAATATTGAACAATATTGAGCTGGCAACAAGGAGTGTAGTGTTGAACAGTATCAAAATTGTTGAATGTATTTAACCTCATCCCCAGGTCCGACTTTACTTTCAAAATGGTGAGGCAGGCAGAAATCCCTTACCAAGGCTGCTCAAATACTCCAAGAATTGTGGAGTATGTACTTTGTCAAGCGACATACAGTGAAACCTGTATATTTAAGCGGACACCCTCGGGATCCTCGCTCGTGTCCGCTTAATAGAGGGGTCCGCTGAATACAGGTTCGTTTTACAGTAAATGTGGGAAGAAAATTTAGGGACCGAAGCAGCTGGTGTTTGCTTAATAGAGGGTGTCCGCTTAATATGGGGTCCACTTAATACAGGTTTCACTGTACAATTAAATGGTGCTTGCAGAGGTTATTTCCAGCGATTGGCAGCCGTGTTTGTTTCTGGAATTCTGAAACTGTTGTTCAAACAAAAAAAAAATGTTCCAGGATTTTTGAAGCATCTTGGCAGTCTTGTCCAGGGTTTCTATGCATTTTCTTACATTTTAAAAGCAGAGAAGGCTCTGAAGACAAGGTTGTAAATGTACCTTTTGTGGATCAAGTCCCAGATCTTTGATAACAGCACATGACTGAGCTGCAAATGCCTCATTCAGCTCAAACAAGTCAACATCTCCAACCTTCCAGTTGGCCTTTTGAAGCTGGGGTAAAAAAGAAAAAAAAAACAGTAATCACACTCAGGCTATGATTAAAATCAAGACATCTCCCATGGACCCCATGCTCAGTTCTGCAATCAATTTAGCCCCCTCGTTATAAATTGTGCCCTGCCAGCCCTGTTTCCATGGTAGTAAGCTTCCATCTAACCTCCCCTGCAGTCAACTTACCCCGCTTTACCTCCCAAGAGTGCCAAACGTCAAAACTCAAGAAAAATCCCAAATTTCATGTTGTAAATATTGAAAAACAAATGGTACCATGCAAAAGTACTGCCAAAGAGGTTTCATTTGAATGGTTACACCATAGGATTTTGTCAAAAGCTAGAACTACACAACATTCCTCCATTATTGACTCTGCAAGTACTCCCTTATCTTGGCTTAATTAATGGGGACATGCGACCCAATGAGTTTTAGGTTTTTTTCTTGAACAGGGTAGCAATTTCATTACTTTCTGTCTTAAACTGGGTATCCTTACATGGTCCTTTTTCTTTTGAGTTTGATAAATTTTGACTTAATTTTAGTGCTTTTCTTACATGATGGAAATCGAAGATGCTGGATCCAAGATGACATCTTGTCATATGACATCATCATGTCATGTGACCTACCATAACGTAAAGTAAAGATTTTGTGACATACTATAAACCCTCCAAGTCTCATTACGGAGGGCAGACGGATCCCCGAATAGGGTTTAACAAGGTCAGGGTTGGAGTGGCCTGTCTGTACCTTCCTACCCAAGCATCTGTTGAGTATCCCCCTTCCTTGGGACTGAGGAAACTGTCTATAAATAAAAGAGGTGCTTGTAAGAGGGTTTAACTATATTTGCTTTATTACAAAACGTACAGCTTTCCTAGTCGCTGGGATGGGTCCTGTACCCATCACTGCTGGGTCTACACCAGCCTGACCCCAGGAGACAATGCGAGCCAGGGGGGTCAAGCCTCTTCTGGTAGCCTCAGCGTATGTCATGAGCACCACTGCAGCAGAGCCATCATTGATTCCTGAAGCATTCCCAGCTGTGACTGTACCCGTACCATCCTGAAGAAAGCAGGGCTTGAGGCGAGCAAGACCCTCCATGGTAGTCCCATGACGTGGAAATTCATCTTCTTTAACTTCTATTGTCCCTGTAAGTTCATACAGTCCATTCAACAATTACAGCAAGATAAAATGATTATCATAGTTATTAATATTAATTTGGCACAATGTGTGTTTTTCTCACCCCTACATTACATTAGCAGTAAGGATCTTTTAAAAGCAACAAGAAGGTTAACACAATCCTATGGGTTGTTTCTGCTTCTTACATCAAATAGGAAAGCTCTTCCTTCAAGGTATGTGGCATGATGTGATGACAACAGCTAGAAAACTTAAAAGAAAAACAGAAGACTTCCAGTGGTTATCCATTCTTGTTACTTAAGATCTCTAAACAAACATAGAGCACAGTCATGCAAACTTGGTTTGGTCACCTTAAGAGCAGTAAGTGCAGTTCGTTTTCCAATCTTCAAGTGGAAGTTATGTTTGGTTACTTCAGCACTCTTTTACGACTAGGCACAATGTCTGCTATTCTCGCAGGTGTGACCCTTAGGAGTGACGGTTTACTTCCTTTAAAGCCACTGCTGGTCAAAAGGAAGTTTAGTTTAATGGTCACTCTGGGACTCATCTTGACTGTAAGTATCTGTTTGTTACCTTTTCTTATTTTTACAGGAATGGTGATAATCTCTTCTTTAAAATGGCCATCCTTCTGTGCTCTCTCTACTCGGTTTTGAGACGTAACAGCAAACTGATCTTGTTCTTGTCTGCTAACTTGCCATTGCTTTGCAACATTCTCGGCTGCAAAAATATACAAATAAGTGAGTTAATTGCAGTTTTCATGAGCCAAATGGCTAACTTTCCACTGCTTTGTAATATTCTCAGCTGCAAAACTATACAAATATGTGAATTGCAGTCTTCATGAGCCAAGAGGCTAACTTTTCACTGCTTTGCAACAAGCTGCAAAATACAAATAAGTAAATTGAAGGGTTCCCGGCAAGAACGTCCTAAGTATGTTTTTGGTAACTTTCACTAAAATTGTATGTTTTAGGCCTTTAAAAGCACAGTTTTGTCAAATTAATGATTTATTATTGTTAAGGTACTTAAAACAGATCCAAAATGGGAAAGAAAATCCACATCTTTGAGAAAATTTTTTGGGGCTCCTATGACACCCTATGGCCCCCAGGACACCCTATGTATCTTTTCAAAAAAAAATATTATGTTTGAAGAAAGAAGATTTGTTGACCTGGTTTAAATCCTTTCAGTCATATTTACATGATCCAGTCATACTTTTGGCAAGTGAGTCCTGTTTGAGGCTAAAAATCCAAGATTTCAGTGAAAATTTTCCAAAAAACGTACTTAGGACATTATTGCCGGGAGCCCTTCAATTGCAGTCTTCACGAGCCAAGTGACTAATAACTGCTGGAGCTTAACCTGGTTTCTGTAGCATGAAGTGACCGAGGATATCACTACTCCACTCTGGATGGGTCCATCGCATTGGAACCTTAATTACCTCAGCATTATGTTGCCTGTGCCCATTTATACACTTGGGTGAAGAAAGATAATGTGAGCAAAGTTTCTTGTCTAAGGAAACAACACGACGGCAGAGACCAGGCTTGAACCACCGACCTTCTGGTTGAAAATATGACAGGTTAACCACTTGACCACCATGCCTCCACAAATAAATGAATGCAAGTTGAGTTATTTTCTCTGATGATAGAGTTACCTAGTGGATGCAGTAGACTAGTGGTCAGTTCATCACATGTTTGATCTGGTTTAAGCCGAGTCCCTGCCATGGTATTGTTTTCATAGAGAAGAAGCTTTAGTTTATAACTCCTTATAACTATTTATCTTTGTGCAGGTGTATAAATTGAAAAGCCAAGAAAACACTCTTTTGCTATCTGAGTAATGACAGGTTCAAGTAAGTTAAAGTACACGTAAAACAGTCTGTCATACAGGCCAAAATATCCTGTATTTTCACAAAAATGGAAAAAATACATTTTGGATAGTAAGCATGTTCTAGTAAATTATTGTAGCATGCTTATAGCTAATTATTGGCTATTATTGAATATGGAATGAATTTCTTGGGCCACTGAGAGTAATAACTATTATAGGTTAAAAACCAGCAAATAAGCCACACCTCTTTACCCTAAATGTTTGTTCCAAATTAGGGGTGGAGAACATCTGGTTAAGGCTGCAAATTGTTGTATGTCATGTACTTCGTGTGTAATTTTGGATGAAGTTCTGGCTGCTATAAGCCTTTCTTGGTACAATTATTGTGAATCAAAAGACAAAAATCATTGTTACATGACTTGTGCATGTAGTTGCTTTGTAAATAGGCCATTTGCACGATGATGTCATTTGACTACAACTACCAGAATTCATTTCGATTTTCCTTTCTTATTTAAATTTTGTAATCCCAGTGCGGTTTAAATAACAATAGCCCTAATTTGCACTACAAAACAAAAAACTGAAGGATTCTGGTAGTTGTAGTCATATGACGTCATCGTGCAAATGGCCTATTAAAGCGCATTTATTGCAAAACATCCCTCACTCAATCGACACTCAAATATTAGTTACTGTCCACTCTTCTCACCAGTTATTCCCATATGATAGTCATTAAAAGCATCAATAAGCCCATCTAACACCATTGTATCTACAAGTTTAATGTCACCCATCTTCAATGGTGACCTCATGTGGCAACAGTGTGGGGCCTGAAACAAAACATTGGAGTATCATTAGCTACCAATAAGACAGATACAATCTCTTTAAAAAACAGTGAGCTCTCTCTAAGCCACACACCCTTTGGACCTGATCTCTAGCTGTCTGTCTTAGAGAGGTGTCTACCTTATAGAGAGTTTAGTTGACGACAAACAAGTGAAATTTGACTAGGACCAGCCAACCACTGATGTCTGTCTTAAGGCCCGTTTACACATGCGATTTTTAATGGAATTTTTGTTGCGCTCTCCAATGCAACTTTTGTCAAAAGTGTAAACAAGCCGCGATTTCCTGTGCGATTCGGGCGCGACATTTGCTTTGATTTGCTATGATTTCCCGAAAATTCCAGCCAAGTTGCATCAGGTTTTGAACATGTTCGAAACCTCTGTGACATTGCATGATGAATCGTGCCAAAATTGCACTGAAATCACCGCCCATTTAAATATGCGATTTGAAGATGCAACTAGCGCATCACAAAAATTGCATCGACTAGTGTGACAAAAATTGCACAAAAAATTGCCTGAGTGTGTAAACAGGCCTTTAGAGAGGTGTCCGCCTTACAGAGGCGTCCACATTAAGAGAGTCCTCAAAGGGATATGTACATGTATACGGTAGCAAGTTAAGGTAAAGGGGAAGCCTTTTTAATGAACCAAGTGGCTCATCACGCAGGTGGTTACATGTATCTAACTTTGCACAGCATGACGTGACTAGGAACATTGTTGCTTATGAGTGATAAATGTGATCCTTGCAGTGATCTTATCAACTTATGCTGTTGACAAAACACTAAAGAATAGTGTAGACATGAATGATCAAGCCAGAATTTCCTAACCCCCACTCCACAGGGCTTAGCTTGCTGAACAAATACACAACATGACCATAGAGACCATTCTTGGACCTTTGCCCTGAAAACCACTACATGTAGACCATCTTGACTCAACTGAACATAAGGAGAAATAATATTCTGATATTAAATTTTGTTCCATACCTGACTCATACTTTCCTGTCCACCAGCAACAATAATAGCAGATTCATCACTGGAAACAGCTTGGTAACCTAAAGCCACAGCCTTTAAACCAGAACCACACAACATATTCACACCATATGCTGGTACAGATGATGGGATACCAGCATGCATTGCTGCCTGACGTGCGGGACCCTGGCCTTGTCCTACAAGTTTAAAAAATAGACAGTCTATGACTGCATGTAGCTTACTGCGCCTGTTATTACTTAGATTATCGTAGGATTTCCTGGCCCGCTAGCCCCCCCCCGTGCCCCATGGATTTCCAAGCCGAGAGACCCCCCTCCTCCTTACAGGTAATGAAAAAAAAAATACATGTAATCGCATTCAGGAGATTTTGTTTTTATAATTTTCAAAAGCGTGGTGACGAGTGCTATAAATTGGTGAAACATTTTAAAAATAAATATTGCGTGACGCATCATTTACCCCCCCCCCCCCCCCCCCCCCCCCCCCCCGGTGATTTCAAGACTAAATCGAAGTGAAATTTTTCTAGTTCCTAATAACTGCTTTGATTTTGCCATGTATTAGTTTTTCCCGGCTTCATAGTTTTTTCAAAGTGTTGTCGCAAATACACAATATTTACTTAAATGGAAATGTCTTTCCCTTGAATAAAAGAGTTAAACGCTTATCAGAATTCAGTGATTTTCTGCTTCTGGAAGGCTTAGTGATTTGTTTATCCTAATTGCAGCGTTAGCGTCTGCGAATTATATTATAAACATCACAAAATAATATTTAAATTCAGCAACCTACTTTATTATAGCTAGTGTTTTCTAAAATTTCCGACTTTTCGTGCGTATATAGAATGCCATTCTTATCCAATTTAGTTTAGTCTCAAGAGCAAAACGCATCAAATTATCGCATCAAGGAAACTGTCGGTCACGCAAATTTGTTCACCATCTGGCGAACCATCATCTTGGGCTAACTCCTTCCCAGTCCCCAGAACCAGTTTTGAGGTCAAATTCATCCAACTTTTTAGGTGATAAAAAAGGGTTTTCAATATTTTTTGGGCAGTTTTTCTTCTCAGTTTCATTTCAAATACACTATAATCTAAACAAGATGCAAAAAAAAAACAGAATCTGTATGCACTTTAAAAGGCACGTTAGAAAAAGCTTTATTGCCCCAGATGGCTCAGGGGAGGAGTGGGGGGCAGGGTTGAAGGGACAATTGTTTTCATATATGGATACCCCCACCATTGGAAAAAGATGCCAACAAAATTTTGGGCCACTTGGATGTAATGTTGAAAGGTGCCAACAACTAAAATAATAAAATATAATGGAACATCCTATTCAATGATATTGATGACCCATTCAATGTTTCTATTGGCTGTTGAAACAATTTAAAACTTCTAAAACAACAAATATGGTAGTGTCTTCCCTACCAAACTTATACCATATCAAAGAAGATGTTATTTTTCATGAACAAAAATGGAAAATTCTGAGCAACAATGAACATCTGATCAACTCGTGTAAGCTTAAGGTTACCTGCAGTGCAAACTTGCCCCATGATGGCTTCTGACACGTCAGAAGGAGAAATCTTAGCTCGCGCTAAAACATCCCGAATGACCATGGCGCCCAATTCATGCGCTTTTAGAGAACTAAGACATCCATTTAAGTTCCCAATCGGTGTTCTTCCCGCTGCAACAATTACAATGTGCGAATTATTATATCCCGAACTGGCCGCCATTGCATAAGGCTGGGGGGCGAGCACTTTTACATGCCTTCTTACATAACGTATCATTTGGAAGTTTGCATTCCACTGGATATAATACACTGTAGGCTCAAGTATTTTGGACGGAAGGAAAATATGGCGTCACAAGTAATCCAAGAAGTTAGTCATGATAGATTTCATATTTCCAGTAGTACTCAGGTTTATTTTGAAAAAAGGAACCTCCCTGTTTTAAGAAGAAACCTCATATCTGTCTTTACGAGTTTCATTTTTTAATTTTGTAGAGTGACAGCTCGGCGATGAAGGGCCAAAGCAGCAAAAGTGCCGGAGACAAAGATGCAGCCGCCGGCACGTCTTCTTCGTCGTCGTCTTCCGCTGAGGAAAAACGAGCAGAAAGGATGAAGAGATTGCGGGAGCTTCATCTGAGAAGGGTACGGTATAATTAAACCGATGAGAGAGAATAGATCGATGGTTGCTGTTCATGAAGTAAGCTTATGTTTGATATCAGAGCTTTAATCATGCATGGCAAGCTTAACTTGACTTTTTTAAAAGCAGAGCAACATATTTTTAGGTTCGATCACCAGCCGTGTCGGAGGAAATGAGTCCATGCTCAAACCCGCTTTCTTCTTAGAGAGAAAAACCTGACCTGACTGAGCGGCAAAAATCGAACCTAAGTTACACAGAAATTTTAAACCTTTATTAAAAAAATTAAACCTACTGTGGAGTTACTATCATTCAATCCAATCAGTTTTATGAATTAAAACTGGAGCAATTGCAGAATACCCCGCAACTGCTAACAAACTCCTAGACCTAGCCCAAACCCTAACCCAGGAAAAACGAGCATGAAACAATAGGCACTATTGTTATTCAATAAGATGCTAATAAGTTGCGGGGTATTCTGCAATTTAGCCTTAAAACTCTATATAAAATTATTGATACACTGCTATTTTTGTATTTGTATTTTATTTTTTGCCACAAATCTTAAATTCAATTCTCTTGTTTTATTTAGTGAAATTTTGGCAGGAGATCCCAGCATGCACTAAAGCCTGGTTCACACGTGCGATGCAAATGCAAATGCAAGCGCAAACGCAAGGAAAATACGTGTGAACCGGGGCAACGCAAAATGCAAACGCAAGTGCAAATGCAAACGCAAGGAATGGAAAAATTTTCATTTTCATTTGCACTTGCGTTTGCGTTTCACACGTGTGAACCAGGCTCAACGCAAATGCAAGCGCAAACGCAAGGTGAAAAGCACTTGTTCCAAGCCACCGCGGTTGAAGTTGAAATCAAGATGGCGTCCTCCACGATTAAGGTGGCTCCCTAGGGTTTTTACAAAATGCGTTAATCTTCTGACAATGAGTTACCTTTATGACCCTAGAAATTTCCCCTTTCACTTTACGATCACGGGCTTTAGCAGTAAGGTATTCAACATAACGACAATTATGTTTTCGTTCTTATTGCCTTTGCCAAGGCTGTTGCCATGGCAACAGAACCTCTTTAAAATGACTGAATATAAGCAATATTGTCCCTTTCTGCAGTAATTTCTCGAGTTATCTTTGGTAAAATTCCTTTAAACTTGGCACTCAAATGAGAATTATCACAAGGAACATTTTAGAGAGAAAAAAACATGGGGTTGCCCAGGCAGGTGAGAAGATACTTCCGAATTTCATGTATTGTAGATTAAAATTGAATTTATCCGATAGATAATGTATTTTTTACCTATAACTGAATAATATCTTGGATATATTTAACGACGGCAGCCAAAATTCGACCAGTGCGTTGTACAACTTGCCTTGGAAAAGCGGCGGCATTTATACTGTAAGTGTAATTTAGACAATCTAGCGCTTGTTTACAAAGGTTTTGACTCCATCTGATTTAAGTGTTCTTATTTTTCCGCTTTTGTTTTTTCTTCAAATCGAGATTCTGTGAATTTTCATTGAAAAGTCTTGCTTAAATTTGTCATTCTAGTTTTGTATTTTAAGCTTGTTGTCAATATATTAAAACTTACACGCAATTTCGCGATCGGATTTTACAAGATAATTCGTACTTTCACTACATTGCTCGGTTTGTATGCTTTTATTTCTCAGTTTTTACCTTCTTTTATCTAACTTCTGTTAGTTTCATTCAAGAAAATGTGATTTTTAAATTAGAATAGCTCAGTTTAAGCTTTCGCACTGCTATAAATGAATTACGCTCGACTTTTCTTTTATAAAAAAATTTAAAAGTTTCCACGGCTTCGCTGTAAGCAAGAACATTTCTCTATCCTCACCGGAGGCAAACACAACAGCCTGTCGTTTATTCTACCGAGAGACATAACTGATAGAAATGAGTTCATTTTGCAAAGTAATTTTTTCGTTTTATGAATGAAAAAGTTGTAATGATTACCGAGTTAATTTAGATTTTGGACGCGTTGTGTCAGTTTTGCTTTTTCGCAGCGCGTAAAGACGGCATTTCTTGGAAAGTCCCGCACGTTGAAAAGACGACTTCTTGGAGGAGTAGTGTCTTTGCCTGTTCCACAACCATATGAATCCCCTTCCTTGGTTTCTTGACCATTTACGGTAGCGTTAACAACTCCAAAAACTGCAACTATGTGCGGTGTAAACTTGCTCCACCATCGTTAAAGTCCCTCCATCGACGATCATGAAAATTACTAAATTACTCAGAACTCCGGAAAAAGAACTTTTTTCTACCCTACTTTGGCTCGATAAAAATTGTAGCCTTCTAAAGAATCGCTGTATGTTTAGAAATGGTCAGAAGTCTGCACCTTCCTTACGCAATAAAATTTGAAAAACTTTGTGAAGGTAAAGTGCGACTCCATGTTTGTTTACTCTTTTCGCGTGGAGCTGCGCGTAGGTCGCGCGGGCTTTTCAAATCTCGCGCCATTCTAGTAACCAGCTCGCGCGCGGTCAAAAAACTGTAGGGAGCCACCTTAAAGCAGACGAGAAACTGGCAGAGAGTGTGAGGAAATATCCTTTGCTGTTCCTTTAGCAGCCGATATGCGAGAATCAGAAAAACCATACCTGCTGCCAAAAACTCAGCGTTGTCCGCCATCTTGGAAGATAACTTCAACTGCGCCTGCGTATCTTACATTCCTTGCGTTTGTGTTCCACGTGTGAACGTCGCTTGCGTTTGCGCTTGCATTTGCATTTGCGTCGCACATGTGAACCAGGCCTAAGTTTCAGTTTCTTTGTTGCCATTTCTGAAGCACTCAAGACTGAATACTACTACTTTATGTCAGTATACCACACGCTTTTGAAATTCATGCTAACTGTATCTGTGGTCTGACACTTGGGCCCTCATTGAAAACTATTGCAAAATTATATAAACTGAGCTCCTCATTTGAGATCTAAAAACTGGCAGCCTTCAAAAAAAAAGGAAAACATACCAGATTCTCACTTTTTAGGGTATGTAAAGAATATTTACAAAAATCTCAAATTTGGCGGAGTGAGACAAGTCCCAACCAGGGAACTTGGATGGGAATTCCCTGATTAGGAGTTGTCACACTTTGTCATATTAGGGAATTTTGTAGGTGTTCTATAATATATCCTAAATGTCCTCATTGTCTCTGTCATTACTGCCAAAATTGGTGCTACATGTAAGTGATCTTGGCAGATTGATTGTTTACAGGTTTGGTTACATGTAGGGAGAGCAATTAAATTTCGCTAAGTTGGGTTGGTCATGTTTCATCTTTGTGCTCTCTTGATAAAAAAGGGGAAAGAATTAAAAATAGAAACCTATTACATGTAGGTGGTCTGCATTGGTTGATCCATATTTCAACCAGTGCTGATGGTTGAAGTGGAACATCTTTTTTTTCATTAATGTCATCTTTATCTTTAAATCAAGATTTTTTAACTAAAAAAATGATAATAATAATAATAATAATTAAAAAGAACAATAAACCAAACTCATTCTGGTATTTTCCCAGAATGAGGCTCGGAAATTAAATCATCAAGAAGTTGCTGAAGAAGATCGACGGAAAAAGCTGCCTGCAAACTGGGAAGCCAAGCAGCGAAGAACAGAATGGGAAAACAAAGAAGAAGATGCCAGAAAGGTAATTAAATATTATCAGTAGTTAGCGCCGTTGACAAAATCCTATCGTGTCACCATTCAAATTAAACCTCTTCAGCAGTACTTTTTCATGGTACCATTTGTTTTTCGATATTTACAAAATGAACTTTGGGATTTTTTATGAAATTACATGTATCTTGTTTATTGTCACTCTTGGGAGTTAAAGTGGTAACTTAGAAGAGCTTCAGAAATCTGAATAAGCTTTAGTGAATCTCAATAAGCCTTCATTATTTTGTTATCCATGCAGTCATTAGTCTGTTGTCTGCCATTATAGCAATTTCTCAAACTTACCGTGAAGAAGGTTTTGATATCCTGTCTTTATTTGCATAGATTTTGGCAATTTTATTCCTTCATTTTCTCCACATTTTACAATCAGTTTGAGAAGCTATATCAAACACTCGAAAGAGTGTTTCATCAAGTATCCAAACACCTCTTGAAGTGGGTTAAAAAAAAAATGAAACACTGTTGAATCCTTGTGTTTGATATATTACAAGAGAGACACCCAACTGAAGGTACATACCCCAATTTAGTAAATTGCACCTTACAGTCATTGAAATGTTGATTTTCTGTTCTTGCATTCATTAGGAAGCTGAAGCCCATGGGGAGAATTATGACAGAGTTAAGATGTTAGAAATAACTGCTGAAGATGCAGACAGACTTGAGAGGAAGAGAAAGAAGAAGAATCCTGATCAAGGCTTCTCAGGTGTGTTGAATATTGTGTTTTTATCACTAGGTGGCTATTTTGATCTCATGGTATTAGAGGAATGATTTGTATCAACTGACCTAACCCCTTCCTAACTTTTGTGGAGAGGATACTAAACTGTGATGTGCTCAGATGTCTCAAACATAGTTTGATATATAGTTAGTTTGCACAGCCAAGGTTTTTTCAACCTACTTCTCAGTGTTTGGAAACTGATCATTAAATAAAGAGAA
Source organism: Dendrophyllia cribrosa (assembly GCA_024195265.1). NCBI lineage: Eukaryota > Metazoa > Cnidaria > Anthozoa > Scleractinia > Dendrophylliidae > Dendrophyllia > Dendrophyllia cribrosa. The sequence goes on from JAJLRJ010000004.1 coordinate 48,929,615, forward strand.
AATGAAGAAATAAAATTGCCAAAATTTATGAATTGTGTTTGTTATAACCGTCCGTTACAGGGATTTTGTTATACTGGGGTTCATTGTATCGGGGATCTGTTCCATACATTTTACTGTGACTTTGGCTGGGCTGAAGAATATTGTTCATTATACTGTGTAGTTTATTATGTATGGGTTCGTCATAACAGGGTTCCACTGTACCTGGTAAGCAAGGTTTTAAAAGGTGGTCACTTGGATGCAAATAGCTGGCAAGATTTGCCAGTTGCCACCTTCTAGTGAAACCAGTGACTTAGCAGTGAAATGATAATAGTGTTGTGTTGATTTAATTGAACTTAAAGATACCATTAAAATATTTTTGTTTTGTTCATGATCTAGACTTTGCTGCAGCCCAGTACCGACAGTACCAACGACTGACCAAACAAATGAAATCTTCTACAGATGAATACAAAAGAGAGAAAGAACAAAAGTAAGTATCTCGATCTTGACCTGCCACTGTGCAAAATAAATTGCAACACTGTTAATCAGAACAGTTTAATGGCTACAATTTCCAATCAGATGCAATTTTCATGAATAATCAAAGGCTCCTACATGTACGAGCCAACTCGTGAATACAAAAAATCCGTCAGACCCTCCTCTCCCCTCTACGTGTTTTGCTCAACTGACCCCCTCCCCCCCTTTCCCAACCTCAGCGTCCAACTCTGCACCCTCCCCTCCCAAAAACACCGTCCCCATGGGTAAGGCAGGTGACCATTACATATCACATTTGGAACAGGCAAAATATATGCGCAAGCCTTATGCGCTGGTCAGCAGAATTAACAAGAAATGTTTACAGCTGATGGATGGAAGGTGTGAAAATTTGCATGTTCCCGTCTGCTACGACTCGTTCAACGCTTTGGGTATTCACAAATTAAAAACCAGCTACAATGGTAATTGTTCTATTTTGGTTTGGGTCTCCCATTTGATTGTCATGACACAATAAAGGTAACAACAAATCAAACTGGTCAGGTTTTTCTAGTTTTATTTCTTTCAATCACATTTGTGTAATGGTTAATGTTCTACATGTAGCCATGGTTGTGTTTGATCTCCACCAGGGAAAATGGAGAGGGTAACGTTAAAATAAACTGGAATCCCATCCAGAGGGGCTAGGGGTGGATTTTGACTCTCCTCAATTTTTTCTTTTTGGGAATTGTAAAGAATTTAGATCCAGACGGATTTACCAATTTGCTGTAGAATGAAACAGTCCCTACATGCGACATTCTTTTGTTTGCCATGACAATATTGTACTCAGTGATGTTTGAGGTTTCTCGCTGGTCCCTAACAAAATTAAAGATGATTGGATTCCAAAGTTATGTACATGTAGTAATACAGTCAAACCTCTATTAAGCAGTCATCCTCTATTAAGCAGTCACCTAACAAATCCCCAGAATTAATTCGCTCCCCATACATGTACATTGTATGTACTGTAAACTTGATCTCTTTTAACCCTATTCGGCCTGGGCTTTTTTGAGTTCCTGAGCCTGGGGGGGTGCCCCCCCCTCGTAACTTCAAGAACATTAAGGCTATGACAATGAAACCAAGAGGGTATATAGTATGTCCAAAACTGTCTCCTTTGCAGTCCGCACAATGGAATGATGACGTCATATGACGTAGTTATTAGGTAATTAGTTATATGGCCGCCATCTTGGATCCGATCTGAATTTTTTTAAAACCTCTTAAAAACCATCCAAATTGACTCAAAATTAATCAAAACCAATAAATAAACGCTAAATGACGTAAAAATTTAAAAGTTATAGTAATAAACATTGTTTTTCTTCATTCAAAGGTACAAATATGCAAATTTCGAAAAACATGGCTGTCAAAATCTTGTTGCCATGGAAACATCAAGTCACGTGATCAATAAATTGTCATATCAAATTGTTGCCAGATAAATTTTAGGAAAAGTCACAAAGTTTGATGGCGTTTGAATACATATTAAAGAAGTTATGGATGTTGAAAGTTACCGCGGGCACTTTGTGCCCCCCCCCCCCCACCCCCCCAGGCCAAATAGGGTTAAACAGTCAGTTGGCTATTCCCCGTGGGTGACCGCTTAATAGAGGTTTGACTGTAGTATGTAACTTATATGTTATTGTTACAGAGGGGAGGCCATGTATCCAAGTGTGGACGATGTGAATTATGGAGGACAGGGTAAAGTTCCCGAGGGTGCAGTGGATCGAATGGTTGCTGACTTGGAAAAACAGTAAGTACAAATCAACCTTCTTCCCCTTAAGAAAAATCAGTAGGATCATGAAGAAAAGAAGGCAGAACTACTACGTACTACAGTACTGGAGTGCAGTGTTACAGTGAATATTTTACAAACACTCACATGTAATTGAAGGGCCGAGAGCATGTCCAGCCTATATGACTTTTTAGGACTTTTTTTATTTTTTCTTGCTCAGATTTGTCCAATTTTGGCATGTGAACTAGAAATTAGTTGCAAAACATTGTTCCGAATTTTTTTCTGTTGTTTTTTCCGTCGTTTTCGAGAAATACCGTATGCAAAAAAAAAATCAATCAATCAAAGGCTCCTATTGTAACGCAATATTGCGGTAAGCTTCTGTTTTCACACTGACACGGTTCGATATTTTTTAAAAATTAAACGTAAGGAATTTTGACGAACGCAAAAAAAGTAAATCACTTTCATAATGTCCAGTTCGAAAAAAAAAAAAAAAAAAAAAAAAGATGCTGAGCGTGATTCGAACCTGGAGCCGTCCGAGCGGAAATCCCCGACCAAACCACTAGACCGCCGAGGAACACATGCTCAGTTCAGGCTAAGTTTTATTACTTAAAGCTTGATACGCATCAAAACGGGTATCTCGATTTCAAAATCCTTTTAAATCGAATTTAATGTTGCATTAAAGACTCCAAATGCGAAACGTCTTCCTGCCGGCCAGCAACAACTCACTTCGAGCTGCCCAAAGCTGTATTTCAAGTGCCCGACCACGCACAGCGGACCCATCTACCACTGCCGCAAAGCATGTCGGGAAATCCTACAACAAAACCGAAATGGAGTTCCCGACCGAAAGTTTTTGCAAAATACTATAAGTCTCAAAGCACTTCGGATATCGGGCATTTCGACCACGGCACGGGATGGGAAATGGCCCACAACTCTCAACGCTGCCCCTTTTCTGATCCGAAGTGATTCCAGACTTTCCCGCCGGCTCGTCTTCCCGACCAAGGTCCGTTTTTCACCTCGAGCGCTAAATGGCGCTTCAGACACAAGGAAGGACAAGAAACACGACTCGTTTCTTTGAGAAGTGCTAGAGACTCAAGGATTTCCGGACTTAATGATGTCTTTCAATCACCGGACGGGCCTCATACACGTTGGCTCACACACATGCTACAGAGGCGATGTGTTGCCGTAGTGAGCTCACGATAGATAAGCGAGCCAGGCGTGCGTAAATAACGGTATTTTCGTTTAGTTGTTGGCACTGGTCAGAAGTATTGCAGTCGCATATTCTCACGGTCAAACTGCTTTCAAATGGCTTCGAAATTGCGCTCTGAATGTACCGTCAAAGCACTGGAGGGCCAGAACTCTGCTTTTTTCAGGTGAAAGTGGTCAAATTCCTTAGGGTTAGTGCAAATTCGACAAGGGCTTGTGATATTATTCGTTGTATGATAAAATGAGGCTATTCTGAGCTATTCCGAGCGAGAAAAAATAAAAAAAGGCCTAAAAAGTCATATAGGCTGGACATGCTCTCGGCCCTTCAATTGAAAAATAAATTGTTAGATAAAAAGAAAAACTATATTACCAAGAACTATATGACCTGATAAATTTGTGAAAAGTCAGATTTTTTTTCTTACACAGTTTCACCAGTCTCCAAAAGCTAGGTGTATATTAAGGAATATTGCATAATTGACTGTGTTGTTCAATTTAGAAGATGTGTGTGATTTGATGATTGATTGAAGTGTTATTTTCAATATTTGTCATTTAGAACTCAGTAAGAAACATTGGAGAATATAGTGAAGACATTGGGCCATTATTTATATTAAAACAAAGTTTAGACAGTGTTAAATATTACAGATATCCCGGATCACTTATTTTAATTGTTTATTTATATTGCAGGATTGAAAAGCGAGAGAAGTACAGCCGTCGGCGAGCTCACCAAGATGAAGCAGACATTGATTACATCAATGAACGCAACATGAAATTCAACCAGAAACTGGCCAGGTTTTATGATCCATTTACCTCTGAAATCAAACAAAACTTGGAGAGAGGAACTGCTATTTAGATGTCAAACAGAACATGGACCTTGCAGTCACAATTTTCCACTCTGTACATGTATATAGATATTGCAAAGTTGAATATTGTAATATTTTATTAGCCAGGGTAATTTACTGTTCTGCTTTTTTCAGTTGATGTGGGTATATTCTGTACCTTTTTCATTCTCCATAACTTAAGTACTGTATTTAAAGATCATTTTAGGGTTTGCATGCAAAATATCTATTAACAGAACAGTTTGTGTAAAAAGTAGGCACTGGGCACCCCAGTTAACCCAAAGTTCCTTTCAAGTGAAAAACTTTGTGCAAGAACTCATAAACAGTTCATGCTTACTGCATTTCAGTCCCTCAGGATACCTTACATCTAACTAGGTGGTATGTTGCACAGTGCATGCAACTAGTTTTCTCTGATTAAGGGCCCATTATACTATCTTTTCAGGCCGTTGCTAGGGAAAAATCAGTTTGCTCTAGCTCGGCAAATTTTTGCTTATATGTGACCAAATTTGAACAGCAACCTTTAAGTACACCTGTGGTTCGGGTTGTGTTATCAAAAATTTTTTGCATCATTGGATTTTATACACCATTTAAAAAAAACGTAAGCATGCGTTTTCTTTAAGGATGAAAAGTAAAAATAATATGAGGAAAAATGTGTTCTCAAAACCACGTTTTTGCGTCTTAATTTTTTGTTTTTTGATTTTTCGCAAAAAGCATGCTTACGTTTCACGAAAAATCTTTTATCTTTCGATTGAATTTGTTAAAAATAAATTAGCCTCTATTTGCGCCGAGTTAGGTTCGCCTTAGTCTTTACCGGAAGTAAGTGGCCTGTTGTCAACCTGGGCTTCCTGTGCTATAAATTGGAAACTGCCGATCCAGCTTGAAGTAAGACCTTCATTTCTTAGGATTTGTTGATTATGGTTATCGTTTGTGAAGTACGTTTCAACCTTCACTCGAAAAAGTTGCCTTTCTTTGCAGACAAGGAGAAACGAGTCATGCCTGTGCCTGTCAGATCACAAGCCTTCGATCACTTCAGCAGGCATGGGTGAGCAGGAAAATGCCGCTTCAAATCCAAAACGTCCAAAGCATTGGTTTGGGAACTCACGCATCTGTGAGACGGTTTTCCTTGAATTTGAAGAGCAGTATGGCACTTACATAAAAAAGAAAGAAACTTTTCTTTCTCTTTCTTTTCAAACAACAGTCGACAATCTTAGGAGCAAAAAATATAGAGGTCAATATAATTACTAGATATCCTCCATCGACAATTTTTTCCCTCCTCTAAAATAGCAACAAAGCCATTAGAGCAGTCCTATTTGTTTTATCAGAAGCTTATTAGTTTTGTGCTTCTGATTTTATCACATGCAATGTTTTTAAGTTATATATAGATCGAAACGGAAAAAATGCAATGTTATTTTGTTTTGTTTGCCCAAAATTATGCGCCGTTTAAATTGTTTTAAGCTTATGTGCAAACGGTTATCTCAGTTATAAGTGGCCATTTTTGGCGGAATAGCTCGAAAGAAATCAAACAGTTAAGAAGTACTCGATTATCATTAAAGTGGAAGGCAGAATAGGCGAAGTCAAAAGACAATAGACTGCGAGCAGTCTCTCTTTTTCCGCTAAAGTCAGTGGGGTTAGCGCGATGTGCGAGCGGCTTCACCGCTCGCCGCGCGCGGCTTCGCCGCTCACCGCTCGCACATCGCGCTAACCCCACTGACTTTAGCGGAAAAAGAGAGACTGCTCGCAGTCTAAAAGACAAAAGTCCAAGGTTGAAGTCCGTGTTTTGAATAATAAGAAACCTTATGCAACACCAGCGTCGAATCCATCTAAATCGATGGTTCAATTTGTTTTCATTCAATGAAAATCTTAATCTAAAACGTAAACATCTTTTTTCAATAGGTACAACGCACTGTCTTACTTTTTTAATTTTTGAAGTTTTTTTTTATTTTTTCACTGAAGTTTTTGCCTGAAGTTGCATCGTATCAACACACAATGACAATTTATCAGTTAATCCCGAAGTTAAACAATCTTCCACGGACGGAAAAACGTACGTGTATAAATAAAACTAAACGAATTGAAAATAATTTTTTTATTAATAATTTCCATCAAACAAATTTGAACTCATTGTACTTTGTTCATTCACACTTCGTTGAAATCTGTACAACTTTGACGGCTTCTAAGTTTATACGAAATCGGCTCTGAAAAATACGTAAAAAATGTAGCTACGAGAAAAACAAACGCGCTACGCTTCGCGTTGAAATTGTAAAAACTCGAGCACTTTTCTGCAAATGTTAACATCTTACTCACATGTTGGCTCCAGATATATCCTCTAACTTCTCAGTCCAGAATTCCAGTTGACCTGGTCAGCATTGACAAAAAGAAACGAAAAAACTGTACGAAGACTGAAGCAGTAGAAATAAACTTTCAGCAGATTCCGATATCTGTGAACTGATCAGTTGAGCGTTCTTACTGTTCTTACTCCTTCAGTTATTTCTACGTTTTGAATCAGCTTGAAAACCGTCTAAGACGAATGTTTCCAGAGAAAAAATATCCAGCTTCAAATAAGTTTAAGTACTAACCAAGAATTCAGGAGTTAAACGAGACGAACTTCAAATTTGGCATTGTTTAGGACAGTTTTGAATTTGTACGGACTCTCGCGCGAAGCTGCCTGTCACTTTCACCGGAAGTAAAATTGTGCTTGATTTAGCTCTGCATAGCAACCGCATTACCTAGCAACGGAATACTATAATGGGCCCTTAAAATGGGTGGTATAGGGTATTTTCATTAGGACAGTGAACCGATGTATTAAAAATTTTATGAAAATGAAAAGACTGTTCCCTGCCCTCTGAAATATGATCTGCTAAATGTAATAATCGACTTTGAGCCATGATTTTCTAAAAGTTACCAGATGTTCAGTCGTGGATTTGAGATACTGCCAGTTGCTTCAAAAACATATGGTGTGAGAATATGATCTTACTGGTTTGTTTGGCTGAACTATAATAAAATTTCAAAAGAACATAGCATGCACTGTTCCTCTTTCTTGTTTAAATTTAGATAGTGTAATTAAAGTCACGTGTACACACCTATCAATTCAAAATAATAATAATAATAATAGTTGCTAAAATTGTACATTTTTGTTGTAACAAACATTTTAAATCTGTTTTACTCAACTTCAATTCTTTAACTCAGTATGGAAAATTAAAACCAATCTGCGGACTAAACCTTATTTTGTTTTGTATTCACGAGATGGTTCTTAGAGCCCTTTGATTGTAGTTTGCCTTATGTCAATTTATTGTTTAAAGAAGCTGCCTATGTCTGTCTATGCAAGGTGAGTCTGCGCAATGAGTTCCTGTCATGTGACGTCACCTGACATCACACATGTCAAATTTCTATTGTTCCCTCCCAGATCATGGCAAGTGTTATATCGCGCTTGCACTCGTGTCGAACCACACGAGGTAAACAAACACACGATCGATTTTGCTTTTAAATTCTTGTTTTTTTCAAGTTACTTGTTAGGCTATTATAATGGAAGGTGCAGAGTTTAGAAATTCAACTATCTGGCGCGATCGCTTCCACATCGCAGTCGCAAGAATGAGAGGCTAAGGCTGAGTGCTCACTCAGTTTACTTGAATGTATTTTAGTTCAAATTGTCATTAAATATACTGCTTCCCATTGACTTTTGCTTTTTGTCAAATGCAAGGTTATGTTGTGGTTGAAATTTTTCTTTGGTTTGGAAATTTTCAAACCAGTTTGATTTTTGATTTCCTTTGTCTCAGATTAAAATAATGAATATCAGATAATGGAATATAAAAATTAAACTGGTTTGAACACTTGAGCCACAACATATTTTAAGTACATGTATTTTTAAATAACATCTCAACTATTTTTTCCTTGATGTGAACATCAAGGTCTGAGAGAGTGAAATGTGTCTAGACAACTTGGAGTGCCTGGTATAAAATTGGCAATTAACACTCATGCTCTAATAAATAAAGTGTATGATGTTTGTCTCACGATGTAGTCACTTAAGGTGTAATATGACAATCTACTGTGTCACTCGGATATTTTACATGTTCTCTTTTCCTTATTAGGTAAAATGACATCATAGTCAAAATAATAAACTTTATTATTGTACCTTATCACGATGAATAATAACCAACTCTTTCATTTAGTATTCAGCCTTTCCATTTGAAGTTGTTTGAACCAATTTATTGAAGGGTAAACAAAATATTGCAAATTTTATACTCAGTGAATTCATGCTGCTTGTCTTTTTCATTTAGAAGGATTAATTTTTGTTCTGTTAAATTAAGGTATTTATAACAGCAATGTTTTAATTTTTCATTAGCATTTTTAAAAGTGCGATACAAAAAAAAATTTACACAAACTTTTTTTTGTTTAATTAAGTTGAAGCTTACATATTATAAATAACGTGTTTTAATTTCACATAACCACATTTAAAAGTGTGGGACAAAAACATTTACACAAATTTTGGCAGAAATGCTGGATTATGGTAATCATGCTTTGATCAGATGTTCTTTTGCGGGGGAAGACAGTCAGCTGGTCTCAAAAGGTCAACTATCAAACAAACAGGAATACCATATTAAAATAATTTCCTTGTTAAAATTCCTTTGGTTCATAAAAGTGTTCTTTAAATATTTTTGGATAATTAATACCATAAGAGAATTTCTAGTCAATTGCCCTTTCCAATTTTTAAACCAGAAAGCGCCTCCCAAAAACAGATGCAATATTTATACACTAGTCCAGTCCGCGTGCTTCAAGGCACGCAAAGTTAATGTTGCCTAGGTAATATATAATTTAAAATGGCGCTAATCTCTCCTTGCAAAATATCAGTGTTTTTAACCGTTTTAACGCCATCTGGCGATATTCAACTCGCAGCGTGAATTTCCAACGGTTTGTAGCAGCCTTCAATGTATAAAACGTCTGGCATGTAGAGAACGAACTGCGCTCAGATAAGCTCCAAATTTGACTGCATCTCTGCTGGATGTCTGCGGGCAAATTCCAAGGCCGAAAGCTAAAAAGCCAACCCCTTTTTTCCGGCATTACTGACTTTTTCAAGCTGGAATCTCTTCTCTGTATGCAATTCTTCATCATCTATGCTTGGGTAAAAAAAAACCAGTGCCTCGACAAATTATGAAAATACTGTCAAACGTTCCTTATTTGTTTTCCCGCCGAAACGGAGTTGTCTTCACGCGAATCGCACGAGCACTTTCTTTTCCTCGCAGCGCCACTGGGATATTCTTGGTTTAATCCGTATGAACCGTCAAACTCGTTGAAGATTCGACATTCTTCCAAATAGGAAGAGAAAACAGTTTCTTGAATCCAACGAGACAAATCATCTTCCATACTTTTCTCTTTCATTTCAACAAATGCCGACGAATGATCTGGTATTTTGCATGAAATTATCCGCTGACATCCCTCTCGACCGGAAGTTATGCTTCAATACCTTAGGAGGCACCTTAGGATACCTTAGTCAAAACTGCATTGTTTTTCTAGGAAATCTTTCAGGGTTATTTTTAGTCAATGAATTACGCCGAAGGAAACGTTTCGCAATACAATTCTTCCATTTGCAGTATGACTGGTCTTCGTTTTAGAAATTTAGCGCTTTTGTTTGCTATTTCCGGTGGGCTTTGGTCCCGGCTGACAGCTGTTTTTCTTGACAGGGAGGGGAGGGAAGGACCTCAAATAAGTCAGTTTATTAATATGGAGTTGTGTCTTCGCAATTTTATTTTTTATAAATCTTACTTCTAAAACACGTTTTCTTAAACGTGCAGTGCTAGTTCCTTTATTTCTTTTTAAGCTTTTCTTCACCGTTTGCATCGAATTGAATTACCCACATTTCCCACCCCCGCTACTCTCGTAAACTTACCTTGTCCCCAGCACTGCGCCTTCGATCCTTTCTTGGTAGGAGCTGGCCGATCTTCCCGCAAGTCTCATGTGATAAAGTGGGATGATTTTGCACCTAAAATGTCTTCTGACGTTCAGAAAGAAAACTAAACATATCCGTGGGCTATAAATTATTTTCTGTGGCGCTGGAAAGATAACCTGAAACACGAAATGCGGTCAACATGGCACGATTTACCCGCTCCTGGCGCTACAAAATGAATCACCACCGCGAAACGTCTTCTATCCCTTGTTACACATTATTGAGTGAAATTCAGAGGTAAAAGGTAAGAGCGAGATGTTCTGCTTCTTTCCTGTTGTTTATTATGTGAGGAAAGGGCTCTTTTCGATGCTATAAACTCTGATATTGTTCGTGTACATCACTCTAGTTCACAGGCCATGCGATGTCTTCTTGTCCGTCACGAGGTTGTAAACAAACATCACACTCGAACGATTCAAATAATCCAGCAAGGATTAGTCGTCTTTTACATACAGTGATCGCCAAAAAGAAGAAAGGTTTATTTCCAAGTAGCTTTATTTACATTGGTTATATATTTTTTAAGCTTGACTTTAAAGTTAAGCTAACATTTGTCGAAGAGCAAGAGCACTGAGAACAAATTGTAAAATGCCTTCCCTGGTGTTCTGGAAAATCGTAATAAATTTTTGCGATTTTCTTCATTTAATCTTTCTTTTAAATGTTTGATCTAAATTTATACAAAATGGAGGTATTTTATTTGATCTGCTGTTTATAAGTTAACCGATGACAACTTCATGCAGACATTTGTTCTCGTCCCCTGCTTCCTCGTTTCTGTTGAAATTTGTCAATCACATGAATGCCGAACGAAATTGAAAATATTGGTTTATTTTTAATCGATGAGACAGTACTTGAAAACATGCCATCACGCTTGTTCCGTATTTTAGTCTGTGAAAGGTCGAAGAAAATAAGATGTGAGTGCTGTGGAATAAAAAAAAAATTATTGACAGTAAGCTTTCAATGTTCTCTCGTGATCGTTTGTCTTGTTCGCGATCACGCCATTATATCAGGCCTGTTTTGATAAATATTTAATAATCAGCAAAGAAAATTACAAATTGGAGTTTCTTTGATGAGTGTCGAGCCAAAATTCTGATTATAAATTGCTTACAGGTTTTAAGTTAGTAACACTGACTTGAAAAAAAAATTAATAGATTTTTTTGTGGATAAAAATATTTGAAAGCTTATTGTTGAACATATTTTTTGTTGACTAGGCTTAATTAACTGAGTACAATTCTATTTAGATTATAGATTGTTATTTGATTACCTGTACGTGTAGTGTTTGTGTTAGTGGTATGATAAAAAAAGTTTTCTAGTGCTGGATATATTTGCTAATGATCTCCAGTGAAATAATTCTGCAAATTTAAGCTTCAAGAAATGAATGCAATTAAAATATTTTCAGAAAGTCTTAAATTATTTAATAATCCCAACATATCTAATTGAGCATTCGATGATTTCAGAACTCAATCATTTGATTGAGTTTGGCAATCGAACATCGATTTCTTTGAGAGTAACCCTTGCATTGCTTTTCTTTTAAAGTGAGAGGGAGGGGTAGACTTGCCACAAGTCAACCTTTGCTTTTTTTAATAGTCGAGTTTTATTCGATAAAGTTGCGTGCAGAATTAATTTAAGTTGCGAAGGACGACTTGTTTCACTTGCAACAATTTGAATCAGATGTGTAATTTTTGGTGCGAAAAAATGATTGACACAGGCGCAAATTATACGAGCTCCACGCCGTCAATGCGAACTCGAATGGTGACAGTCTGCGCAGTAGATTTAGGGTCCAATAAAGCTTAGAAAAACAACTTTTTCTCGGTCTAGAATAGCTAGAATGGCTAATTTAGATCTATTGTTAATTATCAAATGTAAATTAGAATTAGTATTTATTTTATTTTTTGTGGTGATGTTTTAATTTCATTTTTTTTTTTATTGTACTGTATTTTTTTTCTCGGTAAGTTAGCATAATCTTGCTAGCGGCCTAATCAAACAACCCAAGTAGAAAAAAAAAACAGTTGTGTACAAAAATTGCCCGAGAAACTGATTTGGAAATCAAAATTGCAAAAAATGCACAGACATCTTTGCATCAGGCTTTGCGAGTGAAGTTGGAGTGTTTAAAGTCTTATTTTGTTTACATAAAATCACTTTTCATTCTATGTACATGTTCATGTATACCCTGCGAATCGCGATCATGGTCAACATCGCGAATAATGGCGCCTGACGAATAATGGCGCGATCGCGGCGCGATTTAAAAATTGCGCTGGCCAAAAACACGTCGCGAATGATGGCGCAATCATAAAAATATAAAAATCTATATAAAAATCGCAGCGGGCAAAAACGCGCCGCGAATGATGGCGCGATCGCGGCCAAAAATGCGCCGCGATTGTGGGAAATATCGCATTGCGATTGCGGAGAATATCATGTCGCGATCGCCAATTCGCCTCGTGATCGTGGTGAGTTCGCGGCTCGAATAGGTGGCTTTCATGGCGTCCATGTTGGTGGTCACAAGCAATATAACCTTTTTGCATATTGGAACAGTGTATTAATTCGTAAACGGGATGGAAATTTCATTGTTTTGACCACCAACATGGCCGCCACAGTCAGATTTGAATTCGGCGACCAAATCTAGATTTGCTTTAAAAAAATAGCATGAAAACAGTTATATACTAAACAAAGAAAGTAAAAAATTAATTGAAAGTATATTTCAACTGAGGACCTGTTGAGCATTCAAGCTCTTCGCCAAAAAAAAAAAAAGTAAAAGGGTGGAAAAAAAAGTCCACACCGTTTGGGTTGAAAGTCATCGCACAAACCACTCTGCCACCTGAGCCTACGCTTCAAACCTCTGGGAAATTTAATTATTTGATTAATGTTCTAGGCTTCCATCCAAGGCCGTTTTTCGACATAGAAGAAAACTTCTTTATATTAATCAAATAAATGTTTCGTTAAGGCGTTTATTTTAGTTTTAGATGTAAAGCATCGTTTGAATGGTTAGCTTGAATATTTCTAATCATAAAGCTGCTTACAACAATTTTGTTGGCTCCTTCGGAAAAGACTAAGAGAGCCTAAGCTAAATTACCACAATTCGACATTCTTTCAACCCGAAAGGCAGAAAAGTTAAAGTGAAAATAAATACAGGCTCAATTGTTTTAATTGAGATACAGGGAAAAAATAATAAAAGCCACTAACCTTTTCATTTTAAGGCTTGTCGTAATTAAAAAAGCTCACATTAAACTTGAAAGCAAATTAAGCTTATCGGCGTAGATAAATTAAACCAGATTGCGATTCACCTGCGCCGTGATTGTGCTCATCGTGTTGCGATCGTGCTCATCACACCGTGATCGCACTCATCGCGCCGTGATCGCGCCCATCGCGTCGCGATCGCTCTAAATTTTTTACAAGGGTAAATGAATGAACAAACAAAAAAGGTCAGCAAAATCTTTTTTGCATGTTATATCTTTTAAATGCATGCTATTACTCCAATAATGTAAAACTACGTTTTTTAAAAACAAAGTACACGGCGAGCGCAGCATTGAATCATTTTGTTTAAAATTTGATGTTCTCGTCCGAGTAAGATTGATTTTTCAGTGTGTTGACCACAATCGCAAGCATATGATATACACTGTAGATCAGGAATTGCTTGTTTAATATGCTTCTTACGTCACCAGTGGAAAAATCCACCCATAAATTTCCCGCGCTGCAAGTGGGAAAAGTCCCACCCAGCGAAGAACCTAACTTACCTAAAATTAGTATTGGAAGGGACTTTTAGAAAGTCTACGGTGGGCGGAGGGGGGGGGGGGGGGGGATGGGGAGGTACATGTAACATGTTTCTGGAATAATTTTAGCCACCTTTTGAAAAATAATCCTGGCTTAAAGGAAGTGTGATGTGCCTTACCGTGAGCACGCAACAGACATGTTTACAAGTTAGCCAATCAGAGAGTGCGAATTCAATTGATGGGCACACATCCTCGCTTAAAGTTGAGCTTAATGGAATGTTATCTTGTCTTTTTGTGTTTCTCACAGGAGTGTAAAGTTAGTTACAAATTACGAAGATTTTATTCACTTTATTGCTTGACACATATCTGCAGTTATGAAAATGATGATACGAATTGGCTGTTGATATCGTGAAAACTCGCGCTGTAATATTATAAACTTAAAAATTCTCAACTCATTTCACAAGTGAGATGGCACCAAATCCAATTCAACAAGGTTGCAATAATTAATTGTATACTAATTAATTGTATACCCTTCTTTCAGGACACTTTGCATAACATGGCTGCACCAGTGTTTGAGTTTGCTGGGGAGCTGTTGCATCAAGCATCAATCTATGATAAACGTGATCTACTTAAATCCCTGCTTCAAGTGGGGGTTCATGGAGAAGCCAACAGTCGCGATCCTCGGGGATTAACACCTCTGCACACGGCAGCCCTTCATGACAGTGTAGAATGCCTGGCAGAGTTGCTGGAGTGGAAAGGTGCAATATTTGGTTATCAGCCAATGTCCAGCCAGAATAGGGATTTGACTGGTCATAACTTATTTAATTTTAAGTTGGTCATGCTTTGGGTAAACATTTCTGATACACATGCATATCTAGATGTGACTATAGTTTTCATGTCTGGTCATGTTGTAGTTTATTTTTATCCTTGGTTCACTTTTTTTTTTTTCATTGTTCTTTACTATGCTTATATAAAATAAAAATTGAACCAAGGATAAAAATGAACTTGAACTACAACAGAAAGTGATTTCCAATAATGTAAGAAATAGGTGCGTGGATGACCAATCACAATCAAGAATTTTGTTATTGATTTGATTAAGTACCTACAGGTACCTACCTACAATGTATAAATGTACAGTGTAGAAGTAAAGTATAACAAAATAAGTGTTTCCATAACATATCAAACACATGGAAGTGTGTTTCATCAGGATTTCCAAACATCAAGAAGTGGGTTGAAAAAACGAGGTGCACGAATTTTTTATTTAACCGACGTCGAGGTGTTTGGATCCCGGACAAAACACTCTTTCAAGTGTTTGGTATAGCTTCTCAAACTTATCATTAAATGCAGAGAAAATGAAGGAATAAAAATCTAGTATGCCAATTAAGATCAGGTTTCCAAGCCACTGTCATGCTTATGATTTTCTGTATTCAAACTTTATGAATTATTATGAATTTAAGATATTTCCATAAAATAAATACACTGGTCCCAAAAGTTTACTTTTCTTCTCGGTTTTCTGTTCAGTGGCAATTTATGATCATATGTTTGCTACAGAGTAAATTTTCTTCCATTTAATTTTTGGTTAAAAATTTTTTTATGGATTTCAAATTTTTTTTGTTAGGAGATGCAAATTTACAGTCTGCTCCAGAGGATAACTGCTCTGTAAGTTACATTATTATTGTCCTTAATAAGCTGTCTGTCTTCTCTTGTTTCATAGTTAATAGAATAAACTGGTTATGAAACTCAGTCAGTCCTTTGTTATATGTTTTTGTTCTCCATTTCTTTTGTTCGTTTGCCTTGACCCTGCACAAAACACAAAAGGTATTGAAATGCATATGAGCAACTGACCAGTAGAAACATTTGGGCTCACACATTAAACAAAACAATGTGCAGGGTCACGGTTCGTTCAACATAAAACAAAGCAGCTTTGTACACTCCTTTTGAAATTTATTGAGCTTCATAACCAGTTTGTTCTATTAACTATGCTTGTTTCTAATACATGGCCTGATTAGCTAGCTCTCATTTATGTTAGAAATTCTCCATACAGCTATAAGATCCTCACACTTGAGAATTACCTAAAATAGTTTTATTAATTCTAGTTGTACATTATTTAATTCATAGTGTCCCCATTTAGTGGTTCTTTTACTGCTATTTTAGTTTGACACTCAAATAAAGGTATTTATTTATTTAATATTTATTTAACAAATACACATGCATAACCTTTGGGTAGATGTGTTGTGGAGCGGGACATATTTTTAAAACTGTTTTTGAGTGGTTTCTCTTTTTAATTCACAGACTGCTCTTCACCATGCCGCTCGTAATGGTCATCTGCGTTGTCTGAAAGTTCTTGTTGACCATGGAGCCAGAGTTGATATCAAGAACAAGGAAGGCAAGACAGCGATTCAGATAGCACTTGAAAAGGGCGAATATGACTCTGCTAAATACTTATGCAATGTGGAAGGTATGTAAAGATGTGTCCTAAGTGATAGTAGTGCTGCGCAGTTACTGAGTACATTTTACTCCTGCCTTGTGGAGGACACTGTTGCACCCATTTTTGTGGCAGCAGTGGCTTCAATCCCACATTGTCAGCATGTGATGCATTGAACATGTAAAGTTGTCTTGTCACTGGTTTGGTTGTAATCAATATTTTTGTGGCATTCGTCACAAATGATTTTTGAATTTTTCTCTTCTCCCTTAACTCTGCATCGACACTGCTTAAAGTGTCTATAACCCCAGACTTTTTTTTTTCATCAAAATAAATCTTTGTATTGAACTGAGTAAAATGCCGCAAAAATTTTTGCTTTTGCTTAAAACCTCGATTTTTTATGGCCCGAGTGAAGCGGAGACTGGGACTAGTGATGTCATTCCAGGATATTGTCAACAAAGCTGATCCGGTCCGATCTCAGTCATTCACATGTTGATTTCAGTCAGCCGCGTATTTGTTTCGTACTTGCGAAGAAAAAACCTTTATTGACCTTCATTTAGTTTAATAGTTACGTTTAGTGGATAATAGCCTCGAGCAATGTTGGTTTAGACTACAGCTCGGATTCAGAAGCTTCGGAGACCGCAAATTACGAGTTGGTGTTCCACAAAGAGAACACTGTCATCATTTTATCTTGTATGTTATAAGTCGTTCAACTTAAACAGAAGCCTCTTCTACCATAGGTGTTGCAAGGGGTCTATAGTTTTCTATATCATCAAGTTGGATCTTACCCTCTGTGATTTTCTCTTGTTTGTTCATATTATGACCGTAGTAGTGCCTTTGTCTGCCTTCTAATATTTATTTCAGAGTTATTTTTCAACTCCTCAATCGCTTTGCGTTCGTTGTATGGTAGGTTGTTCTTTGGCTTGGTAATCTCTATTTCAGCGAGTTGTAATAAAATAAAATTATTTTACCTCTTCTAGGTAGCTTTCTAGTGCAACTGATGGTTGAACTGGCAGATTCTAGTTTGATCTAACACGAAAGGGGTGTTGATAAATGATAAATAAATAATAAATGTATTTGGAGACGCGTACGCATTCGTCTTGCGAATTGATTAAAATCTTGTATCAGTTGATGCTTTTGTGGTTTTCTCTTGTCACGGGTGTAGGGATAAACTTAAGCCCTTTTGAAAGTAAGTTGATTTGATCAGTTGTGAGTTCTATAGCGGAAAGGTTCTTTTAATGTGTCCTTTGTTCGACTCATTAGTTTTAATCTGTCACTTCTGGCGCGCTATATTTTTGCGCATAAATTATTGTGTTTCTTGTTTCGTATTTTCCGTTTCTCTGTATTCTTTTCCCTCTTAATTTTATCTGTACACTCAGATAATAGACAAGGATAGGATGCACTTCATTTATTCTTATTTGCTTTCTCTAAAGTTTCCATAATTTTCTTAATTTATCTATTTGTGCTTGAATGTTGTGGGCTGACATTTGTACATTCCGTGATACATTATCAGTGCTAGCTGTCACATTCTTTTGTTTGTTCTTAGCTCGGTCTCGATTTACATCAGTATTTCTTGATGTACTAGGTTCACTAGATTCAAGACTGAAACATGATTTTCGCTCAAGGTCTCTTAGTTTCACTTTGTTACGCTTCCGTAGTGGAATGTTTTTTAATGCTCCGAGCAGTTTACGCTCTGTTTCCTTTCTAATCCTGTTAATGTCGGTCTTGAATTCTGGATCGGGTCTGATCTTTGCCCTCACATCGTAACGAAGTGTTTTTGGGCAAGAGTTTATATTCTCTATGTGTGTCTCTAGTTTGTCGATCGATTTCTCCGATGCCTTTATCCAGCTGTCTATCGACATTTCCAGGGTGGTTTTCTCCTAAGAACATGGACGCTTTCTAGCTCTTTTGCTGTCGCCGTTGTTTCATTCACTGCTGTGATGTTGTTTTCTATCCTGCGTTTCATGGTAGCGTTTACGGCTTTCTCTGCGCGGTGGTTGAGCATTGCTGAATGTTTCTTCCTCAGAACTTGGATAATCTGGGAGCGGTGCATTCAATCCGGTGTTGTTTAATTTGTTTGGCTATTCTGTGGCGATTGGTTTGGCACGAGGTGGCCATAATGCTGTCGAGTATCTGACATCTCCATAGAAAATCTTTAGTAGAAAATCTCAAGCAAGACTGCAGTTTCGGTTCTACTTTCTACAGTTTCGGTTAAACTCTCCTTTGTTAATTCAGAAAACCGGACAGTGAAGTCCTCATCTGTGAAGTGCTTCGAACACACCGACAAGTACTTGGTGGGCTCCCAATGTGCTTGCTTCAGTTTAACAAAATCGACCCTCTTTTTTCTTTTTCGTTTCTCCGCCTCTTCTTTACCATAAAAAGGTATTGGGTGGAGAGCAATGCCTTCTTTTTCGTTTGAAGGGTTGCTACAGCCAAATACTACACAACTTTCAGGCATTTTTGTGTTCCTGACCGCAGCGAGACTGTCTTCGATGATCGAGAGCAAAAGATATCCTGGAATGACGTCACATATTGTGCTAGACCCAGACCTTTTCGAATGATTCCGCGACTCGGTCATGATTTTTATTTTTGTGATTTTCGCAGACTTCGTCAAAAATCGAGGTTTTAAGCAAAAGCAAAAATTTCTGCGGCATTTTACTCAGTTCAATATAAAGATTTGTTCTAATGAAAAAAAACTTTCTGGGGTTATAGACACTTTAAAACAGCGCCTAAATTGCCAAGTTTGAGTCATTTGTTTCAAAATAGCATAGATAGAAGACGGTGCATGTCACAGATGTGTGGCAACTGTGACATTACATTAATTTTGACACTGCATAAAAACTGAACTACAAGTCGTAACATTAATCATGTGGTATAAGTAATTGTGAGTCATTACTTTTGCCATGCAGTCATGAACATGATTCATCATTATTCTAACAACAGTGTTGTTCATTACTTAAAGAGAACTACAAAACTTTCCTCAATGTCCTGAATCGGATTCAATTCATCCTTTTTCATCAATGCATCTTATATCACGTCTTGCCTTTCTCTGAGAGTTTTTCTGTGGGTGTGATTTTCCTTCTTCTGAAAAACCAACTTGAAGGTTTCTAAGATAATTGATCCAGTTTGATCTGGATACAGTGAATTTCTGATGCAGTTTTAATGAGGCTAATACAGTGGAACCTCCATATCCTTTAAACCACTAGTACATGTATTTTGACGATAATTAACTATAATAAACTATTATTGTCAATCAATAAGTAATATTTGAGACCTCAAATAACTGCTCTTCCAAGCAAGGGAACCAATTTTCCTGGCAGTTTGGGTGATCACATACTAAGAGCTCTAGGCTTGACTGTATTTTTTTTTAATTATTTAAAACGGGATTTGTATTTTTATTTTGTAGCCATCATGAGACAGGCTCGAGAAGAAGAAGTATCTCAAGGTCAGTAAGAAATTACAAGGTTTCCTGTTCATTAAAGACTATTAATGGTTTTCCTATTCAACAGCATAGGACCATGACTGCTTTCCAAAGCCTGGTGAGCTGTGCAGTCCTCTCAAACTGGTTTCATATGTGGCCTGTGGCCCCTTATATACTAAAATTGTTTATTGTTGTGATGTTCCAAATATCAATTTGAATACTAGGTATCAGCAATGCATTTCCTTTTCCAAGGGTTTTTAGAGCATACTTTGATATCAATAATGTGTAGTTTATCTGAGAACACAGTAATATTTTTCCATTTTCCAGCAAACCATTTGGTCATATTGTTCATAGTTTATACTTTTTATCCGACAATTTTTTTTTGTCCATCAGGTGTATATGTTGTTGGTCAAAATTTACCTTTGGTTCAAAATTTTTTGAACTGGGTCAAAATTTTTCAAACTGGTTTGTTTATCAACTGTCTAAAATGGGATTTTATTTATGGGGTGTGGTTAAAAAAAATAGGGGCATCGTTTTTTTAGGGGGGTCTAAAAAGAATGGTAAGAAAAGAATGGCAGACAATTTCCCTCCCTACCCATAATTCTTTCTCTGCACCCTCCTCAGCTCACTTACCCGCTCCCCTACCCTCCTGACCTGCCCTGCCCTCCAAGCAGACCAGGAAGAAAAGTCAGAGAGTCAATTCAACGATCAGCTGCAAGCAAAAAGATGCAAGATATTTGTCTCCAACCAGTCTACCTACAATGAAAAGATGGTCCAGCAAATAACCAAAAAAGAGCAGGCTATTATAACATCTTTAAAGTTGGAGATATGGTAGCCATTCAAATAGAAAAGTGTGATAAAGTAACATCGCTTCATCCCAAAATGTTGCTAGGGAAGATTGTCAGTCTTGGCGAGTAAAACTATGCCAAAGTAGTGACCCAATTTAGTGAAAATACACATTTATACAAACCCCAATCTGTCAAAATAGCTCTTTAATTTAAAGAGACATTCTGGGGTTAAACTCAAAGGGTACACTTTTAGCACTGGTAAGCTGTGGCCCTTACCTTATATAAAAGCTTCTAGCCCTAATCACAAAACTGAGTGCTTACTGAAATGTGTGACACCTTAATGTCAAAAGTTTATTTTTATTACACACAGTACATATAGTTTACAGGCAGAGGTACAAATAAATGAGAATGAGCTAATTACAAATGTATTTAAAAAATTTCTAACCAGTTTGAAAATTTCAAACCAGTTCAAAAAATTTTGACCCAGTTAAAAACATTTTTGAACCAAGGCAAATTTTGATCCACAACATATACATTTTTAACTGTTTTTTGTATACAGTCAGTCCATCCTGTGGTATGAAAAAGTAAATTATTAATTGTCTGAACAAAAAGTTATTTAATATTCACTGTTTAATCACTTTCTTTTCCAGAACTCTTTCGCAGTTGCACCTTGGGTGATTTGCCAAAAGTCCAAGAACTTTTGGAAGAAGCAAGTACTACCATAATCAACAAGATTTACCAAGGTGGAAGTACACTTCTTCACAAGTATGTAACAAATTTTGTGTTCTCATTTGAAATTCATATGAAATTGTGTTACTTATCCAATCCAGAGTACAGTTGACCCTCCATTTGCAAGCAGCTTTCGTAAGCGGCCACTTTTCCAAATTTCTTCCAATCAAACCTCTCGTAAGCGACCATGGCCACTTTCAACACTCGTCTGGTAGTAAGTGACCACTTGCCCATATTTCGATGTCACTTCAAAGGCAAATTGAATTATGTGTTACAATACAGCTCCAAGAAAACTAAAACTGTCCAGGCTTGCATCAAAACTGTGATATAACAGTTTTTGTGCTGATGGTTGCTTTGTTCATTGAATTTACTACTTTTATTCAAGTTAAGAGCCCCCTGTGGTTTGACCTCTCGTAAGCGACCACCTCCCATAAACAACCACCTTAATCCTTTATACGCCAAACCCCGATTTTTACGGGTTTTGGGGTTTTACACATGGAAGCCATTGTGACGTCATCAATTCACACGTCACAAGTTAACTTTGACATGCAGTTGATGCAGAATGGATAGATCTTTGCATTCATGTGTCAATTTTGGCAATCGGTCAAATTCTTCCAGAGTTATGCAAGAAAAACCTGTTAAATTTTTGTTGCAAAATCAGTGCCAAATTTGGCTCACACACCGGACATTCTTCCAGATTCATTTCTCGGGTTCCTTAAAAGGTTGGGTCAAAACTTTTCCAGCTGAAAGAAAGTGTATAAATAGCCGAAGATAAAAACACAAATATGCATTTTTAGCGCAGGAAACGCCCAATTTGGCCAAAAATCTATGAAAACCCACTTTTTTAACCCCAAAAAGCGTGTTTTGAGCGAAATTCCGCAATTAAAGGGTTAAAGCTTGTCACTTATGTAAGGTTCAACTGTAGTTTGGATGCAAAGCAATTTTGAGTATTACAACTTTCCTTGGAGAGAATGTCAGTTCATCACAGGCTTCCCCTCCCCCCGTCGCTTTTCATCTGCCTTTTACATGTATTTATTACTCATGCGCAAAGCGCAAGAGTTATAAAACGGCCTTCGTTTTTCTTTTTATTATTTTTTTTTGGTGTCACGATTTTGCATGCAAATTTATGCACGCATATTTTAGTGTACGCGAACTCGCCCCTGCCTCCCCTAGAAAGTTATTTTTGTCCCCTATTGTTATAAAAGGCTTCAGGAAGGTTAAACCAATAAGAATCCATCTACTGATCACATGTCTGGGTTTTAGCGGGGACTAGAGAGAACCGGTTTGTCACTCGGAGAAGACTATCATCAGATTTCAAACAAATATGACTGCTTCTGTACTCCACACTTCAATTTTTCAGACATTCATTTTCCATTACCATAATGTAAACACGCATTTTAAGACGAAATGGAAAGAAATAGTCCTTAAGACGATTTGTATGTCTTTGAAGTGGCGGTTAGAGAGCTGAAAGCGATGGAATCTTCCTGTTAGGTTCAGCATCCATTTATCACAAAGCGGGACATGTCTTCCTTCGAAGCGCGAAACAGCAGACTTTACTAAGAATTTTCAAGCATTCCTGGAAAACTACGGTAAAGAAAATAACATTTTTGAATGTCCATTTACTTTGTAAGAAACATTGCAAATTGCAATCAAACTTGTTCGAATGTTTTCTTCGTGAAGCCAATACTCACGGTAAATTAAAGGCACGCTAGTAAGCTTAAATATATAAGCTTAATATATAAATAGCGCTTTCTGAAAATTATAAAGTTTGCTTCAAGATTTTTTGATTGGCGAAAACATTATGCGAATCATCTTTACGGATAAGAATGGCATTCTATATACACAGGAAAAGTCGGAAATTTTAGAAAACACTGTCTAGATATAATAAATAAAGCAGGTTGCCGAATTTAAATATTATTTTGTGATGTTTATAATATAATTCGCAGACGCTAGCGCTGCACGCTGCAATTAGGATAAATAAATCACCAAGCCTTCCGGAAGCACTGAGGAAATCACTGAATTACAATAAGCGTTTAACTCTTTTATTCAAGGGAAAGACATCTTCATTCAAGGAAATATGAGTTTCATTAAAAAGTTTTGAGCTTGAAAAAACCGCGCGATCGAATTACATTTCAAACGAAATTTGCATATATGAAAGAAGTGTATTTGCGACAACAATTTGAAGAAACTGCGAAGCCTGGAAAAAAACTAATACATGGCACAATCAAAGCAGTTATTTAAGAACTAGCTTTATAGAAAAATTTCATTTCGATTTGGTCTTGAAATCAAACGGTGGGGGCGGGGTGGGGGGTTCATTATGCGTCACGCAATATTATTTTTAAAATGTTTCACCAAATCACCACAGTTTTGACATTATAAAAGCAGAATCTCCTGAATCCGATTACATTTACTTTTTTCATTAGGGCTTTCAAAAATTTATTGGAAATCCGGACAGGAGGAGGGGTCTTTGGGCTTGGAAATCCAGGCAGGAAGGGGGGGGGGGGGTCTAGCGGGCCAGGAAATCCAGGCGGAGGCCGGGAGGGGTCAAACAATCTTGCCATCCGTCAGTGGGGGAGGGGGGGAGGTGTGGATAAGACTAGTGTGGGTTTGATCGGGAGTCAATAAATTAAATATTCAAAGCGAATACAGAAAAATTGGTAGCTTCAATCAACATGTCTTGAGTGATGGTGCAATGTGTGTCACGCAAAATTCGTTGAGGGGGAGGGGTGCGTGACCCATTTAAAATAAACCATAAAACTTTCTTACACAAGCGCATGAGTATAGGCTACTGGTAGCCTCTTGTTATACTAATTTCAGCTGTGAATGATGTCTTTCCTGCCTTAAAAAAACTCTTGTGTTTTCTCCAGGGCTTGTAATGGTGGGCATTTTGAAGTGGCAAAACTCCTGTTGAAGAAAGGTGCTGATGGTTCTCCAAACTCATTCACGGGAATCACTCCACTCTATGCTTCATGTCTGAGTGGGAATATTGAGTTGGTAAGACTATTGGTGCATGCCATGCCGCAGACAATCAACATGCCTGGTAAAATGGACAAAACCACAGCTCTTCATGTGGCAGCTGATGTAGGCAGTGAGGACATTATTAAAATTCTCCTGCAAGTTCCTAAGTAAGTGATATAGCTGTGCTGAGATACTCTTTTGCATGTTTTGTACGATTATCTTGGAAATTTATAAGTAAATGTAAACTGTTTTTCCAGTAACTTTGAAAAGTCTTTGATTATTTTTTGTACAGCTTATTAATAAGTTTTAGCTTAATTAGACCTTTAACCCTTTCACTCCCAGGGTCAATGAAATATTTAACAGTTATTCATCGAGGACGAGCCGAATATGAGCTGATATATATAACCAATGAGGCGCCGCGCCGAGTTGGTTATATATCAGCTCATATTCAGCGAGGCCGAGATGAATAACTGTTCAAACACTCAAATAACCGTAAATTGACATAGAGGTAAACAAGACTTCATACACAATAGTTCTAAAAGCACGAAGAAAATGAGCTAAAATGCTGAAAAAATCCTTAATTAAAACATTCTATGCTTTGCCTCCATTTTTAAAACAATGACTTTTAGCCAAAAAATGTTGATGCTAAATTTAGCTCTGGCCAGGGCTGGCTTGCCTTGTGTAATACTGGGCTGAAAGTCATCTTGGCAAACAGGGCCAGTCAGGCTAACCGGGCTAGTCAGGCTCATATCACCAGGCTTTGTTTTCATATTATTTTCGGGAAAATCCCAGACAATTGGGGATTTCCCTGTTTCCCATCATGATGAAAACACGAAATCGTAAACATCCCAAATCTGAAAAATCTGGTGCAGGAGTGTTTTTATTTTCCTGATTATTCCCAGATTTCTATGATGATCGGCAATTTTCCCAACAAATTGGCCAATCTGGGATGGTCCGAAAACAACAAAATTCCTGATCAATTGAGATTTTCCCGACATATGAAAATCATGCTTTAGTGATGTTTAATATGTTGTAGTTAAAAATGATACGAGGTTAAAATGATTTGATTTTTACTTTTCTTTGTCTTAGGATAATAAAATTGTAATAAATCAGAAACAAAAGTAAATTATTTAAAGACACATGTTGAACGATTTACATTGCAACACACCTTACCATGAGCACCCAACAAACTTTTTTACAAGTTTCCACCATATCACTAGCTACATGTAACTCTTACAATCATTTTCTGACATAACTACGAATATGTGTCCCAGGGCTCCAAATTAAAAAACATTGTCAATCTCAATTTGTGAGTAATTCCTAAAATTTAGTCGCAAGTTCAAAAATTTTAGTCACAAAGAAAAAAAAACCAACTGCTACTACCGGAACCGGAAATGAGAAACGAGAAATTTTTGAGAAAGTATGAAAAAGTGCGCCTGTGATACACATCTTGGAAACCGCATTAATTGAGCATGAAATCAACGATTTAGTCACGCAATATTCAACATGAATTTCGCAGGATTTTTTAGATAAAATTACAACTGCCAGTTACAAGTAAGACACAAGACTGTTGAATATAATTCTCTTATTAGCTAGGCCGTAAAACAGTGGCAAAATCGCGACTAATAGAAAAATTTTAGTCGCAAAAGCGAAATCTTTTGTCGCAAATGCACCCGATACAGGCGCAATTTCGAGCCCTGTGTCCTGGTGTGAAGCAATAATACAAGTGAATGGTCTTCATATTTTGTAACTGACTTTACACTCCTGTGATAAACACAAAGCGACTAGATTACATTCCACTGTGCTCAACTTTGTGAGTAGGTGTGCCTGTCAATCAAATTCACGCTCTCTGATTGACTAACTTTTAAAAAGTTTGTTGGGTGATCACAGTGAGGTGCGTTGCACTGTAACTTTTTAATGACCTTTTTTTTAGGGATGGTGAAGAATTAATGCCATGTAATCAGATTGACATCAGTGTACGTATGTCCAGTGGTATGACGGCACTTCATCTGGCAGCACAGGGAGGCTTTGTAAAGGTTGTTGAACAACTTTTAAATTGTCAACATAAGTGGTGAGTGATCAAGCTTTAAAATACAGTCCAGTCTGTTTTAAAAGGCATAAAAGCCCCGAGGTCCTGATTTGAAAACACTATTAATAGTGCATTGCAAACCCTTTTTAGTACACTATGCATGCTTCAATGGATCGGTGAGAAGTCCCAGTTAAATAAATGAATAAATAAGTAAAAATCCCCCCCCCCCTCCAAATATATACATGTAGCAGTGTTTCCCAACAGTTCAATAGTGCTTTACAATGTATACTAAATGAAAAATCATAAAAATCTTAAAATAAATTAAAATAAAATCTCTGTAAATGTCTACCATATGCTTGCTTGAAAGGTTTTCAGTTTAGATTTTAAATTGTTCACAGTCTTTCAGCTCCAAATGTTATTCGGGAGAGAATTCCATAAAAGTAGAGTGTCAACAGCAAATGACCATCCACCGTAGGTTTTCAGGTTGAAATTTGTTGTTTTGAGTAGTTTTGTACCACGGCTTGGGAAGGACAATAGCCTGATTGGCTCTCGTTTACTTTTACTTACATGACTTAGCCATTACGTTAGCAAGGCAGTGCTTTCTCAGCTAAAAAAAAAGAAATTGTGAGTGAAATATTTTAAAATTCGACATAGGCTGGTTATGCCTACAGCCCTTCATTTGACAGCTGAAACCCACCTAAACAGTGTATACGTAGGATCAATCTCTGAAAGCAGAATTGTAATTCATTAAAATGCTTTGGCTACTTTTGGTGACATTTATGTACATGTAATGCAGCTTATGTTAGCTTTTTCTTTTTTTTTTATTCTGTACAGGCTATACTAGATTTTAATGCTTTTTATTTCTTTTATTTATTTGATTTATAACAGTGCCCCTTGCACTGATGGGTTATCCTGGATAAATGTTCATTTATTATTAAATTCAGATTATTATTAATTTGTTTTAAATTCTTGTGTCAATATTGTTGCAGCACTGGACCATGTCAAGCAAATTTAACAACATCTGTGAATACAACAAGCATGACAGGACAAACAGCTCTTCAAAATGCTGTCACAGTAGGGCACAGAGATGTTGTAAGTTTGCTTATCAAACACGGCGCAGATGTCAACCTTGTGTCTAAAGGGGATACTCATCATGATCACACAGATTTGGCTTCGTCAGGCGTTAATCAACATTCTTCTTTGTCACCACTGGAGATTGCTCGTTCCCAGGGGGACTTGGAAATGATGAAGTTATTGTTAAGTAATGGCGCTGAAGATGTTGGTCATAAGTGCCTGAGTTCTGCCATCTTGGCCGATGACATTGATGTGATAACAATCTTGCTTCAACAAGGTAGTGTAATGTATAAACCATTTATGGTAAGAGTGAACGAGTTATACATACAGTAGCACTAACATTTAAAATTTGGTATTGACTGAGTCAACATGCTTTGTATTGGCAATGTATGGCTGAGATTTAAATGCAGTGTTCTCTTAGGGATGACTTAGACAGTAGAACAGGGAAATCTCTCTAAGCCCAACACCCTTGGGACTATAGCTCTGAGCTGTTCTCATTAGAGAAGTGTCCGCTATATAGAGGAAACTAAATTCTGGTGAACATTAACAACATAACATAACGGTGAGGTTATGCAAAATGAAAAACACAACTTATATTGGTGTTTTATGTCACCAGTGTGAACAACACAACAGAATGACATAATAGGAGTTCCATGGTAAAATGAAAATAACAACATAAAAAAACTGATCGTTTCTATAATGTTATTATGTCACTAGTGTGAACCAGGCATAAGATTAAAGGTTTTGTTTTCATGACTTCCTTTCTTACTTTTACAGGTGCACAGGTCGATCAAGAGCACAAGCTTCACCCATCAAGAACAAGTAGCAGTCCTGAAGAAATCTGGAGACTTTCAGCATATCCTGTGTCAATACTGTGGAATGACATGAAGTTATCAAAGCTTGAACATCAGTGGATTCTGAAAGCAGCCAGTACTATAAATCCATATCCTGAAATGGTAGTTGGTCTGCATCCTTCACTAAAAACTATAACACGAGTGGATATTTCAACAAACAAGCTTTCAAAAATTCCTATTGTGTTATTTCAAATGCCTTCCTTGAAAACGCTAAATGCATCTGAAAATGAAATTAATGGCTTGCCAAGTCTTTGGCTTGGGGGACGAAAGGATGTTTCAAAGAAGAGTAGTTTAAAAGCTGGGAAACCTTATAGCTCCTGTGAAAACATCCATGAGGACCTAACTTTTGAGGAAAGTTGTCAAGATTTCACGTATGCGGAATCCGGTTGGAGCTGTCCCCACTTAGAAGAAATTGAACTTCATCGCAACTGTTTGACAACTCTTCCTACCTGTCTCTTTCAATTGCCAATGTTGAAATATTTAAATGTTTCTTACAATGACATACAAACTGTCCCGTTTGAAATGTGGACTGCGCCAGCACTCAAAACACTGGATCTGAAAGGGAATTTTGTGAAGAAGTTGACAGTTTTGAAGATTAGGCGAAATGGAACAGGACCAGGGAATGGAAAACCTTCGACTCTTCCTCGTGCTAAAGTACTGTCACTGAGCAAAGATAACTTAGAATTCAGGTATGTGCTTGCTTTTGGACGTTTCTGTAGACAAATGATTTTCATAAAAGACTCTTACTGCGCTTTTCAATAACACGCAAACTCTGATGTTCAAAGCTTAACCAACGGTTTTGTTTTTGGTGGATTTCAATCCATATTTTCAGTTTCTGTTTTCAGGGCTTCAATGTTTGTCGCCATAATTATGATTAACGGCAGCATAAAACGTAAACATCAGCTTGGGTTTGAATTTTAGAGTTGGCGTGTTTTATTGAAAGGCGCGGTAATATTTATTACTAGCAGTAATCACAGATTATGGAGATGCGTTCGAAGGAATTTCCGGCGGAAATGAGCCCCTGAAAAAAAAAACAATAGGGGCGGCCATTTGGAAGACCGGCCACCAAAAAATCTCAAATTGTACTGCACATAAACCACAGGACAACCAACACGAAATTAGGATTGCGTTCTTCGAACGCGATTAAAGTAGTTAAAATGAAACCTCTACTTTGGGACACCTCCATTAAGGGGACACTTTTCCTGGCCCCGGCCGGCAAAACGCTTATATAATCTTTGTAATTATCACCTCTATTAAAGGGACACCTCTATTAACGGGACACTTCTCCTGGTCCTGGCCGGCAAAACACTTATATAATCTTTCTAATTATCACCCCTATTAAGGGGACACTTTTCCTGGCCCCGGCCGGCAAAAATTCATATAATCTTTCTAATAATCACCTCTATTAACGGGACACTTCTCCTGGTCCTGGCCGGCAAAACGCTTATATAATCTTTCTAATTATCACCCCTATTAAGGGGACACTTTTCCTGGCCCCGGCCGGCAAAACGTTCATATAATCTTTCTAATTATCACCCCTATTAAGGGGACACTTTTCCTGGCCCCGGCCGGCAAAACGTTCATATAATCTTTCTAATTATCACCCCTATTAAGGGGACACTTTTCCTGGCCCCGGCCAGCAAAACGCTCATATAATCTTTGTAATTATCACCTCTATTAAAGGGACACTTCTCCTGGTCCTGGCCGGCAAAACGCTCATATAATCTTTCTAATTATCACCCCTATTAAGGGGACACTTTTCCTGGCCCCGGCCGGCAAAACGTTCATATAATCTTTCTAATTATCACCCCTATTAAGGGGACACTTTTCCTGGCCCCGGCCGGCAAAACGCACATATAATCTTTGTAATTATCACCCCTATTAAGGGGACACTTTTCCTGGCCCCGGCCGGCAAAACGTTCATATAATCTTTCTAATTATCACCCCTATTAAGGGGACACTTTTCCTGGCTCCGGCCGGCAAAACGTTCATATAATCTTTCTAATTATCACCTCTATTAAAGGGACACTTCTCCTGGTCCTGGCCGGCAAAACGCTCATACAATCTTTGTAATTATCACCCCTATTAAGGGGACACTTTTCCTGGCCCCGGCCGGCAAAACGCTCATATAATCTTTGTAATTATCACCTCTATTAAGGGGACACTTCTCCTGGTCCTGGCCGGCAAAACGTTCATATAATCTTTCTAATTATCACCCCTATTAAGGGGACACTTTTCCTGGCCCCGGCCGGCAAAATGCTCATACAATCTTTATAATTATCACCCCTATTAAAGGGACACTTTTCCTGGCCCCGACCGGCAAAACGCTCATACAATCTTTGTAATTATCAGCCCTATTAAAAGGACACCTCTATTAAGGGGACACTTTTCCTGGTCCCGGCCCGCAAAATGCTCATATAATTTTTATAATTATCACCTCTATAAAAGTGTAAATGACAGATTTTTCTATTTGCATGATGGAATCTGCTTGGTGTTCTGATAAGAAAACAGAAAAAAGTTTTTCAATATTGTTTTTTCTTCTCCATGTTTTAGCCGTCTAAAAACATGAAATTTCACTTCTGGTAGGGTTCAACACCGTGCAAGAAAAACAGACTGGGGATAGTCTGCTGTGACGTCAATACAGGAATGCCTGTATTGATTGACTGCATTGACTCTATTGACTTTGTTCAAACTTGATGAATTAGAGCAGTTTTCATTTAAGTGTCAAAAGTAATAACACAATTGCTTTGGTTTTGCATTGCTACGCTTTGTGATTGGCTAAAAAATCTCGCGCCACTTTCTCGACTAATCAGAAGTAAAACCAAAACTAATCGTGACTTGCTCGCACGCGTTTTCCCGTGCTTGGCGCCGCTGACATGTAATTGCTTCGAGCTCTGATTAGTTCACTGGATTGTTTACGACTGCTGCGATTGGTCAGAGTAATTACTTTGGTTTTGGTTTTACGACACTCAGTTGAAAACTGCTCTATTAATGAGTTTGAGAAATAGTAGATGAAAACGATAAAAAAGAACTTTGCTGTTTTTAAACGTTTCTTTTTTGCAGCCAGGTGAGTGGAACCGTAGAATCCAAGTCACTAACAATGCCAAATACTGTTACCCACACTGACGGCAAACAACCACATCCACTGAAAATGTTTCACCACAGTCAGCTCTGGGGAACACGTCATGGAGATGAAATCGAAGATTCTGACTCTGAAGAGGAAGACATTGATCCTACAAAAGGATCATCATTGCAAAAGCTTGATTTGTCATCCAATCAAATAGTGAAGATTCCTTTAGGCTTGTCGTGCCTAGCTACTAACCTTTCAACGTTGATTTTATCAAAAAATAACATATCTGATGTGCCTTCCTTGGCATTGTTTCCGACCTCTCTAGGAACCTTAGATTTGTCCCACAATAATCTGACCGTGTTTCATCCTGTAGCTGAAAATTATGTGTATGGAAATGTCGCAGAACATAGATGTTACAGCGTGACTGAAGGTCAGAGACCGAGTTTAAGGCGAAGGGTAAGCGCTGACGGCGGACTACAAACTGCAGGTAGGGTGCGACTTTGCCGGCATTCAAAACATAGAATTTTGCCGCAGCTGAAGCGTCTTGACCTGAACAACAACAAGCTTACAGAAATTCATTTTTTGCTTCCTCGAAATCGACCAGCTTCAGTTGCATCTTATACAGATAATTCGCCTGTGAAGTCGAAAGGCCCAAGCGTTCTTTTTCCGAGCTTACAGTCGATAACACTTAGCGACAACAGTGAACTTTGGACCTTGCCACGGGATATAGGGGTTCTTTCAAAGCTCGGCTCACTGCATTTGAGTAGGACAAAAATCACACACCTCCCCCCTGAGGTTGGTTTGCTCTCGGAGCTGTGGGATCTGCAGTACCAGGGTCTTCAGCTTCAGGATATTGAACCCAGTGTGTTGGAGAGGAAGAAGACTAAAGATATTGTAGGGTATCTGAGATCAGTTCTGGAAAGGTAAGTCGCTGTCTTATAGTATTAAGTCAAGCGCAAAAGCCTAGAGAAGATGTGGGACATTGTGAGTTAGGCCCGGGACAAACGTCGAACTTTTCATGAGTCGAACTAAATTGCAGTTTGGGTCGACCCAAATTAATTATTTTCGTCTGTTGGGTCAAACGTCGAACTTAATTCAGACGAACCAAATTCAACACGTTCTATCCGTCTGCTCCAGACGGATAGAACAAACGGATAGAACAAACGTCGAACTTCTCATGAACTTAATTCGCTGAATTTAATTCGACTCATGAAAAGTTCGACGTTTGTCCAGGCCTAAGAGTGGTTTTTAATTGTTATGAGTGTTGTAAAACCAAAACCAACGTAATTACTCTGGCCAATCACAACAGACGCAGACAATCCAATAAACCAATCAGAACTCGAAGCAAATACGTGCAGTGAGCGCCAAGCGCGGGAAAACGAGTGCAGGCAAGTTTGGTTGGTTCGGGTTTTACTTCTAATTGGCCGACAAAGTGGCGTGAGTTTTTTTAGCCAATCACAAAGTGAAGCAATGCAAAACCAAAGCAATCGCGAAATTACTTTCAATACTCAATTGAAAACCACTCAATATGCGAACCTTTCCTTGATACCGAAATATTTGAATGATTGCAAAATATAAAAAAATGAAAAACATAACAACTACCTCCGTCCTTGTATTTGTCATCGTAATGCAGCTCATAATCTCAAGGCTGACCACCAATTGATCTCCAAACTAATGTAGTCTACAAGATCCCCTATGCTGAGTGCTTCTAGAACTATATCGGAGAAACTGGTAGATGCTTTACAACTCGAAAGAAAAAACACATCAGAAATGTTAAGAACAGTAACAAAGGCTCAAATATTTGCAAAATATGCTTGGTCTAACAATCATTCAATTGACTTTACAAACGCACGAGTGGCATGGATGCGCAGACGATTTTCTTCGCAATTTTTGCATTGCGAGTTTTTGGACCTGCTTCAAAAATTCGCAACGCAAAAATTGCGAAGAAAACCGTCACTGCACCCATGTTGCATGACGTCAACATTTAGCGTAACATTGTTGCGCTAAAAATCGTCGTTGCGAATCGTCCTGTGTAACATCACCCTTATTTTTGTAAGAATGGTGACATCTGCAAAACAGTTCAAATACTATTCAATATTCTCACACTTTTTAAGAAATTAAGTATTTTAAACATTTACCAAATTAATGATCTTACAGTAAAGTAAATCTACCATCTTCAATGATTTTATGTATAGAAAACGAACAAATTCATGATTATAATACTAGAAATTCAAACAATCTGCACAAAATGTTTAACAGAACAAATATTCAGTTTTCTTGTTTCTTGTTGAGTAAATCCTATAATTATTGTAGTATTTACTCAACAAGAAACAAGATTATTGATATATTGTTTTGTCGTAGATAAATTTCATTACAATTTCCTACTATTTCCTCAATGATAATTCTAAGTGTAATAATTTCAAAGAATTCATTTCTATAACTTTATACCGTATGTAGCAAATGCCTGATACCAATTGCTTATCTATAGTTTAATAGGACAATCACATGACTTTTGGAGGGCATATAGTTTATTTGTGGCCCGAGTAGCATCATTTGCGCCCGAGCGGAGCGAGGGTGCAAATGATGCTACGAGGGACACAAATAAACTATATGCCCGACAAAAGTCATGTGATTATCATTATTATCAATACACAAGGCCAAATCGTACAAATTCATTTAATAAGAAAAAAATGTTTAACAGAAACAGGGCCGTAAATGCGTTTGCAGCCCGTCAAATTCAATATCGCCCGCCACTCACGCGTGTTTTCTCGAATGCAGTTTCTTATTTGGCCGCGTATATTGATAATAATTAAGTTTATCTCAAGGGAGACTACTTGTAAAAGCCCGCAATGCAGGGTTTATATGGTTTTCAATTGAGTGTCATAAAACCAAAACCAAAGCAATTACTTTGACCAATCACAGAACTTGCAGACAATCCGATGAACCAATCAGAACTCGAAGCAAATACATGCAGCCGGCATCAAGCGCGGGAAAATGTGTGCGAGCAAATCACGATTGGTTTTGGTTTTACTTCTGATTGGTCGAGAAAATGGCGCGAGATTTTTTAGCCAATCACAAAGCATAGCAATGCAAAACCAAAGTAATTACGAAATTACTTTCGACACATTGAAAACTGCTTTAATACTATAAATTGATGTAATTTACATCATGGGAAATAGAGCAGTTTTCATTTGAGTGTCAAAAGTAATTTCACAATTGCTTTGGTTTTGCATTGCTACGCTTTGTGATTGGCTAAAAAATCACGCGCCACTTTCTCGACCAATCAGAAGTAAAACCAAAACCAATCGTGACTTGGTCGCACGCGTTTTCCCGCGCTTGGCGCCGGCGACATGTAATTGCTTCGTGCTCTGATTGGTTCATTGGATTGTTTACGACTGCTGTGATTGGTCAGAATAATTACTTTGGTTTTGGTTTCAAGGTGATGTTACACGAGCCGATTTTTAACGCCGATTTTTAATCCATGTTACACGAGACAACTTTTAACGCAACTTTGTTGCGGCAACAGTCGGCAACGGTATGTTACACGAGACGATTTTTAACATTGTCCGCAACGTTTGAGCCCAGGCTCCTGCTCGAGCATATAAGTTTTCGCTTTTCGGCGTCATCTAAACGAACTTCAGGTACAAATTCGACTTCATCTTCAACAAGCTCCGCCATTTTGTCTGTTTACACGTGTCGACGTGACACTTTTCGGTTGTCCGTGGTGCATTCTGGGACGATGTTGCGTTAAAAGTCAGTGGCGTTAAAAGCAAATCGGCCTGTGCGCCATGTTACACGATATCGATTTTTAACGGAACAATGTTGCGTTAAAAATCGGCTCGTGTAACATCACCTTTACGACACTCAAATGAAAACTGCTCTAAACATTTATTCATTCATGATAATTGTATTTGCTCTTTTATTTTGAAGGTCTGAGCCTCACCCAAGCATGAAACTGATGTTTGTCGGAGTTGCGAACATTGGCAAGACAACACTTTTGAATCAGCTAAGACAGGAGGGAACAGGCAGTTATCAAAACTCGCCTCCTGTTGGTTGGACAGAGAGGAAAGTCAAGAAGAAAAGATCTGGATCAACAATCGGTAAGATACAAGCCGCATGAACTTGAAAGAAGTGATCTTTTGAAGTCTGCGCTGTGTTAATTTTATTCCCTTAAGTTTGTGGGGAAAAGCATTGCCCCAAACATTGACACTAGTTTCACCCTGGCACTTTAAAAAATGTTCAGTATTGCAGTGTTGTAAAATTAAAATTAGAACGTCTAGACTCTGAAACTAATTATATTTCCTTTTGCTTCGTGGCTTTAAGAACGTTCGCGTGGAAATCCAATCTTTAACGACAGCATTTGCAATTCCTGAGAGCCGCAAGTTGGTGGGATTCGACGTCGCGTGGGTAGAAAAATGTGAAAATTTTAAACTTGCTAGATCATTTTTTGTGTTTGTTTTTAAAAAATTTGTCGAGAATATGTATCCCAAAAACAAAAAATTAGGGTCACCGACCATGCCAGTGAGTTAAATGTAAACAAAAGTTGGCGCAACGGCTATCAGCCCTTTGGGTGTTTAGATTTCTTCCCTTGTGGTCACGGAATGGACACCATTAGTTTTAAGTTTTGCACTATAACTCATTTTTTTCTAACAAACCTATATTGAGCGGTCATCCTTGGCTCGTAATAAAGGCTCGTAATAAAGGTTGACCGTTTAATACAGGTTTTACTGACCTATAAAGGAAATTCAAGGAAAGATGACTTTGACCCGTTACAAGACCAATTGAACGCAGAGCGTTTTATTTTGCTCTCCTTGTAAAATATGAAAAGAAACAACGTTACAATTTGTTTTTAAAAGTATTTAGTGTATATTCGTATGGTTTCTCTTAACAAGAAACCCAACAACAGGTGACCGCGACCGCAACCGCGACCACGACCTCTCTCCCTTTCACTCCCAGAGTCAATTATGGAGACATGCAGTGTAGTTCTAACTTTTGAAACAGTCAATGAAATCCTATGATGTGACCATTCAAATGAAACCTTTTTGGAAGTAAATGGGGTTAGTTTCTAGAGAAACTGTGGTGCTGCGTCGGTGGGGGTGAAGCACAAGAGTTTGGTTTTATCGACTGAGTCGATAAGGTAAATTAGCCACCGTAAAAGGATTCGAGAAAGCTGACGTTTCGAGCGCTAGCCCTTCGTCGGAGCGAATCAAGGGATTGTGAGTAGTGTGTAGTTTAATATAGTAGGTGAAGCTACGCTATTGGTGGAAATTTGGTGACGTGAAAAACAAATGTAAATTAGTAGGGATGAAAAGCGTTCGTTGATTCCGTGGGGTTTGAGAGTGCCGATTTAAAAGATGATTTTTTGTTCTAAGTTTTTACGGCTTTCTGTGTTACCCTGGTGTAGGGAAAGGCCACAGATTGTCATAATTAACATTTGTTTTTCGCGTCACCAAATTTCCACCAATAGCGTAGCTTCACCTACTATATTAAACCACACACTACCCACAATCCCTTGATTCGCTCCGACGAAGGGCTAGCGCTCGAAACGTCAGCTTTCTCGAATCCTTTTACGGTGGCTAATTTACCTTATCGACTCAGTCGATAAAACCAAACTCTTTTTGGAAGTACGTTTGCATGGTACCATTTGTTTTAACTTTTAAGTCTGTTGATGAAATCCTATGGTGTGATCATTCAAATGAAACCTCTTTGGAAGTACTTTTGCATGGTACCATTTGTTCTAACTTTTGAGTCTGTTGATGAAATCCTATGGTGTGACCATTCAAATGAAACCTCTTCAGCAGTTCTTCGGCAGTACTTTTGCATGGTACCATTTGTTTTTCAATATTTTACAAAATGAACTTTTGGAATTTTTCTTGAATTTTGATCTTTGGCACTCTTAGTTAAAGGGTTAATACAGGTTATCGCGCTTCCAGTATTAAAGGGGAGACTTTCCCAGGAGCCTTTGAACTGACCGAGGATAAGAGTGACAGCTTAAAACAAGTTTGACTGTACGTTTCTCCTTCCTGCTTTTAGGTCGTGCAAAGAAAGCTGAGGTCAACATCTCAACTGTTGGGGTAGACGTGTGTGATTGGATCTACCCAAAGAAGACTGATTTTGCCTTCGGCCGAGCAGACAACAGACCCTGCATCAAGTTCAGCACCTGGGATTTTGGTGGACAGGTGAGGCTGGAAAGGGTGGTGAGGGTGAGAAAGACAAGAAGGGAGGGTGGGAAAGATTGGGAAGCTGTGAAGTCATGAAAATAGCGTAGAACTTTGGTCCCAGGTTTCTGGTGAGAACCCTGGAATTTCTTTATGCACCCAGCCACTCAATTCTTTTGCCATTCCTGTTGACTATACTGACATGCCTGTACTGTTTGTTATATAGCGTGAGTATTATGCCACACACCAGTGTTTTTTGTCTCATCGCTCGCTGTACATCGCCATGTGGAAGGTGACGGATGGTGAACAAGGTGTCAACCAGATCGAACCATGGCTCCTTAATATTCAGGTTGGTACCCTCAACATGTCAATGATCTCTTCTTTAACTCTTTCACTTTTATAAAGCGTTTGTAAGTGACGTCACCGCGGCTATATGGGTGTCCCAAAACAACGAAATGGCGGCCATATTGGTGTCCCAAAACAACGAAATGGCGGCCATATTGGTGTCCTAAACAGACTTTAGCTCTATTCTTATTTAAACATTCCTATTGTTTTAGCACTTCAATATGGCCGCCTGTCACGTGAGTAAAAACACTATAGTGTATCCTTGAGTCCTAAGGGTCACAAGTATGACAAGTTTGAGGTAAGGCCTATGCGGACAAGTATCTAAACCGCCTTAATTTTTTTAAAGCGCATTTTTAAGTTTGGTTATACCACTAAATTGATTAAAATCAGTGACCTAATCAGTATTGGGGATGCTAAATTGTGGAAAAGAATATCTTGTAACTCTTACAATGCATTATGTGACCTCCTCCTCCCTGGCTCCAAGAGAGGAAGGAAATTACGAGATCGTGGCCATGACTGTGTACTTTCAAAGGTGCGCACTGAACATTTAAGCGTATATTTGAAAATAGATGCCTTTTCAACTTTACTTGATGTTTTAATCTAATTCTTATTACTTTACATGTAAACTCATGTGTCTGTCATGAGTCTTTTCTTTTTTTATCAACAATAAAGAATATTATTGTTATGCTTACACCTTTTTCTAACATAACTTTTGCAGGATGTATTGTTTTATTAATTTCGTTTTTTGTATTTCCTTCAGCAAGTTGTCAAATACGAGAAAATAAGCGGCAATTGAGGGTAATTAACGTTTTTTTCCTTAAAGGCCCGTGCCCCGGACTCCCCTGTCATCATCGTTGGAACACATTATGATTGCTTGGAAGACAAAGACAGGCGATCAGACTACCTAACAAACCTACGGAGCATGATATCAGATAATTACCTCGCTGCCGAGTTTGGCGGGAGAATTCAGAACACACGGGAGCGAGGCTTACCTAAGGTGATGGCCATGATCGAAGTCAGCTGTAAGACTGGGTACCACATCCGGGAATTACGGCAACTCATCTACAACACGTCGTTTGAGATCAAAGAGAAAGGTATGCTGTTGTACTGTTTTTCAAAGCAGCGAGACCTGGTGAAAAACCATAGTTTTATTTCGTGTTGTTTGGACAGATTTTAATCCTAAGTTTTAGAAAGGTTTTCATTTTAGTGTCCTAAAACTATAACCAAGGCAATTACTCTGCCCAATCACAACAGCCACTGAGCACAACAGCCACTGAATACAACAGCCACTGAATACAACAGCCACTGAACACAACAGCCACTGAACACAACAGCCACTGAACACGACAGCCACTGAACACAACAGCCACTGAACACAACAGCCACTGAACACGACAGCCACTGAACACAACAGCTACTGAACACGACAGCCACTGAGCACAACAGCCACTGAACACGACAGTCACTGAACACGACAGCTACTGAACACGACAGCCACTGAACACAACAGCCACTGAGCACAACAGCCACTGAACACGACAGCTACTGAACACAACAGCCACTGAACACAACAGCGGCTGAACACAACAGCAGCTGAACACAATAGCTGCTAAACACAACGGCCACTGAACCAATGAGAACTCCCGCACACGTCACTGAAGCGCGAGAATAGCATGGTTTTACTTCTGATTGGTTGAGAAAGTGGCGCAAGAATTTTTGGCCAATCACAGTCGCAGCAAAGCAAAACCAAAGCGAACGCAAATAAATTACTTACTCGTGCAGTTAAAAAGCCGCTCCATTAAACATTACAAGCTTTCTGGTCAAGTGTCACAGATTTTCAAACTAAAGTCGGTCGGAAACTTTCTTCCGAAAGTTGCCTCATCACTCAAGGAACTTAATTTAAGTTTCGCACCTTCTAGCTGGCTGCAAAGCTGTCGGGATTATTCGCGGATTTTTGGCGGCGCTGCCACGAATAGGACCAGTGAAGGGAGGAGGCAAGTTGAATTTAACGTCGCGGCTCCGCCGCCAGAAATCTGTCTTCGTGCGTACAATCCTGTCAGATGGTATAAAGAGCTTTTTTCGATCCACTGACTTTTTAACAATTGTCTGCTTAGGTTAAATAGTTCGGGTTTTTTTACCATCCCATTCAATTAACAATGTTATTTCCTATGGACTAAACGAATGATAAAAACGTCGAAGGTTTCTTTTTCCGTTTAAGATTTACATGTTAAACTTATTGTCTTTCTGATCTGTTTTTATGCATGTGTCTGTACAGGAAGCCGTGTACCTCTGCTCAAGACTCCTATTCCAGCTAGTTACATTGCAGTGGAAGAAGCTGTTTGTGTGATCAGGGAGAGATGCTACCGTGATGACCAGACCCCCGTGCTCAAATCTGAGCAGTTCAGGTCAGAGTCTCATAAATGTGCTGGAGTTTCTATGGAGAAAACGTACACCTAACAGTTATAGTGCGAAAGCGCGCGTAATATCGCCTGATACTTAGCCGACGAGGCTGTAGGTTGGATGATATCTATTCGACGGCCATTTAAACGCTCTGAAAAAGCCGTCGAAAAATAAGCACTTAATGACTGGCTCCAAGAGAAACTGAACAGCGAGTTTTGTTTCCCCGAGACCCTCAATGTCCGCCTCGGCGAACAATGAGGGTGTCAAGGGTTTCCCCTCGGGCCAGTCATTAATTGTTTCGTTATACCTCCCAACTCATAAATACTAAAAACACAAAAATTTGTTTGCAGCTGGCATACAAATTTGCCGCGGTTTCAAGGCGCACGACCTGATCACGTGCTAGTCGAAAGTTCAAGTTGTTGTTGCCCTAGGGCGTTAGTGAGTTTTCGCGTTAGACCATTTTGACCCATGACAGGTGAGACGTTCTTGTCCAATCAAAAAAGGCGTTTGAGTCGGGTGGTATAACAATCATTTCATCCATTCAATTTTAGTTATTCATATATGCATCTGCTGAAGAGCTTTATCTTAACTGCTCAAACTGTTTAGACGCCTTTCGCAAAAACAGAGCAAAACCTCTAAATAGCCCTTTTTTTCAAAATTGTTTCAAAACTGTTTCAAATCCGTAGAAAGACAACAAAGAAATCTTAAAAACTGTAATAAAAAGCAGAAAGAATTCCATGCGAAACACCCCGAAAACTTTCTTGTTGAGATTGTTGTTATTGTTATTTCTCTAGCGCTGCTGTCGAAGCTGAGCTTGAGAGACATAAGGTTCATTTGAGAGGACCGGAGGAGCTACAGCAGGCAACAAGATTCCTGCATGATAATGGTACTAAATATCTAGAAATCAGGAGCCATAATCCAGGACGGAGACCGTAACTCTGTCATTTCTTTAGAGCTGCCTGTCCCCATGTGAAGGCCAGCAGAAATTGCACCATTGTGTGTGATACGCGCGTGTACCACGTGCGTGTGTCTGCGAGGACCCCGCGTTTGAGAAATTGAAACAAACATGGAAAAGTGACCCGATTATGGCTCTTGCTAGAAATGCATGTTGTAGATCAGTATTTTGTTAACTGGTGATCTATAAGAATAATTACAAAAATTACGACGATACCACGTTGTTTCTTCATTCGTCGGTCTTCCGAATACCATTCTATCTGCTAGATATCCCAGTGGAACATAATTTGCTTTTCGTTGGTGTTCCCTTTTCTGGATTCTAACGAACATTTGACCCCTTAGAAATTATGAAATGAAATAGAACGCAATTGCAAAGTGTATGTGCCTTGGAAAGTTTGAATGACCTCGGGGTCATAAGAGCACAAGGAGTTATTGTTTTACCCCCACCTCCAGGCGATAACAAGTGACCGATGTGAATAAAATTCCATGGTGTGACCCTTCAAAGAACTTTGCTTTGATGCTCTTTATTTTTATTATGAGGATTTCATTTGAACTTTGATTTTTGACACTCTTGGGAGCGAAAGGATCTATCTATCTATCTCCCTTTAATTGCCTCCATCTAATCAGATAATTATTGCAATTAGTCAGCGGTCTCATTATTAGTGTTTATGCAAGCATTCTCATGTCGTCCGTATTTTTTGTCATGTCTCGGTACTGTTTCTGATACAGTTTTAATGACTTTATTCCTCACCCCACAGGTGTGTTACTCCATTATGATGACCCTCTATTGCGTGACTTGTATTTCCTGGATCCTCAGTGGTTGTGTGACATGTTAGCGCACGTGGTCACTATCAGGGAAGTCAATCCACATATCAACAATGGTAAGAGCCTCACGTGTGAAGTCTACAAAAGGTTTTGTACATTGAACACATGTACAAAAAGCACAATGTAATGTACAAAAAACTCGATCTTCTTCACCGTTTGGAGCACGGAACGGTCAATTTTGTGACACATGCGCGGTTATGGCTAGCCTATCTAAGCATTCAGACAATTTCGTTCCCAGAATCCGCGTTCCTTTTTGGTCAGCATCAAGGGAGCAAGAGTGGTCTTTTTACCTTGACGCGCGGAGTTTGGGGACGAGATTGGGTGTTCAGATAGACAGCGGCGCGAAGAAAACAAATATTGCGGGCAATGAGAGCCCAGAGGAAATGAATTCGTCACTTTAGAAACGAAAAGGAAACTGGGCCGAGTGAACTTTCGCAACGACTTCTGGGACTGTTAATGGGGACAGAGACAAAAGAAGCGTCCCCTGTAACGATCCCAGAAGTCGTTGCGAAAGTTCACTCGGCCTATTTTTCTCGTTTCTAAAGTGGCGAATGGCAGAGAGCTCCAAGTCTCCTCGTCCTTTTTTTCCTCGCGCAACCTGAAACAGGTTAAGTTTCCACCAAAATATTGCCGCCTTGAATTTGGAAACAAGCTACCAAGAAATGTCGAATCTTCATCTCTAAACCCAAAACTAACGACATTCCTGAAACGTAAGCGTTTCACGTTGAAAAACTGTGCAGAAGTTAGTAACTGTTAGCCATCGGTTTTACCTTATTACAGGAAATACAGTCAGTGGCAAACAGAATTTGAAGGTTTTCGTACAAAATACAAGACATTGCAAACCAAAGAATTGTCGACTTCTTGCAGATCGATGTTTAGAATAAAGTGGTACGCATGAATTGCGGAGCTATGATCTTCACGATTGCTTTGCTCCTTTCAGGTGTAATGAAGCGATCAGACTTGTCCCAAATCTTCCGGAGTGAGCGCTTCCCGGCCAATCTCATGAGTCAATACATTAACCTGTTGAGCAAGTTTGAAGTGGCGTTACCATGGAGCGCCGAGTTCCTACTCGTCCCCTCCCTACTCCCCGACAGTCAGCAAGATACAAACCAGCCCGTGGCAGCCGGGGTCA
This sequence comes from Dendrophyllia cribrosa, assembly GCA_024195265.1. Taxonomy (NCBI): domain Eukaryota; kingdom Metazoa; phylum Cnidaria; class Anthozoa; order Scleractinia; family Dendrophylliidae; genus Dendrophyllia; species Dendrophyllia cribrosa. The sequence continues at coordinate 48,972,661 of JAJLRJ010000004.1, forward strand.
GTAGTGCGGTGGCACAAGCCATGAATATGACGGCTTATACTAGAGGCAAGGTGCTGAGAAGACAGTATGTCATGTCTTATGTTCCCAGTGGCTTCTGGCCCAGGTTAATTACCAGGTAAGCAATAGAGCATAAGGGCATTGATACACTGTGCAATGCTTTGTGCAACTTGTCTGCAAAGGCATGTGTACGCATGCAGTGGGTCGCTACCTCATGAAAATTGCGCGGCAAGTTACAGAATGGGTTGTTGCAGTGTACAACGCTTGCAAAAGGACTGCAAACTGCAATGGCTCTGCAACTTTTCATGCAACGGTTCTGTCAGTTTCAAGAAATGTTACACTGCGCCATGTTTCCTATAAGAAGTTTTTTTGCGAGTTTTAAAGGGGCATTGTTCTGCCGAAATATCAAAATTTCGCTTAGCTTATTTCCATGTTATATCGCCAAATATCACCAAATATACAACTTAATTGGATAAAAAGATTATTTAGTGCAAAACAGAAGCAGTAGATTAGAGATAAAGTGCAGGATTACAAGGATGGAAGTGGATTACAGTTAACAGCTAACCCTAACCTTTATCAAATTCGATTGCGTGACAGGCGGTCAAGAAATCAAAATTGCATTCTTGTGGAATTTTGACGTTTTTAACTTTTCTTTGCTTTTATCACTTTCGGCGATTTTTTCCTTTCTTTTTCAAGATAAAATAAAGCAAGCTTAAAACAAGCTCCTGGCCATAATCATGAAAACACGATAATTATATCAACTGTCCCTTTTATTTTGCGTGATTGCAGATTTTGTCACGAAAGTGACCGTCCTCATAGAAAATTTTGTGATTTTCGCAGTGGAACTCCCTGATACGATTAATATACAGTTTCAAACCAATCTTGCCCATTTTTCCTATCAGAGTGATCCCGGATGAGCGAATCCGCGATGCAGTAAAATCATGTTGTCAGCTGTCTCCTGATGGTCCAGTGCAGGAGGGTGATAGAGATAAGCTTGCATCTGTGGCCCAGCCCGAGTGGTCATGCTGGAAGACTGGCGTTGAATTGTCATGTTTTGGTGTAAAGCTGCTCCGGATATGCGAGCTGGAAGGAAGACCATTTTACGGTGCACCAGGTCAGTTGAACAGAATGAAAACAGTACGGCCAAGAGCATACAGAAGTTAAAGTTAAAGTTAGAAGTTAAAACCACCTTGTACAGGATAATAAACAGCACCACAGGAAAGTACTGCTCAATAGCTTTTATTTGAATGGTTACACTTTAGGATTTCATCCACAGACTTAGAAGTTAAAACCACCTTGCATAGCATAATAAACAGTACCACAGGAAAGTACTGCTCAATAGCTTTTATTTGAATGATTACACTTTAGTATTTCATTCACAGACTTATAAGTTAAAACCACCTTGCACAGCATAATGAACAGTACCACAGGAAAGTACTGCTCAATAGCTTTCATTTGAATGGTCACACTTTAGGATTTCATCCACATACTCAAACGTTAGAACCACCTTGTACAACATAATAAACAGTACCACAGGAAAGTACTGCTCAATAGCTTTCATTTTAATGGTAACACTTCAGGATTTCATCCACAGACTTAGAAGTTAAAACCACCTTGCATAGCATAATAAACAGTACCACAGGAAAGTACTGCTCAATAGCTTTTATTTGAATGATTACACTTTAGTATTTCATTCACAGACTTATAAGTTAAAACCACCTTGCACAGCATAATGAACAGTACCACAGGAAAGTACTGCTCAATAGCTTTCATTTGAATGGTCACACTTTAGGATTTCATCCACATACTCAAACGTTAGAACCACCTTGTACAACATAATAAACAGTACCACAGGAAAGTACTGCTCAATAGCTTTCATTTTAATGGTAACACTTCAGGATTTCATCCACAGACTCAAAAGTTAAAACCACCTTGTACAACATAATAAACAGTACCACAGGAAAGTACTGCTCAGCAGCTTTCATTTGAATGGTCACACTTTAGGATTTCATCCACAGACTCAAAACTTGCAACCACCTTGTACAGCATAATAAACAGCACCACAGGAAAGTACTGCTAAGTAGCTTTCATTTGAAAGGTCACACTTTAGGATTTCATCCACAGACTCAAAACTTGCAACCACCTTGTACAGCATAATAAACAGAACCACAAGGTGAAGGTGGCACGAGAGTTCTTATAGCCAATTACAAATTAAAGCGCAGCAATGCAAAACCAAAGCAACAGCAAAATTACTTTCGATACTCAATTGAAAACCACTCTAATTTCGGTTGTGGTTTTACAAAAATCATCAGAAAACCACTGCATTGTTTTTTTTATTTATTTTCAGATGACATCGCTAATCCCTTGCACTTCAGAGGCGAGGTGCATGATACGTCCCGCTATTCCACCATTGAAGTGATCACACCCTGCCTGCGTATCAGCATGGAAAAGTTTGAACAACGCAAAAAAATGGCGCCGAAAAGGATGAACCGAGGAAGAACAGATGATAGTGGTAATAATTTACTAAACACCCCTGCCAAATGTAAAAATTAATTTTCACGTCATAACTCTGCTTACAACTGCATGTCGCATGCAACTCTTCAACACGCTCATAATGCAAAATGTTTCGATTCAAACCTCTAACTTCAATCTCGGACGGAATAAAAAGAGAAATGGGACCTACCCTTCCCCCGATTAAACGATGAATTCGCGCTGAATCCTAAACGCGCCAAATTTTTTCATCACTGAAATGGGGAGACGGGTGGTATTAATTTTTTATTTGGATTGTCCAAGATTGTTACTTACTCGTGACTGCTGCAGTATTAATAATAGTTCGAAGCAAAACTTAAAATTATTTGCAAATCCATTGTTAATTGACGACGATGCATAAATCATTTGAAACTTATTTTTAAACTAAAGAATTTCGTTTTGTTTTGAAATGTTTGAAACATGTTTTTTTTTAGAAAGCTGGAAGCCTCTCAGTAAATAATGACAAAAGATCGGAATTGTATCCTATTTTTGTCACTTTGCTAACTAAAACTCGTACATACAACATAGTTGAAGTTGTATAAAACAGTTTTGTAGGAAGGAACGCTGTCGGTTCTTTGTAGCCGACTTTGTTGAATTTAAAAAAGGACTGCTAGGATCTTAGGAAACGCTTGGCTTATTTTCATGTTATATCGCCAAATGCCACCAAATATACAACTTAACTGGATAAAAAGATTCTATTGACCAAAGCAGAAGCAGTAAAACGTGCTGGATTGCGAGGGTGGAAGTGGATAATAAAACAAGCTTAAAGCAAGCTGCTGGCCATAGTCATGAAAACATGATAATATCAGCCGGGACAGTATCCCTTTAACCCTTTCACTCCAAGAGTCAATTATGAAGACATGAAGTGTAGAAACCTCGTCAGCAGTACTTTTGCATGGTACCATTTGTTCTAACTTTTGAGTCTGTGGACGGAATCCTATGGTGTGACCATTCAAATGAAACCTCTTCAGCACTACATTTGCATGGTACCATTTGTTTTTTTTCAATATTTTGCACTTAACACTGCAATTGCTTTTTCAGACCGGCGGGATGGTGCAAAGCTGGTTGGGTTCAAGGTGAAGTCAGTGTCAGACTGTAACATCCAGTCTGCTGCTCGCTTGGTCGCCATCACTGTGGAACACATGGATACCCTCATCACTGATTGGTTCCCGGGCCTTGACGCTATCACGGTACAAGGACATCGCCTGGTTACCCGGCTTATACCTTGCACCAAGTGCATCATGGCGGTGTGCGGAGTAGACGAAGAGGAGACTGCGAATGAAAATGAGGGTGTAACGAGCACTATTCCCGTGATCCTGTCTGGTCCGGACAGCGCTGTGAATTTATCCACCACTGATGGAAGTAGTACAAGTGCTTCACCGTGGCCCAGTCCAGTGCATGTTGCTAGGAAACCGGATGCTGTGGGAGAAGGTACGGACAAAAACAAACAACGTCATAATAGGGAACCTTTAAAGGGCCAGTGTCGCTTGGACTTTGATCTTGTTTGGTCAAAACTCCGCTGCAATGTAATACATCACAAAACTGAACCATTTTTTTTTTCGGTTTCTGCTAATATAAAAACATTTTGGTTTATGAAATTAGCAACTAAGAGGGTGAAGCCAAGGGAAGATCGCGTTCTTTTAAACTACTTCACGATAATTCCAAATCAGTTTGCTTAATGTGGCCATTATTTACATTTTTCTATTTTGACACATTTCTTTTTTTTTTTTTCACTCAGTTCCCACAAGTAGCTTGCTATCACAGGAGCCCATCAATGGTTCTCCTCAGCTTCCCGTTCGCGACCGTTTGCTCTCAGAGCCTGAGAGATTCACATTTGGCTCCGTAAGCAGTGGCCGGGGGACTGAGGAGGAGAGTTCAAGTTGCTTTGACTACACATCAGATCAGGTGAATAGGGCCTTCTAGGTTGCCATAGTTACCGTTAAAAAAAATACAAAAATCGAAAAAAACCCTTTCCGTTTCTTCGTGAAGTTGGAATTAGAGAAAAGCCATGGAGGAGATACGAGCGAACGACGAATTTTTCCACGGCCGATGCCGTAAGTCGGGTTATTATTTTGAAGCAGTTTTTAATCGAGTGTCGTAAAACCAAAACCAAGATAATCATACCGGCCAATCACAACAGACGCAGATAATCATTCCGGCCAATCACAACAGACGCAGATAATCATCCCGGCCAATCACAACAGACACAGATAATCTAATGAACTAATAACACGAAACAGGAGCCATGCGCAGGAAAAATAAAATGTTTTCTGTGGACTAAGCGAAGTTCACCCAATCCCACAGCTCTCAGAAACCTCTATTTTCATTGGCCTTATAAAACACAGCTGCTATTGTTTTCAGGGCTGGGGACTATTGTTGTGTTGTTTGTTCTATTGTTTTCTTGAAGGGTATCGAACCAATGGTGTGAGACCTTACGAGAGCTGCTACATCGCCCATCCCAATGCGCGTTGTTCCTTGATGTAACCTGATAGGTACGCCGAAAAAACTGGTGGTGAAAATGTCGTTTAGTGTTTGGCGGAAACTACGCATGGCTAGCGCGTTTGACCGCTGTGCACTCTAATGTTGACCTGTTTTTTTTTTTTAAAAGAGTTCTGACAGCCGGGGTAGCCACGGGAGTGAAAGCAGTTCTCCCGAGAGGGTTGGTGCCAGGCGGCGTAGACCATACGGCAGAGGCCGCAGGGCGCGAGGCAGCAGTGATAGTGACGAAAGTGACGCCGCAGATATGAACTCCAGAACCGCTGAGATACCCGGACAGCAAAGAACAAGTCAAGATGAAGCCATGAAAGGTAACGTGCAGTGCTGCTCTGAGGTTCCAGTTAAAACATAAGCATCACGTAGAATTCCCGGTCACATCCGGGAACTTGCCAGGGCAAAATAGCTGTCGCAATCAGACACATGGGATTTAAAAGTGTCAAAAATATAGAATTTTACTTAAAATGGCTGTCGATGACAAAGTTTACTACCCCAAGTTATAACGAAGTTCAACAGTTTCGAAATGGGTACCACCTGATTTTAATAGTAGAAACTCGACTTATTAACGATCTTACCTTAGATTATCGATAGCTTTCCATCTTCAACTGGTTTTTTCTGCATGAAATTCCGGCTGATTTTGGCCGTTTTTGTATGGAGAATACGCGAACGTGTGTTATCACTATGGCCCCAACGCTTGCACGAGTAAAAAACGTTAACGGTACCACCGGAAAACTTTTAGTCTTTCCACCCCCTTGAAATACATCACAGTCCTTAAAACCACTGAATACGATAAAAGGTGGCTTTTTTCAGTCTTTTCGTTTCGTGTGTGTGCCGTATGGAACGCGCCACGCAAGAAAAACGTCCCGAAAGGAAGGTTTGCTCAGTCCATCACACCTTGTTTTATCCGCCATATTTGTTTTCAAACCTTGTTTCTTGTTCCCAGTACTAATCGTCCAATGTTGATCGGTTTGTTCCCACCCCTATGAATTCCGAATGACTTCAAAAAGCGATCGGAAAATGCCGATCAATAGTCCGATCAAGCGTTGCTATGGTGCTAGGAAAATAACAATGCATCACGCGCGCTCCACGCGCGAAGAGCGCGGGAAACTTCAATGAACATGAATGAATGCGTAGGTTGTAGTATTTTTTTGCGTTACGTCGTACGTGGTATTTTTTTAACAATTTAAAAATGTCGTTTTCTCCGTTGGACGAGGAAAATAGTGTGCCGGAATGGGCAAAACTAAGAGCTGATAGAATCTGCATCATTACTCCGTGTTTAAAACCCCAGAGCGACCAGTTCATTATCCAAATATCTGGGGAAGGTCTATGGCAGTGGCGAAGAATCAGCACCAAATTGTCCTGTTTTCATGCGTTGAATGCCAGTCTTCAGCCCTTTGGATATGCGATCTCCCAGGAAGCGAAATGGAGAATATCCCAATGCCTATTTAAAGCAATTTCATCGTTCAAGAAAAAAGTCTGTTCTCCACTCCTTGGAAGAAATGCTAGGTATAAGTTAAGAAACGACAAAACGTACGAGCTTGAAGTTTTACAGTCGGAGTTGTCAGCCATTCCTCAAGACGTCATAAAACACTTAACCGAAAAACGTGAAGAAATGCAAAAACAAATCGATGATCTGAACAACAAAGTAGAAGAACAGTCCAGGATTGTCTATTCAGTACTGGTAGAGCAGATAGAGCTGCAAAGAAAAGTTCAAGCCTTACACACCCTTGGAAATAAAGGGAAAAAAATCCAAGAAGTAGATGAGAGGCAAGCACGAAGAAAGTTAAGTGATATGAGGTAATAGTTTTACTTTTCATTGCTACAATAGTTTTCTCTGAAATTACAGATTTGCATTAACTCCACTTAGAAAAAAGTTTTTGGCAAAAATTTCCTTTGGATACAGAGGGTTGAAAACATGGTAAGAGAACTTAATCTTTGATCAGTAATTACCGGAAGCTGAGCCAGTTATAAGCTGTGAGATCAAAGTGAGCAAAATAGTAAAACGTGTTTGAATTGTTAGAATTTTGACTTCAACAAATAAAGAACAAACAAGAAGGACAAACAATTTTAGTACATATCAAGTTCATAAAGCCATTTTAAAGCAGTTGCCCTCTTTTTTGTCCTTAACCTAGAACCAAGGCAGAGAGTGTCCTATGGTTTGCAGAGACCTATGGCCTCATTCCTGACTGCCTTATTTTCACTGATGAGAAGTCTAAAGAGAAAATAACACTGGATTTAAATAAAGAAAGCACAGGTAACATGTTCTCACATTTTCTAAAGCATTAAGTCTGAATCAGCAATTATATTGTATAACCAACTGAAATGTACCAAATTGTATTTTAGGTCACCCCTGCCAGTTGATCAATGAGCAACCTACTGGTTCCTGCTCTGCCACTACCTCTGCCCCTGTCGAACAAAATGTTTCATTTCCTGCTGCAAGACAACATGATCATCCTCCTTCTTTCAAGGAAAAAAAATTTGACAGCCTTCCAGAGGAAGAAAAAGACAAAGTTAAAGCCCTAGTGTACATTTTAAACAGGTTTA